>JAWWMU010000121.1:4817334-4832282 GCA_035048155.1 Cinnycerthia olivascens
GATTTTTTAAAAATATTCTAATTGATTTTTGTGAGAGAAAAGAAAAAGAAAATAAAAAGGCAAGCAAAAGCTGACAGGACTCTACAAAGTTTAAAGTTCAACGAAGTCTCCCTGTTCCTAAAGATGAGTGAAGCGCTATTGTTACAGTGACTATGGAAACATACACTAATTAGCTCTCACTTTTGAAAGCTGTAAAATAACCACAAAGCCTTCTTACCAGAAACCTACATCTTAACTCCCTGTCCTGACAGTGAAAACCTAACCGCTGCTAATCACTGCTACTTGGGAACCACAGCATTTTCAGCACAAGAACTTCTCCTGTGACCTCTTGCCTTATCTTGCAAAGATCTGGTAAGCTGATGAATGAAGCCACTACCACTCAACAACATCAGAAGCTCCTCATGATGCTTTTCTCCTCTCTGAAAAGGTGAGCCTGCACAAGGCTTAGCAAAAGCAGTCTGCTAATCTAAACGTGATTCCTTGTGACACACCATCTAAACATATATTCATGGGCATATCTCCAGCTCCTGCTACACCATCAACTGGAACTGAAAAAATCATGAAAATTAGAAAGTGCTCATGTAACTTCAGAAAAAGCAGATGAAAAAAATCTGTGTAATAACACCGGAGCACCAAAGAAAAGGAACACTGGTGAAGATTGTGCACAGGTAATTTTCAGAAAAATCAAAATTGCTATTAGCAGATGGTAAGATTTTTCAATGTGTGATAAACACTAACAGACAGTTCCTGTTCATTCCCCTAATCAGTAAGAATTCATCTTATATCAAACTTGAAGCGATGTGTGTATTAATGATCTTGTGATCCCTAAAGTAACAACATGTGGTAAGACTTTACCTAAAATTTTAATTTCAGTAATATAAGTGGTGCCATACACTGAAAATCATTAATATAAACACTTTTTTTTAAAGAGGAAGAAAAAGTCATTGTTGGAGATGCTGTCATGTACAGTGACACAATGATGACAGATTTACTAGTCTATTTACTAACGGACTGTGATCTGCAAAAAACGGATTCATTACCTAGTGTGCAACAAGCCAATAATTACACACTCTAGAGAAGCATTGATTGTTTATTTCAAGGTTGCACGACCCTGGATGCCTGGTGGAATTTCACAAATCAAGCATCCTGATTATTAAAGCTTTTTACTATTCATACATTTTAGCAAACAAACGAATTAGTGTTCATTTGCCACAATGTTACATATTGGTTACATAGTTCTTACTAGATAATGTTCTGCCTTCTACTGGTTAATGATTCTCTCGCTTTCCTTGCTAATTATTTATGCTCAGTCTTTATCTTCTTTTGAGTCAGTGGGCTTCTTGGGTTGGTGGTCTGTGAGCTGGTGGTTGCAGATTCTCTCACAGAAATTACCTTTTACCCCATCAGAGCTAATTTCAGCTCAATTGCTGAGTTAGCTTTATTAGTTTCTCCCTTATCTTGGGAGTTCTACCAGATGTCACATAAATTCTGCATTCTTTGTGTCCAATATCAGTGAACATCCTTTCTTCCCAAGGCTTGTTAAACCTCCCCTTAGATCTGAGATCATTGAAGCATGTCAAGCCCTAAACTTAAACAAGGATTTATTTTTCTGATACATGGGTATAATTTAAAGTTTGCTTGTTAGCTGCTATCTGTTTCACAGATTAAATCTCCCTTCTTGTTGATTAGGCTTGAAAGTATACAAAGATCAAACATCAAAGAACATCCTTTCTTAAGAAAACTCTTACATATTCCACATGTTGTAATAAGACAGTACATCAAAGATTAATATAAACTTTTGCAGCTGTTTTGTTTTTATCATTTCATCCTTTGGGTCTCAGTGAAATGTACATTTTAATAACAATGTTTTCTAGAAAGATAGTCCACAGGATTATTCCTACCTCCTGTGAGCTGCCAGCTAACTCTTTCCATTGATAAGGTGTGAGTGACCACAGTCCCACTAGGACCTTTTATCACCCTTAACTACCTAACAACAGGTTGGCTTCTCTTGTGGCCCACCGATGCACTTTGATACCCTGTTAATGTGACATAATTTCACACTACCCTGACCATAGCAAGGAAAAGAGAGAGGAATTTTTATATGTCATAGTTAAAAGAAGAAATAATTAGTTAATAATTAGGATGGGAATGGGGCTTGACATCCATAGCTGAAGAGCAGAAAAGGAAGGGATTACAAGAAGACTTCCCAAAAGGTATTTTAGACTTGACAGGGATGAGTTTTCTCTTTCCTCCAAAGTATAAAGAGCAGTTAAAACATAGGGACAAGAAATTAATCCAAAAACATAAAATCCACTGCATACACCAAA
Organism: Cinnycerthia olivascens; assembly: GCA_035048155.1. Taxonomy (NCBI): domain Eukaryota; kingdom Metazoa; phylum Chordata; class Aves; order Passeriformes; family Certhiidae; genus Cinnycerthia; species Cinnycerthia olivascens. Next base: position 4,819,662 of record JAWWMU010000121.1, read on the forward strand.
AGAAATAATTTGAAATTTTGATTTGAAATTTTGAGAGGAATAAGAGTAAGCAGAATATCCAGACACTGCACCAGGTAAAATGCCACACAAAAGTATACAAATACAGTCCAGTGGGTGATGCATACCTATTCTCTGCAGTTCTAAGCTGCCAGCAATCCATTCAAATCATTTAACAAAAAGCAGGGTTCATGACTGAGTCACTAACCCATCGGCTTTGAACCAAGCACTTACAAATATGACAAATTTTACAGTCCAAATGAGAAGAGTCCTTGCACAAAGGGGAGACTAGAAACAAAAGCATAGAAAGCCTTCCACCCAAAGCCTCCTGCTTAAATCTGAAGACAAGAAAACACAGCAGCATGCAGACAAGCCAATTCTTTACTTTCTTTCCTAGAGCACACACTAACACTGCTACAAAACAGCTGCAAGGTGGAAAATGCAAATCAGCACACGCACGTTCATCTGCCCAGACAGATGCTAGAAAGGCTCACCAATTCCTGGATATTTAAAGACAGCATAAGCACAACTGGAGAAAAACAAAAATCAGAGGTGGGCTTGAGTGTGTGCTGGTTCTCCCTTTATAGAGAGAACGGTAAAACAAATTAATTAAAAATGGATGTGCTAAGTTGAGTTTCAAAGCCATAAGCTATGACATCCTTTTTTGATGGGGCTTTTTAAAATGTTCCCAATATATTTTCCAATGGGTGCAGGGCCACTCTAAATCCCAAGCAAAGAGTCTCTCCTGCTAGCATGAATGAAATGTGTGGGTTAAATGGCAGGGTTGCTGTGATTTCTGTATCACAAGGGGGGGTAAAGGGACAGAATCATCATGACCCTCTACTGTGGAGGATTGCATCCTTTGTGGGAGAATGAGAAAAGAAGAAAATGATAAAGCAATACCCCCACATGCAAGTGGGAAAGAATCCTAGGCAGGCCCCAGCCACCATATGAAAACAGACAACAGACCTCACCACTGCATTTCCATGATCCTGTTTTCAATGAAGTTTATGGGAGAGACAGCTTAGAAAATCCCATGATAAAACATCAGTAAAAAACGCTTGATATACTCCCAAAGAGAGAGATCATGAGTCACTTGTGCCATTCTCAGGATCTCCACAGAAATATCACATATAATCTTTAAAACTTCTCCTAACTTACTCCATTGCAACTGCCTATGCACTAGACTTAAAAAATCTAGGCCCAAGCTAGAAACCTAAAACAAGATTATTTCCACTCACTGTAGCTCAGGCAGTGCAGTTTAATACCTTTGAAAGACTACTAATGTCTAAACTGAAACAAAGCCAGCTAAGCTGGCTAGGTTGTGGGTAAGCAAACACAATGAGGATTTTCCCATTGTGCTGTTGAGCAAACACAGAGGAAGAGCAGTTCAAGACCTTCCCTGCTGCTCCCATAATATTGTCTTGCTGGCAGTGTATATCAGATCTCCAGCAGATAGTCACCAAAAGGCTGCTCAGACTGCTTAACTCACAGTTTAACCACCCATGGGCACCCCCTGCTTGTGCCCTGGCTGGCATCAGGGCTTACCTCTACCCAAGGGAAGGTCTGGCCTCTCTCCTGTCTTTCTGCTACAGGGCAGACACAGAACCTGAATGAGAAGTAGAAGAAACCAACAAAATTGCACGTAACACTTACGTTAATTTTGCTGTGCAGAGGGAAAGGATTAATATCCAATGCACAGACATAAAACTTTGTAAGTGTCTGTTTGCAGGACATGGTGAGATATCATAACCAAAAATTCATCAATGTTTCCAGGTAAATTCCTGTGAGATTATTAAGCAAGAGATACAACAAGAAAATCCATAGGCAGAATTTCCATAGATTTTTGTACTTTCCTCTCATTACCAGTTTCATTACTTTACATTATTTTGGAATTTTATCAGTAATGTCACTTAGACTACATTTAAAATGTTCTGGGATAGACAGCCTCAAGTCTAGAGGGTAAACACACTGTTTCCTTTATTAACAAAACACTAATTTTTCTTTTCCCAAAGTATAGCAAAGAGAAACAGAGAATGGAAAAATGCAAACTATAATCTTTTCATGGTTCAGTTGTCCTGATGCCCCTGAGACTGTTAATGTCATTTTCTATGCTCTCTCACCTGTGCATAGTTGGTACCTTCCTTGGGAAGAAATATTCATCTTGATTATCTGTTTGCATAAAATCAGCTTCCCCAAAAGAGAACAACTGGTATTTGGTATCATCCACAGGTAATTCTACAAGGTTCTAGTTAGGCTTAGTAACTGCTACAGTTTTCTGTCTTTGGCCTCATTCTGTTGTCCTAATTACAATTATGCAAATCTCATATTGATTACATTTTGCTTCAATACAGTTAGAGTTTCACAATCAACTACAAAAGGACCTAAGTTACATATGTTACAAAATACTAGGGCTAATTCTGCTCCTCTGTTGGTCACCTTTTATAACTATTCCTTAATCTCAGCTACATCATTTTAACTACTTTGAGGTTGTCATTTTGTGACTGATGACAATCACAGATTCGTTTCTTTTAGTTCCTTGAGTGACTCAGCCCATTTCCTAAGCGCTCCCATTTCCTCACCCCTGGCTTTGATCCTATCAAGAATTTGCTTCAATTATACTTTTCTCAATATGGCTCCAATATTGCAGAGTATGCAGGTCAACTAACTGGGCTATGCACTTTATACCTCAAGTGATGTGGAATGCCAAGTCTAATCTTGCATCTCAGCATTGTCCCATTTTGTACTTGACAAGCAGTCCTGTGTAAGAAACAGAAAGTGGATGTTAGCTGGGATTTCGGCAAGTAGAGACGATTAATTAGCAGATTTATGGAGATATTCCCAGTCTGCCTGGATGCATTGCAGAGCCTCAGTAGTACAAAGGTGCCCAGGGTCCCTATATGATGTCCCTTCTCCCTGGTGACCCCATCCTGCACATGCACTCAACTCTCTTCTTTGTCGAAGACTGCATTTTTTCACGGACATTAGAAAAGCATTTTTTGATCTCAAATGGTTTCTTAATTTTCAAAGGACAAGGGAAGAAGTTTAAGATTGCCAAATGAATCAAAATAGATTATAAGATGGTACAGCTAAGCCTGCAAACAGGGATCTATGTCTTTGCCAGGAAAAAAAAGTATAATATAGCAAGCCTTCTATATTGTACTGGAAAATCACTCCTGTTCCACCAAAGTACCTCTGGTATTAGTAAAATAAATCTGCTTTCCTGTTCCTCCTACAGATGAACAAAGCCACAGATACAAAAACACAGTTTTGGCACTAAAGGTGCATGTACCAGTAGAGTCTGTAACACAGAAACAGTCAGAGATAGCATCATCAAGATGTATCTTGCATAAGTGGTGCAGAAACTTGTACCACTGTTATCTAATTCCTGATTTGGCTAAGAGGCAGCCAAGAAATGAAATCTCAAAATTAGCAGTTGTACCTGCAGAACATTATTTCCTACTAAACAGATTTACTTAAATACCCACCAGCTGTGTGTATGATTTTCTGAGGACAGGAAGAGTGACAAATTTCCAAATATAAAGCCACCACTTAAAAAAAAAATTTAAAAAAATTACACAAATATAAATTCAGATTATTATTATACTTCAGATTTACCCTTTTTTGCCAGTGAAATCAGACTTCATTAAGCTCTCTCATCTGCTATATCTTTGTTTTGTGTTTTATGAGCTGTAGTTTTCATTTTTGTCAAAACACTGATCATAGGTATATTGCTTCTGTCTTGCAAAAGCTAGTTCCTTTGAAAAAGGGAAATAAATGTTTTCAATATTAAACTACACTCTTAGGTGTAATTACGCTCTGTTGTGCTTTTCAAAAGTTGAAGTGAAAAATCAAGTGAAGCAGAAAAATATGGTTGAGATAAACCACTGTCCTGGGTAACTCAAAATGTTATTGTATTCCTTACCTATCTGTGCTCAAAATTGTTACTGTCTCTTCAAGACCCTGAAGCCAGGAAAGAAACTGCAGGGCAGTGGAGAGGGGTGCTGGTCCCTTTTACAAGTCAGTCACCTAATCTGAGTTCTCCGGTTTGTTGTTGGCTTGACTAGGCTCTCACTTGCCTCTTGCCTCTCTTGCTTCTTGCCTCTTGGCTCTACTGGAAACAGTAGAAACCCATTTCACAATCAAAAACTGTTTCAGAATAAATTTTGCAGCAAAAATGGCCAGAGGGTACCATTTTCAGCGCTTGGGAACACTGTTCTTGCCCCTGCTACGCACCCATGGCAGCAGCAGCAGCATTGATAGCTGTGGAGTACAAGGAGGAGGCAGTGAGATCGCAGCCTGACCTGCCCAAGCTGGCTGCTTTGCTCTCTGCTGCAAATTACCAGCTCCTAAGCAAGTACCAGCCCCTGATCCAGTACCAGCCCCCAACCCAGTACCAGCCACCAGAACTGCCAGTCACATTCGCAGACAGAGGTGCTGACACCAGAGAGATGGAGAGGGAGGGCAGGGTTGCCACCGTTTCACTTTGTCTCCCCACCATGTTGGCAATGGGGCCACCACACTGATGTGTCATCTGTCCCCGGGGTCAGAGATTTCAGCTCCCTATTAACTAGCAATGGTTACTGATATTTTTCGCCTGTTGCTGCTGTGGTAAATAAACACACACACCTTTTTTGATTTTTTTGTTCAGTAAAGTTGGTCAATGTTGACAACTATTGTTTTTATTTTTTTTAATTGTTACTTGGTGCTAAAAAGTTCTTATTAATTGTTAAATTCCCCTAATTGTTCCATTTTATCTTGTAGGCCCCCCAAAGCGGTGCCCCCAGGACTGCATACATTACCATATGCAAATAAGGGGACACTAGGTACTGTGGGTAGACAAAAACCCCGAAAAACAACGAAAAACAACGAGACAACACGTGTCCTCCTGGAAACTCCCGTGAGGACGGAAGTCCCAGCTCTGCTGCCTGGCAAAACTGAACACCTCCTCTTACACGCCACTCCTGGGAGCAGTGGAGCTGTGTGCATCCCCTCGGGCTCCCCACCCAGGGCTGACTCTTAATAAAGGCATCAAACAGGAGTTTGTCTCCTGGCCCTTATTTATAACAGCTGTTGTGGGATTTTTTTGGTAAACTGTTATTTTTTCACTTACATCTACAGATATTTGCTTCTTATTGGTGGAAAGGAATTGGTTAAACTACAGGGGAGGTAAAACACTTTAGACTGTGCACCCCCTTAACTTGTCTTAAACCAAGACATATACCTTCTTCAACAAATAGTTTGACTCTTAGGAAAGAAAGGAGGAGACCAGGCTAACGAGGTGATATTCAATTACTTCTTAAGAACTGACCACTTAAGAAAGGTAACTGCTGGCCACTGCATTTCTTTTCAGGAAAAAAATAGTTAATTTCTTTTATATGTTCATCCTAGGAACACACTGAAAAGACAGCTCTCTTCAACATGTACAAAAGGACCTTGTATAGCTTCTTTCTGATGGGATTTGGATGATTCAAAAAAAAGATATTTCAAAATATCTTTTGAAAATGCATTGTAACTATTCTGGAAATACCACTACTGTGACCATGATGACACAGAATTGGATGGTCCAGAAATTAAAATTCCACTGAATTGAGGATCCAAAGCTCCAAGAATTCAGTCTAATATGAACACTTTCAGTAAACTCCCCCATGGCTACCTAACTTTAAAACGTGCTTTAGTCATAAACTTGGAGATTGAAGGAAAAAACATGATGTTGAAACTAGAGGTTAATAGAAAGGTTATTAACAATGGAAACCCATCAGAAACAATAATGCTAAAAATTAAAAAGTGTTTAAAACAAAATAAGCCCAGGTACTGAGAATATAACAGGATTAAAAGATACATAGGATACACAGCACGCTTAGACATACTGGAAAAAGAAGCAAGAAATGACAACATATGTCCAAAGAATGAATACTTCCTTAGAGGTCAGATAGTTTACATATTTTCCCAGATTAAAAACTGTTTATAGTATTATATTATTTTATTTTATTCCATTGCATTGTATTTTTTGAATGCTTATTTTATTAAAGGACTATTGTAGGGATTTTCAGTCCTATGGAAACTGAGTTTGCAAGACCACTGGTGAGCCTCAATGAAGCCAAAGTGTCTAGGGAGGTATCCCTTATATTGCTCATGGCTGGCCTAGAAATCTCCCTTAGTACTTTCACATTGACTGCCAGCTCTCAGTGGAGATTCTCCTGGCCTCTGTAGCCTTCAACCTCCAGATTAGGAAGAAAACAAACTAAACTGGCCAATCCCACCTACCAGCACAGTAGAAAAAGTAATCTGATGCCACAGGGAGACATTCATATCAGTAAATTTGCTTCTCAGGCTGTATGTCTAGAAACAGGTTTAATTGAGTCTGTGAACTAGCATAGCAAGCTAGGCCAATATTTAACAAGGAGTACTGTGAGCACTGATGTAGTCTCCAAAGGATTAAACAAATGGCAGGGCACCAAGGATCCTTTGATTCTTCCATCACACGTGCTCTTGTCCCAGTCTATTTAGACAAATACGTTTGAAAGTCAGTGCATAAATCCACACTTAGGTACTGACCTGGTTTCTACAAAGGTTCAGTGTAATTCCCACTTTGATCCCAGTACAGCAGGCTCTCTTCATCCCAGGAGAGAAATGCATCTTCTGCTAGGAGGGAGGCTTTATAAAAGAAGCAGCAAATGAAATGAGATCATCAGCAGGAAAAATGCTACATGTTTAATGTATCAATATTATAGATTAATGTTGCAATCACTGAATTTTTTTTGCATTTTAATTCAGGTTAAATTCATGCAAGGGAGCATGCAGCATTACCCAAAATAGCAAGACATTGGCAAGTGCACACGTACAGACAATTCTCCCTGCTGCCATCGGCATTCTTTTTTGTATCACCATTATCCTATATTCTAGGTAAACATTACCTTTGTTCTTTTATAAATTAATTCTTTTTTTGGTTTTTTTTTTTTTTTTTTTTAGTAAGACTATCAAAGCGAAAGCAGAAGCTAGAAACTGGCGCCATGGAAATGGGTCAGGAATGCACAGACAAAGAAATCTTCAAGTTCTGAGAAATTATTAAGCAGGTAACATAAAAGGCTTGTGGTGACTTTGGAGAGCCATGAAGTAAATTTTTTCTCAGAGTTGTTAATTCTGCATATTCTTTATGTTTCAAACTGCATTCTCAGGAGTGGCAGCATTTTTTTTTCCAAACATATCTTACTTCTGGATATGAAACATGAACATCAAACTACTATCTTAATGAAAATTACCTGCACTTGTTTACATTTATAAGGCTTTTAAAATACACTAAGTTACAGAGAGTTTAAAGACTTGCCAAAACAAGAATATGGATAGTTCTGAAGAGTCTGATGCAAATGGTTTATGTAAATGTTTTTACATTCACAAATGAAGGAAACATCATCTAAGGCTGCCAGAGCAAAAATATTGGGCTGGCCTGCAATGAATCCCTTTGCAGAAGCCCAAATTGGCCACTACATGAAACAAGTCATTGTGGAAATCAGACTAATGTGCATCTTGGTTTTCTTGAGTTGCTACATATCTCTCAAAAGTCACTTAAATCAAGGTGTCCAAAAGTTCTTAGGAATTTTAAGTAAATACATCTCTGGTGTTGTAACTTGGACACCTTGAAGGATACATCAGGCTTCTGTTCAGGAGCTCACAGGAACTTTGCCAAAGCAACTTCTTTAAAAACTGTCTCAATCTGGCTATGGATCAGACCTGGCTTCTCAGGGGATGCATTGTTTTAACCTCTGTGTGAGTTACAGCAGAATTACTAGGGGATACAATGGAGACATTTGAGATTTCTGATGTGCTTGCAAATCTAGTGATACATACAAATTTGGTGTTATCAGTTAACGAAGCTCTGCTAATGAGTACCTGTGGTTACAGAAAAGTGTCTTTAAGTCACCTTAAATTGCAGTAGCTACCACGATGTCCCTTCATGGACATGCACGTACTACAGCACACGGAAACACCATAAGTCCATCTTCCACAGGCCACCAAACATTTAAAAAATCCAGAAAATAAGTAAGACCACAGAACCATGTTAGCATTCTAGTTAGAAGGAAGGCCTGGATGCTTTACAAAGCAACTTGTGCTGTCTGAAGGTGATATGCTTTACATAATATAGACCAAATTTTCAGTCAGTTCTTATTGTCCCAGAAGAACATTTTAACACAACACCTCCTAAATTTGCAGAAAGAAATTATTTGCATACTGATAACTTTTTTATCCTGTTTTTGCAGGCATGTGTGTATTTGTGGACCTCTCTGAGAACTGAACCAAAGTTCAAATTGCTTTAAATTTTCAGTACTCAGAGGTAGTCTTTCCTTAATGGAAAGGTGAAAAAAGACAAAGGGTGTATCAGAATGGAAAAATATGCCCTTCTATTTAAATGTATGTCCACCTAAAGCTTCTGAACATATTTCTTGTAATGTGTTTATTTTCCTTTGAAATGAAACTGTATTTAGTATTAGCCTTCTTTGAAGTAACGATTCCTATTTCCTATAGTCATAAGTTGCATGGCCTATTCGTATCCACATGTAGCCGTGAAATCCAAATAAAACTACAAATAACATATAATACACAATATAAATAATGCTATAAAACAATATAACAATATAAATAACTATTAGAATCAGGGGCTATTAATCCTTTTTCCCACAAAAGGAATCTTTCAGCAACAAGTTAGCATGATCCATACTGCTTGGTTAAGGCCTGTGGAAAACAGGAAGCAAGTAACTGAGTAATGCCTCATATTAGCTCTAGTATTCTGAAGTAGGCAGAACTCTGTCCTATTCCTGTTACTGAGGAACATTTTTGTCCTGATATGCAAGTTTCAGTTATGTCTTTAAAATTCCATCCTTTAAAATGTTCTCTACTGGTCATAAAGTAATTTTAGCTTCTTTACACCCAACACTCTGTAAACCTATTCATTAAAATGTTGCTAGGAGTGCATGAGTCTCCATACGGCAGCAGATGTAAAGTTTATTCCTTTCTACATCCTTGATCCAGTCTTAGCCCCAAGGCAAAAGAATTCCTTGGTCTCTTTTGTATGAAGGATCTAAGCAGCTTAAAAGGTAAATATCTTTCATGGTTCCACCAATTCATACTCATAATTTTCCTTTTCTGAAGAAATTTACTATATGTTGGTTTTGACCCAATACACTAGTATTTATGGAGTTCTCACAGAACACCATATAAAACTATTGGGGTACAGGAAAGGGAGGTAAGACATTTTTCTGAGGAAATTGAACACAAAAATAGTATTGTCCTGAATACTCCTGTGAGGAGAGAGTTAAACTTATGTTGTGTTGGCAGGGTGATGGAGGGAGGTGGCTGCTCTTCCTTCATGAATGACCTAATGAGGGCATTCATAGACCACTACCAACAATATCCTGCCATGATACATCCTACATCTCTGTGGTAAGCAAATTATAATCCACATATCCGAATTAGCTCAAAAGAATCCCACTTTGAAAAGACAGAAAGGTGAGCTGCTCCAAGTGAGGTTGTAGGAATGTTTTTATGTCACATAGAAGCCCAAGTAATTGCTGTGCCTTGACAAATTTATCTTTTGTATTACCATACATCCTAGTATCAGCCAAAAACCCCTAGTTTACAATTACATCAGTCATAAGGAAAGGTATTAAGAAAGGCACACGCCGTCCACAGGTAGAGCTGTGGAAAGCTTAGCAGGGTCTGTACAGCTACAGAGACAAAATAATGTTCCTACCACCATGAGCATTATGTGAATGAGGACGTTGCTCACCTGTATTGAACAAACAGGTGCTGCAGATTCACCGGCTTTCATATTTCAGCTTCTTTGCTAGCTCATCCCTCTGACCTCTACCAATCAACACTACAGCTACAATATCCACCTCCAAATACTCTTCTCTTTCATGAAAATTTAAAACACATCTGTTGATTCTCCAGGACTGCTCACTTTTCAGGCCCTCTCTATCAGGATGTGTAGTCATACCACAACAGAAATACAGTTTGGTCTTTGATAGAAGATGCTCAAAAATACAGAGAAATCCAACAAGGCAAATTAGGGAAATGTTTTAATTGTTAGATACATAAAATGAAGTATTAGAGTGGGCAGAAATTCTCTGCAGTCTGAATGACCCTATCTGACTCCTATTTAAATGTAGGAAGTAAAAAAAATACAAAAACAAAACAACAAAAACCCTAAAAAAATTACTCAGGATTATCAAGAGAAGTAGATATACACTACCAGTGCAGCAATTTCTCTCAGGAAAATAATTGAGAGAAAAATACATGGCCAAATAAAGCAAATACTCTATCCTCTTACTGAAAAAAAAAAAAAAACAAACCAAAAACCCACCAAAAACCAAAAAGAAAACCAAAAATAACCAAAAAAAACACCACCTGGCAAAATTAAATCCATGATCTCCACTGATAAATTTGCCAGGACACAGCAATTACCTACATTTCTATGTGACATAAAAAGATTCCTACAGATTCCCTTTTATGGGGCATCCCTATTAGTAAAGCATTTTTGAACACACACACCTAGTGTACATATACTTATCAGCTGTGTACATACATTACTGAAGTTCTAGTATTTTCTTCCTGCACACCATCAGAACATCTCATGTGGGCTCACTTTGGACACCACACCACTGATTTGGATCCTCCAAGTATCTTCAACAACTGCAGTGCTTTGGATGACAGAAACATCCAAACATGCGGGCTTCTTCCTTGTAATGTTGCAGCAAAGTGTTAGATGGAGAAATCTGTAATACCTATGGTCAGATATAGTCTTCCAGTCACAAGTACAGACTATCAAATCAGGGATTATATTCTGCGCATTGATTTTGGTTTTAAAGTAATGCAGTCATTAGAGAAATGAAACCAGTAGCTGAGCCAGCCACTGCGTCATCTCTTGATGCACAACTATTTAAAGCACCCTCAGAAAACAAGGTACAAAAGCATTAAAGTATCATAGATTAAAAAGTGGTCTTGAGAGTTGAAAAGAGGGATATGAGAGCAGAATGTGAGGATTTGCACAAAGAGAATACTATGCAGAATAGTCCAAGAACTGACATGACTTTTGGGAGCACAGTAAACTCTGAAGATTAAAATGAGTCTGGACAAGACTGATGTGTCATTGGCACAATAAGGAGAAGAAATTGAGAAGCACTGGCCAGGATCAACATAGCCAGCTTCACTGAGGTACTTGCTCAGCACAGTCACAGAGATTCACAACTCAGCATGCCTTAACTTATACCATAGTAATAATAATTTTAATATTATAATATGTTGTTGTACCTCAGAATGGGAGTTCACAATACTTTCAGTAGTACACAGAAAAAGAGCATGAAGACCCTGCAGTCTAGTCATCCTCTACATTTCTTTTAGTCCCTACAATGGATCCAAGACACTCAAATATCAGCACTACAGAAGAAAGTAGCAGGGAGAAAGTACTGACAGTCTTTTACTATCCTTCTTAGGTGAAAGGTTAAAATTATATACCATAAAGTAGTCCAATGCATTTCAGAGAAGAATCTGTGGGGCAGATAATCACTCATCCCTCTGTTGGACTGCATACCACAATATATCTCCACCAAAATGTTTCAGGAATGCTACACTTCAAATGTCTTCAAAGGGCAGATGCCCTTCATCAGGTGAGGTGAGCTTACAGTCTTTCCAAGGAGTGTCTGGAACACTGCTCAGATTCCCAAACCATTTATTTCCTGATTGCCTCATCTGCCAATTTCTAGGTACCTTTAAAAATTCACAACGTACAACCAGAATTTAAGAATTCACAACATACAACCAGAAACAACAGCTCTAAGACAATGGAAGCAGCATATTTCTGCTCTACAACGAGTATGTTCATCAGAGACGATTTCTCTAAAAGGTGTGTCCCTCAAACCAGCCACCCATTTCCTCAAAAGGCAGCTTGTTTGTGGTACTGCTAAGCAAACAACAAGAGGTCCAAAACCACCGTTGTCTTCTGAAGCTGTGGCTTCTAAGGATGCACATACTCTTTTGCTCCTTGTAGTAAAATCCTAGGGTTACCCTGGGAGTGTGCTCCTTTTACGGGTTCCTGACCTTCCGAACAACTCAAGTTAAAAACGGTCTCCAAGGCAGTTTTTGTGACTCTCACAGTATTTTTGAAGGTACTAACCTCTTAGAGGATAAGATTCTGTCTAAAATGACAAATAGAATCAAGCTCGTTATCATTGGATTAAGTAAAATGTATAGTTATTTCCTTATTCTTTCCTTTCTGTGAAGCTCTGCTCTTCAGAGCAGTGAAAGGACTATATTAGCAGATAACTGGCAATTAAATTTAGAATCCGCAATTTAAAATGGGAGCTCTCTTCTGTTTCAGGGCAATGCTCCTAGCATTTTTACTTTCCATCCCACAAGACGACAGCATCTTGTAGGCAAATTTAGGTCAAACGAAAAGAAAGAAATGCCCGAGAAAACGGTATTTTAAAGGCAATCTACGTTCTCTAAGACTCGACGCAGCGCAGCGTGCTGAAGCACTCGGTCCCTCGGACACCTAGCGGTGAGAAGGCGCTCGGCCAGCGCGGAGCCCGCCCCGCCGGGGGCTCCCGCGCCCTGACGTGGCTCCGGGGG
>JAWWMU010000121.1:4890290-4901127 GCA_035048155.1 Cinnycerthia olivascens
ACATCTAGATTTTCATGTTAGGCACAGCCTACTGTTAACAAAATGGATATAAAAGAATCTCAAGAAAGAATGGCACTTAATTCTGTGAGCACAGAAGTGATTGTGCCTGAAAATTAAATATGGTGTTTTGTTCTGTGCAGTACACATCAGCCAGCACAATTCAGCCATGTTTCCAATCCCAAACCAAGGAATGCAAAGATAACATGGACTGTCCATCCTCCAAGTGGCATCCAGAACACAAGCACCTTTAGGTAAAGAGCTGTCACTGCAATGAAATGGAATTTTGCCCATTAAATTTATGGGCATCATATGGATTTAATGTGCTCCCTGTCGAAATGTATTCCAAGGACTTGCTTTACTTCACTCAAAGTACAAAGTGCGTTTGCTGAAGGTAATCTTAAAAGAACACATACTGTTTACTCAGTTGTCTTATGTCAGATGTTTTGAACCCCCACGTCTTAGCCAGTTGCTCTAGCTGATCAGCTTGTTCCACAAACACAATCTAAAAGAGAGAAAACATAGTTAAGTACTTTAAACATGCATCCCACATCAGCTTTATGTGAAGTGAAAACAAGTTATATCTTAAAACCAATTGTACACACTTACTACAGAGGTGTTAGGTTTGCATTGAGACGTTTGTTCTTCCTTACTATCAAGCATGATTTTGAAATATCTCCTCATAATCCAGTGAATAACCACACCCACCTTGTAACTTGTAGTAGAACAATTAATTCCTTCTCAGGTAATACATAGGCAGAACAGCACAAACCTTAGTGTCCTGCAATGTAACATCGTGCTAGCACTATAGTCACTTGCTGAAGAGTTGTACAAGAATGCAGGTACAGTATTCACAACCAGAGGGGTCAAATTACCTGCTTTGTCTCTAACTGACTGACATCAAGCTAAGTATTTTCTAATTTTCTGCTTGTGTTGGGCTTTTAAAATTTTTTTGAGTGCCTAGGATGAGAAAAGAAATTGAGGGAAAAATGTGGATAATACTTTCATTTCACAGAAGGAGCTAAAAGGATGCTGATATCTTTGCTTATTTCAAAATAAAACCATACAATCTGGAGCCAAACTCAACCCTATTTGACTCCTATAGAACATAGGCTCTGCTGATGATGAGTTGTTGCTGCCTAGTCAGAATTTTTGCACATTTCCTATTTATTTTTAAATCCTGTGATATTTTAATCTACAACATGACTACTTAGCAGCTGAATTCTCAACTCTTTGATTCTCTGGTGTATCACTCAGAGGCATGACAGCTCCCCAGAAAACAGAGATTGTGGAGCCTAGGAACTACAATGCCCACTACAGGCTCCTGCTGGGATCCAAGTTTCCTCAATACTTGACGATTTAGAGGACTTGGAAGTCTCCCCTGGCCAAAGCCTTCCTACCTGAGGTTACAGAAATTCTCCCCTCTTACCACAGATTCTTTAAGAAATCAATTCATAGTCTTCCAGCTCCTTGGGTGTAAGAGCTCATTCCCCTAAATTCAAGGGAATACTCTCCCTGCTACCAGTATCCTTCTGCTCCTGAGATGATGTCCACACTGAGGGCCTATATCACCCTCATGACAGCAGTTAAAACAAAAACAACAAAACAAACCCACCATATTACAAAAAGTAAGATTTAGTACTTGTAAAATGGCAATAGGAAGAAACTTAGGAGGAGGAGCAAGAGGACTAAAAAAGCATTATTTAGCAGTTATTTGCATGCCATTTTTTATATGCATATTTCTTTCGCATAGAAAATTACCATTTTCTCTTTTTTTTCCATAGACAAAAACAAGCGAAGTTGCTAAACTGCAGACAAGAAGTTACTGGCTGCCTAGTCTTTTAAACTAATCATGGCTGGTATGATTTATATTGCCTAAACAGAAATGTTTTACATTTTTAGTCAGAAAAATATTTAAATGATACCATATAAATAAATACCACACTAGTAAAAATTGTAAGATTATAGTACTCCATTAATAGTTCACAACTAGTAGTATTGTCATCTGTGCAAAGAGAAATATATCCAACTTAATTAACTGTATAATTGCAGAAGACTTGGACTATAGACCTACTGAAATATCTGATGTGCAATAAAGAAAATGTCATTCAGATACTGAAGTCAAAATGGATGCAGAATGAGCAATGTTAGAGCTGCTAGGGGGGAGATGGGTGAAGAGGGAGGGAAAAAAAGAGAGAGAGAAAAACATGAAACACCAGATGACAAATTCTGGAAACAGGCGTTGCCATGGAAAAGCAGTGGCTGTTATGTACTCTTAGGATGTAGAAAAATAAAGTATTTAAATCATGGAAAAACAAAGAAAATATGTTTCAAGAAAGCTGGATACACAAAATCAATTTTAAACCTGACACCTGGTCTGTCTTGGTTGAATTAGACTATGGATAAATCAGCAACACATCTACATTTTTTTCAAACAAACTTCTCAATGGAACTCCTTAGTCAGCCAAGAGTTGTACCCCGTTCCTTTAGGATGCATTTCTAATGCTGAATGCTTTAAGCTCTTTGGGATCCTTTGCTTGGATATTTGCTTCAGTATTTGTTTGTGCATTCAAGGTTACCAACTGGATGCACAGCTCTCTAAATTAGTTTTGCACCTCAACTCTGTAGAAGAAAAAAAAGACATCTGACAACAGAGTCACTACAGAGTCAAGAGAAGTGCACAAGATTAAGAATTTCAGCTTTACTGGAGGAAGTCAAGGAGAATAACTGGCACTTTGGAAAAGGCATATTAAAGCAGAATCAGTGGCTGCCAACACCATTGTCCAAACACGTAAGTTCTCAGGTCTCACTCATGTCATGGGGCAAAAGCATCTAAAGATTAGGGGTAAAGATCTCCCCATACTTGTGATTAACTCAGGCCTTTTGTATACGAAGTGATGCCAAAAGCTCTCCCATTAAAGCATAGCTGGTCAACTAAACCATGCATCAACCCTGATGTAGCAAACCCGGACTGCTTGCAAGCACCACAGTGCAAATATTTTGCTAACAAGAGAATGGAGAGTGAATGACACTGGCTGAAGGAGCATGGGTTTTTCAGATCCAACAGTGCCTGTCCTACTTTCCTTCTGGCTATGACATTCATATATGGACATGAGAAGGGGTCCATCCCTCTTACCTCTCCCACATGCTCTCATCCCTCCTGGTTCGCACAGTTATTAAAATAACTTTTGCAATTAGAAACATGATGCCTATTGTTTGTCTAGTTCCCAAAACTGGAATGTGAGGCTAAATGAGAGACAAGTACACTTGCTAGACCCAGCAGCTAAAGGAGCTGTCCAGCCTGCTGAGAAAGGCCAAGCAATGAAGCCCAGATGGGTGTTGGTGCCTTAGTACCTTCCTCCTTGCACAGCTGACATGTGTCCACTCACTGTCCCTGCTGGCTTACATCAAACCTTATGCTTAAAATCATTATTCCACAACTCTTGTTCTTTTAATGACTTTCACTGGGGCTTTTTAGCTTAATATTTTTTTCTATTTACTTAATATTCTACTCACCTAGGACAATTACACCAACATTTCAATAACTCACATTTTGAACCTAAGTCTGTTTTCTTTACCCTGAGGAATGCTGGTCTTTTTGCTTCTCCTCAAGAGAGACATGACTCTGCACTGGAAACCACTCAGTTAAACAAGGTCCTTACTTTGCTAACTTGCTGATGATTAGGGGTTTTATACCTGAAAGCAATGTTTTTCTTCATAAAACTTCCTTTTCATCTGAGCCAAAGCAGAGAGAGATGATATTTTATATCTCTTTGAGGACATACAGGGACTCACACTGCAAAGCAGGACCCAGTTGTTCATACAAGCTCTTATACAGTGTCAGAGACCATTCAAAATTTTTCCATGATGGAGTCAGCAACATGAGGCAAAAGTATACCTGTTTAGTTAAATTTACATCTTTAGGAGGAAAAAAGAGGCAGTTTTGGTGTCAATTTGAATAATAAAAGTAAGCCATTTTCTAGCCAATATGTCTCTCTTGAAAAGCCAACTCTTCTGTGGTTGTTTCTGATTCCAGTGGTTGTTCTGCATGAGGCTACATTATGAGTAATAGGGAGAGAAGAGAGCATATAGGATACTCATTCTATCAGCCCCTGGAATATTAAAATGTCAAGAATTTGTAATAAAAAGAAAATAAAATATAGGTAGTTGTCACTATATTCTGGTGGAAATTTTATTTTAGGAAGATCTGCCAATTTATAAATTTATGCAAGGAAAAGAGTATACTGTGAACCCTTGTTCCGTAGAAGGAGAGAGAGAGTAAGTGAGAGCACGGATCCCTAGGTGTAGCTTACTTAGGTAACCCTTTTTCAGAAAAATCACTAAAAAATCTTGATTTCCTGTGGATGTTGTGTAGAGAGACTTTTCCAGAAAATGACATTAAAGAGAGTGGGATAGGGTATGAATTTCTGTCTTCTGCAGCTGGGTTACAGCAGCCAAACCTTTTTTTATTCAAATCTATTGTTTTAGTGAACACCAACCAATACATAAGTAGTATCTCCTCCAGTTCATCAAAATACAGCTCCTCACAGACTTTGATACACCTTGCACCAGACTCCTCAACAGCTATAAAAGGGCTGTCTTGAAACAGACCCTCATGGACCCATGTGAATTGAGACAATAACGTTAGGGCTCAAAATGTGCTTTGCACAGGTGTTACTGGAGCCTGACTCATTGAAGCCTGTTATTCAGGCACAAGAAAGAAAATTACTTTTTAAAATTTTACGTAGGGTGCCCATATATATTATTGAGTCTACAAGAAATCACCAGTCTACTTACACAACCTGCACTATGAAACTGAGTTTCAAGTGTGATGCTGTTAAGGGAATGGCATTGCTTTCCTGCCAGACTCCCTCTTGCATTATCTGTAAGTGTAATGCTTGTTTAAAGCTTGGCTTATTCTACTGAAATGTTTAACATCACCATCTCTCTAACTCTTTGTGGGTATATGGCATGGGGTTTGCGGGTTTTTTGTGACAGGAAGACGAAAAAGCCTCACTTAGATGGCTGTGCAGTGGGTACACAGTTATTATTCACCCTCACAGCTTAGATACCCCGAGAAAAAAAATAACAAACAAACCAGACTGTGAAACTGAAAGAAAACAGACAATCTGAAAGAGTGCCAGGTCTAGGCACGCTGCTGTTCTGGGAGCAGTGAGCACACCTCAAAAGCAGATTTACACCAACTGCAGACTCGTGCCGAGAAGACGCTCCATCCCAGTTACCTCCAGCTCCCGCAAGTGCGAAATCCCTTCTCCGCGGCGCCTGCCCCGACAGACAGGAGTGCGAAAATTTTCCGCCTTCCTCCCACAGACCAGAAGAGCCGGCCCTGCCCCTCGCCACCCCCGGGAGCAGACTCGGGGCCGCAAAGTGTCATTTCCACGGCCCCTGGCGGACCCTGTGGCCGAGCGGGGCTCCCGGGAAGGTCCTTTCCACCGCCCGCGCCGAGTGGACCGGGAGGCATCGCCGGGCATCTCCCCCGCCTCCCGCACCGCGCCGGCCCCCGCCAAGCCCGCCCGAGCCCTCCACTCACTGTCCCGTTATCGTCCACTCCCAGAAGGTGTCCCTGGAGGATCTCCATGGGGGCGGAGGCGCTGGAGTGCACGAAGGTCCCCTTGAAGATGTGGGCGAGCGGCGGGCGCTGCGGGGAGCCCATGGCGGCGGCGGGGAGCGCGGCTTGGCGGGCGCGGGCTGGGAGCTGCCACCCCGTGGGCTGCCTCCCCTCGGTGTCTCCCGGTGCCGCCGGCGGCTTCCTGGAGCTGTCACCATTTCCCCACCCCCTGGTGACTTTCTTTACGGGGTGTGGTTTCGGCGCAAGGAGGGCGGGAGGCCGCGCCGCGTTCCTCGCCTTTCCCCTGGCGGGTGGCGGCCGGGGGAGCCCGGGCGGTGTCCGGGGTGCCCCAGAGCCTTCGGCCTCCTCGTCGCTGATGCCCCCATCCCAGGGATGTGTCCTCCCCCTTGCAAGAGGCGCGAACGACAAGAGATGCCTGGTGGGTTTTGGGGTCCCAGTTTTTCCCCGGCAAGCCGTGAGAGATTCGGCAAGGTGTCCGGTAGTGTTTTACAAAATTGAATGTCTGGCAACCTGCGGATTGTAACCAGTTGCAGAAGTTTAATTTATAGTAGGATTTGTAGGTTGGAAAAGACCTTTAAGCCCTTCGAATGCCAGTCTCGTCAGTCCTGAGCCTCTACTGGACATTAGAAGAGTGTAGAAGTAGACAAGAGATACCAGCTGAGGTACTAGAACTTCCAGAAGCAGGCGGCCTCATTCAATGGAGGTAGTGTACAGAAAAAGAGAAAGAAACCTCAGGAAAATGAAAGGCAGAGAAAAATTAATTATGTTAACTCAGAGAAATATGACCCCGGAACAACATTCTGCCCCAACATCCCAAGTCAAAGTACATAATGAACACATCCCAAGAGGATCATGATTGAGAGTGCTGAAATAAGGCACTCACAAAGGCATCATGGATATATTGTGTGCGTCATGGATAACACCATGAATGACCTCTGAATTCATGTTTGAAGTCACCTTTATCCATAAACTTGTAAAGAGACAAATGAACTTGGCACCAAGGGCACTGACACTATCTTTCTCAAGGTTGCATTGCGAAGTTTGTCATTACATGGTTTATCATTAAAAGACCTTTGCACTCTCCGTTGTGCTGACACTATACAAATGCATGGCAGATTATCTTTCCTACAAACTCTCCAGACTAATGGTGGGAGGAAAGAGAAACACAGCAGGAAAGTGCAGAATAAATTTAATTTTAGTCTGTTATGGGCAAGTCATCAGCCTCTATCTTGCCTTCTTTGCATAAGAATGTGTTTTGTTAATGAGAATGAAGTTACAAAAATACAAGATTTATTGATATCAGTGAGACGTTATTACATGGATTTTGAGATCAGTTTAGTCAGGCAATAAAGTATATAAAAAAAAAATATACATGAGAAAGTGACTTTTACTTATATTGGCAATTCTTGTGAGAGGTCTTGCAATTTAAGAAAACTCACAATGACACGAAATCGGAAATTTAAGACACATTGCAGTTTTTTGTTTTATTTCTAGTATCTTTTATATGAGAAAACAGCACACAAAACAAATCACAAGTCTTGCAGACTAATCCAGTTTGGAGAAGAAACTGGCATGAAATTCTTTCATGCGGTTCAGTCTGTTTAAAACACAATAGCACTTCCTCCTTCTTTGAAGAGCAGAGTAATAATTTTTTAAAAAAAATAGCACCAAAAGTCTTCTCAATTAGTACTTGCAAAAACCCCTCTTTCAAAGTTGTTTTTCAGGGTGATCCTGCTGTGGTAGTCAAGGCTGCAGCTGAAATAACTTGTTTTCCAAGCTATTACTCCAGGCAAGGAAAATTGTCCTTTGAAGGAAGGATAAAGTGGGAGAAAGGCTGATTTTGCTGCTGAAGAATAAGGTGATGAAGATAAGAAATAGGGCAAAAGGACCAAACCCTGCAGTGGTAAATTCACTTGCTTGTCCTGTGAAGAGAGGTGTGAAAACAACTTTTCCCAGCAACAGCTACCGCTCCACATGCCTTGCCTTTGCCCTGGTGGCAGCAGGCAGCCCAAGAGCTCGAGACTTGGTGCCAAAAGCTGTAATTTGCATTAAGTGAAGCACACAGCTCTCCTAGAGCAGCACAGTGGAGAGGTAAACCAAGGGAGCTGCTGCTAACAAACTCATTTACACTGCCATTCAAAATAATATTCAACAGAGATGAGTGCTCCTGAGGAACCTTTTGGTTGTGTTTGGTGGGGAAGGTGGCTGCTCCTGAGAATCTCTGACTGCTTCAACCTTGGTTTTCCATTAAAAATCTCAGGGATTTCCTCCAGCTTCCTTACAAAAAGAATTGAAGTGATTTGAGCGAGATGTAATCCAGACAGTATTTATGTAAGAGAAGAAAACCAAAAGTATGGACTCTCTCTTTCGTTAGCACTTTTAGGGAGAAATGTCAATAACAAATACTGCTTATGATATTTTATTTTATCTTATTTTATTTTTATTTTTTGGCTTTAGTGTGTTTCAAGCACTCTGAAGTTGTACAAGTTCCTTGTCAAAAGAACCGTCAAGAAGAGGTCTCTTTTGCTTTTTCCAGCTGTCACGTGGGAAAGCAGGGGAACTCTGGGAAAATGTTGGTGAAAGAATCGTTAACACCCTTCCCTCCTCGCAGAATTTTTTTGGTTTGTAGTTTGCAACCGGTTATATATGCATGCCCTAGATACTTGCATGAGTCAAGGTGAGACCTTGGCCAACTCTGAAAAATTGAGTCATTGTTCCAAAATGTTGTAAGACTGAAGTATGTTTAGTTTTTTGGGGATAAACTGGGCTAGGCACTTTACTATCTGGAATAGAAGTGTAATGCTGCGTTGTGACTGTTACATAGTAATTAACTTAAGGAGTAGCTCTTTTTCTTTTTTTTTTTAATCTCCTTCCCCAAAACACTTGATGGTCTGGAGAGAGATATTTAGCTTCTTATAAATTATGCAATGGGTGTTCTTTTAGTAGCATTTAATATTGCCATGTATGTGATAATACATTTAATAATTAATAACATGTACTTTGATCTAATATTGTAAAAATTAAAAAAAAGTCTGTCTTGTTATTCAGTAGCTTATCAGACTCTCTATGTCTTCTAAATTATTGACTTCTAGGCAATTATAGAAATGAGTCTTCAAGTGTGTCCAGAAGCCAAACATATCCAGGATTGGAAGGATAATCAGGCAGTATATTTCTAGGAGAACAAGGATGGATTTTAATGGGATAAGAGTGCCTTTATTCTCCTTAACACTTTCAGTTCCTGGTCTTTTCTTCAATTGTCACACTGTATCAAGGAAGAATTAAATTAGTTGATTCAAAGCCTCAGAGCGCCTAAACTGATCCTGCCACATCTGAGAAAGATAAGAAAAAGAAACGTGTTTCTCCCCGCAGCTTTCAAAGAGTAATTGATAGGATACCTGCCTCCGACAAGAAACTTCTCTGTCATGAGCCTGTTAGGTCAGTGCCTGTGCAACCTGAGTTCCAGGATGCAAGAACTATTACTCTGATCTGGCAATGAATGTTATTAGCATTTGTGACCAAAATGGACCTCGTCCATAATTTGTAACATGGCAATTAGGTAAGTGGAGAGGAATACAAATACAGTTGATTTACCTGCCAAAAATTGATTTTTTTTTTTCCTATATAAGGAAGAGCTGATTATGCAGCTACTCAATCCTTGGGATTATGAAAAAAAATCCCCAAAAAACAAAAAAGAGTGAAGCATGATAAAAACCTAGTCTCAAGTGAGAAATTAAGTTGGGAGCTAGGATTTAATCCAGCACAGGCTCCTTCAAAATACACCTCATTTTCCAACAAAAATTTACATAATCAGAATATGTTACATTACTTAATTTTCTAACTCCATCTAAAAGCGAAAATTACCACACTGAAAAATAATATGAAGAAGTGACCATAAACACAACTGCTTTGTCATTTACTACCATGAATATTCAGTCTGCAGGTCCCAGCTAGAGCTTTCAGCCTTTGACACCCGAGTCTCAAAGCCTCGGGAAGGCAAGGCTCAGACACTGCCGTGGGACACTGATGCTTCCTATCTCCTAAAGAGGCCAGTACTGGCATAGTACTGTCATAAAATATCTCATCATTGGAACTTAGAAATGGCACATTCTGCTTGCTCACAGATACATAATTAACTGAAGCACAGATTGGCTGATGCTAGTTCTTACTCCTATGAAGTTTTTCTGTTTTACTGCCAAGGCTTGTTCATAACAGGACTTGTATTAACTAAGCCAGAAAAGTTCTTAAAAAGAGACAAGAAATGCTGCACAATTATTAGCAAAACTCATCTCTCACTATAAGTACAAGCATGAATGGGTAAAATACGTCAGAAGATTTTGTTGACAAATTTGTTTATAATTTCCACAAGACATAAAGGTTGAATCAATGTGCTTGGTGGACTTTACTTCTGGTGATGTTAAAAGGAAATACAATAGAATTTGTGTGTCTGCTGCTGTTTACAGAGGTTTATGGGAAAAAATATGGACCTGACTTGTTATTCCATGAAAACTTTCACTGATAAATTTTATCCATGGAATTTCATTGTATGGTGGAGCCGTAACACATTATAGAATGGGATTGGCTCATCTCGGGTCAGGCAATATCATCAACCACTGTAGATAACTGTTCAAAGATTATGCTGCAACTCTCATTTTCATACTTAAAACCAATAAAACCAAATAATAATCTCCAGCATACTATCAGTGATGATTTATCTAGCTTTGCATTGCTAACAGGAGATAAAACACTTTAGACATGTTGTCACAAATAAATTTTCATGAGGAGTTAAAGTGAGATGTTACAATTTATTTCTGCTGTATTGCTGTCCACACATGAACACTTTTTCTGCTTTACCAAAGAGCAATTCCACTGATGCTGGAATTAATTTTCTTTTTGAGTGACTTATGAACTCTGAACCATGAGGAATAATCTAATTCACAGATGTAATTAATAGTTTGTGCAACCAAACCTACTCCTGTAAAATCACTTAATAATTGTAATATATTGATCAGCAGTTGCATTTCTAAGCTGTTTGAAGGATATCTTCAAGTGTGACAGTGTTCAGTAAAGTAACAAAATCATCAGGGAAGGTTTTGTGATCAGGTTGAAGGCAGTCTGTTAGAAATACAAAAATAATATCACAGTATTATTAGTTCATCACTATCTTGGGTTGCAATGTAAAATATAATCAGGGGTGTGTTATTCTATTACCATCACTTGGAACTGGGATGGGGGGTAGTGATGTGATCTTCT
>JAWWMU010000121.1:5106498-5117811 GCA_035048155.1 Cinnycerthia olivascens
TGAGCCCCGGCAGAGCCGAGCCGGGCAGCGCCGCCGAGGGCACGGCGAGCAGCGGCCGCGGGCGCTTGGCCGAGTCCTGGCGGCGGCTGAGCTCCCGGCGCGGCTCCAAGCGCGCCGGACCCGCCTCGCCCGCGCTGGCGGTGAGTGACCGAGCTGCTCGTCCGGGCACCTGCTCGCTCCGGGAGGCTGGGGCGGGGTGGTGAGGAGCAACCTGTTGCGCTGAGGGCAGAGGAATCGCCTTTCCCCGTGCGCTGAGCCCGACTTTGTAGTTGTTAACAGGTGCGGGTCTCCGGCCGGGCTCTCCCCGTGCGCTCCCCGCGGAGCTCTCCCCGCAGCCCGGCTCGCTGCGCTCGGCCGGGAGCGCAGCTGGCGCGGTGGGAAGTAGCTGCCCGCGACTCGTGCTCGCGTTGAGCAGCTGAGGGAAACTGTGGTCGCAATCATAAGCGAAAGACCCGAGGGCATGTAGGCAAAAAGCGGTTCCTTGGGAATCAGAGGTTTTCCTCTTGGGTGGGTGTCCCCTTGTCGGTGTCTCTGCCTTCAGCTAGATCGATGAGATGAGCTGGGAAGCTCTGGGGTGGGCAGACAAATATTTTAATGGAGGCGCATGCTACAGCCTAGTTTACAAATTAGGAAAACGAACATAAAGGGAAATTGAGGGAACAAACTGAGCATTCAAACAGAAGTGACCTTTATTAGCGTGTTTGACAGTCTGTCTCCTTGGGATCAGAATCCTATAGGTAAGTACTGAACAAACACACGTAAATACAGATTTTGGAAGAACTGCTCACTGTCCAAGAACAATCAGTCAGTCCTCATGTGCCTAGAAACAGCATTGTGTATTCCTACCTAAAGCAGATTGCCTGAGGTCTAGAGTGATGCACCTTATTCAATAGATCAACTCTATAATTTTGGAAATAAACACATATTTATAAGCTTTTGACCTTGGGGTAAAATGACCAAGGGTTGAAATGTCAATAGGGAAAATAATGTAAGGGTAAAGAGATGTAGGGTAGAAAGGATGTCATGGCAACAAGAAAGCATCATACAAAATAACAATATTATATTGTGGAGTGGGAACAGGAGTAGCATTGCACTCATCATTACCATGCTGTAGATTAAAATACTATATAATATGGACTGGGATTTTGAAGTGGGTTTTTTTAATAACACACTAACTTCTCTTTGCAAAACATGGCTTAAACCCAGGTAAGGATTATACGACCAGAACTCCTTAGGAGAATGCTCAATGCAGTTGAGGGTTGGGGTTGGTTTGTTGGTTTGTGGGAGGTTTTGTTTTGTTTGTTTAGAGCTTGTTGAGTTTCTGTTGTTCTAAACAAAGTTGTTCTTGTGGCTTACAGCTGAGATGAATTCTTACTCCAGCCAGAACTTTGAATGAGATTCAGGTTGCAAGTGTTTCACCAGAATTGAAAGGTTGTATTAATCTTTGCTTAATCTTTGCTTTTCAAGAATCTTTCTGAAAGGATGAGCGACTTTTTTCCTATTTTCTTCTCTAAAGTAGTACTATATTGGTGTTTTTTATGTTACTGAATTTGCATTACATTAAGCCATCTAAACATCATAAAGTGCAGGACAGATGGGAATGACAGATTCTGAATTTTTTTAGTTTGGTAATTTGTTAGGGGATTTTTATAGTTTTTGTCAGGTTTTTTGAAAACATTGGGTTTTTTGTTGAGAATGGGTGGCTATTAGTTTTTCTTCATTTATGCATTTTGTTTTTAATTAGAGAATAGGCTTTCTGAAATCACATTTCAACACTAAGAATAATTCACTTGCAACCATTTTTCAATGCAATGCCAGAACAATTCTTAAGACATATCCCTCCAGCACCTTTTTCTTCCCTTCCCACTTGCACCTACACTATCCCTGGGGAAGAAAAAAAATGTATAAGATTTCTGTCCTTTTAAAATCTATATTTTGCCCTCATCCCCCCAGCCTTGTCCCCTGGATTGTATTTTTGGGGTAACTTCTGTTTGTCTGCCACAGTTTACTTTTTAAATGTTGTCATTTGTCTGAGGAGGAATTTTGGGGGACAGTGCTGAAGCAGGAGTTTAGTACAAGTGATACCAAGCACGTGTACTTTTTTGATTACTTTTTTCCCTCCGGAATCTGTATTTTCTGGCTTTCCTTTTCTTTACACACTTGTAGAAATTGCTGACACTGATGTTTCACACTTATTCATTACTTATTATGTTTTTACTGAATAATCCTAAGAGTTGGCTGCTGTTTTATTACTTTGTAACTTCCTGAAGAATTATTGGTAATCTTGTTTCTTTACTAAGAGGGTCTGTGTGTGGAGTGGAGGGGCATTAAATTTTATTTACCTTGTTTTGATATTGTTTGAGTGATAGAGAGGGAATTGCTGCATTGGCAGGAACTGAAGAAGTGAAGGATATTGGAGCTAGAAAAGGTTTGCAAGAGCCCGCAGTGCCTAGAGCACACATGATTGACTCCAAATGATCTCTAACTTTGTTTAGAACAACTCAGATCTTTGTTTAGAATAACCCTGGTTTAATTTTGAGTAAAGACATTACACTTTGAAGGAGTGAAGTATGGTTATAGCTTTAGAAAATAAGCCTTTTCTGCTTTTTTCCTCTCTCCATCATCTGCTTGTGCAACTCTGGAAAGGGAGAGAAGTGTGAAACACCCCCCCCCCCCAACTCAAGCGGGTAAAAATTTTGCCATTCAAACCAGCAGATCACATTTTGGATCACACTGAATTTCTGCCCACCATAAAGGGAATTGTTTGGATGTTTTCTGCCAAGATCTTGAGAGTCATTTGTACTTGCAGCCTTTTAATTATGTGAGTTTTCCAACCCATTTTAAGTGGATGCTCCAGAGTGTTCTAGTTCAACAAAAATTGAGATAGCTGACTGCTTTGCTGTACAGTTTCTGACCGCAGCAGATTTTTTTCTCTCTTTTCTTCAAAGATTAAATTGCTTTTGAGATGAAATTTCCCCCAGGATATTTACAGTAGCTCAGATACAAAATGACAAGTGAGAAACATAAGAACGCATGAAATAAAACTTTACTTTGCTGTGGAGCCAGTGAAATGATAGCTGTGAACCAGGTCATTGGTCCTGTCTTGGATGCTGAAAATCAGATGGGCTGAGTACAAATGACTGATGAGAAGTAATCAGCTCCCTTTATGGCAGAACAGAACTATGTGTATGTGGGTGAGGAACATTTTATGTACAGGTGTAATCCACAGAGTGAAGAGCTGAATTTCAGATTTGTCATGGAGCAGATAAAAAAAAAATTAGTTCTATCTTTGAGTTTCTTTATTTGTGAATTGAAGAAATCAGATGTCATTTTCCCTTTCTAAATTTATTGTAGCTAAATCACCTTTGTCATGAGGCTGGCCAGTCTGGTGAGGAGTGTTAAACCAGCAGTGACATGGGAGGCACATTACAGCCTTGAGTTGTGTGATAAGATGGTGGAGCCAGGACAGAAAGCAAAAGTATTGGGTGTGGAGGAACAAGGCAGAGCTTGGGCATGTTACAATAAGGTGCGGGGTGGGATTTGAGCAGTAGGGGCAAGAGGTCAGCCTGTGGCCAGAGCTGCATCATTGCTGGGATACCTGTGTTGTGGTAGTGCTGTGACTGATGGAGAGCTCTTCAGAAGAGACAGGCAGGGAAGAGGAGGAATTGGGCTGCCCCTCATGTGAAGGAGCAGCTCAGTTGTGTAGGGCTCATGTCTGTGTAGAGCTTGTGGGTCAGTGGAGGGTGTGTTGAGTGTGCTGGGGTGTGTTACAGATCACTGACCAGGGTAAGGAAGCAGATGGAGCTTTCTCTGAACAACTTGAGTGGGGCTCTGAGCCACAGACCTCCATCTTCTTTGAGAAATGTAACACGTCAGAACACCAGCCATCCAGGACATTCCTGGAAGTTAAGGAAAATGTTTTGTTACTGAATGGTGCTTGAGCAGCACACTGTGACCCTGTCTATACAAGGCTGACTTATTTGCTCATTTTAGCTAGGATTTTTTTTCACACAATAGTTCAAATATATTTGTATTTTCTGCTGGCAAGCAGAAACAATGTTCTTGCTGCAGTTCCAGATGAAGGCAAGGTGGTACAGATGCTGTAACTGCTGGTGGTGTGGGGGAACTGTCTGCAGGCCCCGTCCTAAAATGAGTTTGTCCTGCAACCAAGGAGTTTGTGTGGTACAGCGCAGCTTGAAGGCCAAGTCATATGTGCAGTCCAGCACAGACCAGGGTGTACTCAGATTCCCTGGTGTGTGGATCACTGACTCCTTGATGTGCAATGGTCTTCCTATCAGGATTGCTATAGATGAAGGTGATGCAGCGACCGCAGACATGGATAAGGCAGGTCCTCACTGCCCATGGCTGCCTGGCCTCTGCACTCAATGGCTTGGGAGAGAAGCTGACCATCAGTCTGAGGTAAAACCAAGGAGTGAGACCACCTGGAACCCACATCTAGGCACATGAAGGAGCTGACAGCAACAGGAAACAGCCAGCAAGGGTTTACCAAGGGTTAGTCATGCTGGATCCAACCCTTGTGCCTTTGCGATGTACTTGGGATAAGAGGAGAGCAGTGGATGCCAGCTACCTTTGCTCTAGCCAGGCTTTTGTAGCTGGGTTATGACATTATAGCCTGGGAGGGATGATGTGCTGGTGGGGAAGAAGCAGTGGTGGAGCCAGGGCCTGGGCAAAGTGGGCTTTTTCCAGACTTAAGGGTTTTACATCCCAACTGGGTGAAGCCCTGAGCAGCCTGATCTGTCCCTCTCAGCAGCTGCTGAGGCTAGAAATCTCCTCAAGTCTCTGCCAGCCTGAACTACCTTGGGATTGTGTAAATCCACATCAGAAAGTCCTTTGAGAATTAATTACAAGATGCACACTAACACAGCTAGTAACTGTTGCCTACACTTTGTCTGCTTGAAAATCTTAAGTGTGCCTGCATTGGTTATCAGATGTGAAAACACTTAGGAAAAACAGAAATGGTAGTTCTAGCTCCAGGCAGGGACTGGTAAAATAATTTTTTAATACTGGAAGATGGAAAATAACATACTGCCTGGCTGATCTTCCTCCTACACGGGTGGAGGATCACCCTTTTCTGCTGCAGCCTGCCTGTCCAGTTGCAGCTCCTTGCTGCCTCCTCCTGCTAGAGAATTCAGCTTGCAAGAGGTAGTTAAAAGCAGGTGTCCATTATATTTGAACACAGTACTCTCCTGGTGGTTTTGTTGTCCAGAAAGCTTAGTAATAAAGTGTTCAATAGTGTTAATGTTCAATAACACTGGAAACCAGAAAACTGTCAATGGTATGAGTGGGAGGTGAGGTGAGGGCTTGGGCAAATAAGCCTACAAGAGGTGCTTGTGCAGGTTGCAGGTTGGATATACTGCTGTAGGACTTGCATCATCAGATAAACTGTAATAAAGTTTACTACTGATTCAGTTTTACTGTCTTTGAAGGAAATATTTATTTTTGTTGTTTATTTTTTTAAGTTCTTGATGGCAGAAGGAAGCCTAACTAATCCTGTGCATGAGCAATTTGTCATGTATTACAAATTGTACATTTTGTCTAGCTTTTATTTCAGGCAGATGCTCCTTCTTAATTTTTACTGCTATAAAATGGTTTTAAAAAATTTTATATAATATATAGCAGAGTGTTTTCATGTTTTTTTTGCATATGTTTCTGTGTACCATGGATGAGCAACGCTTTTCCAGACTGATTATTTGGGTGCTTTAATAATAAAGGTAGAAATTATAACTATTTAAGCTTTAATTTAAATGAGATTTTCTGAATCTAAATATGAGGTTGACTTTTTTGGAATCTCTGCTGAATATATTGCCTAGTGTCTCCCTGTAGCCGGCCTCCAGTGAGAAAACCTGTTAAGAAACTTTCTATAATAGACCAGTCCTAAATACCTCTTAATACTTGATCTTGTGTTTGTTCCTTTAGTGGTGGTAGGAAAAAAAAATGTATTTTGTGCATTATTTCTTTGGTGCATATGTGCACTAGTCTGTTAAGTAGTATGATTTTTTTTTTTTAAAGGTTAGTAATTCATTATGATTTTAGGGATCAGGTTTTTATTAGAAATAACAATGTTTCTGCTTTACTGTTAACATTTTTGTGAAGGTGTTCTCTAAGACATGGATCTAGTACTGCCTGATGCGGAATAAACATTCATAAACCTATATTATTAGTAAGAAGTGAAATAGCTAAATTTTGTTCTGAAGGAAAAGTTTCAGATTTTGGACTTAAATAATTCTGGAAAATGCTTATATAAGACAGCCTCAGAAATCCTGTCCATACTAATTCATTCTATTATTTTAGTTTTAAGGAGTAGTATTCTGTACCTCGTAGAGCAGAGTGTAATAATGCTGACTGCAGTCATATGCAGTGCAACTCATTGCAGAGCTATAATGTGATTGTTAGCAATAAAGATAAGAAAAACAGGACAAAAAATCCAAAACCAAATGAAGAATGGAAATGAATTCTCATTAAAATAAAACCAAACAGTAGTTCAATTTCCACAATTCTCATCTGCTTGTCTCCCCTGAAAAGACATATTATATTGAAGGCATAGCATGTGAGAAAATACCAAAGACTGAAGTTATTTTGCTCTTTTTCTTGCTTTCTTATGGAGATAATAATCATTAATTATTAATGTATAGCCTATTCTGTATCTGAAATGAAAGTACATGTATTTCAAAAGAAGGTGGTGATTTAATAACTAGAATGATAGAGTTAAACTCCATGAGCAGAATTTAAAAATTATTCATAAGCAAGGACTTCTGGCTTTATCTCATATACTTCATTGGGGTTTGATGATTTTTAAATGGCAGCTGACCTCCCTTTTTAAGAGCCTCATTTTCAGAATATCCAGAATCATTAGACATCTTTTAAATCCTGAGCACTTGCAGTTGTATGCTGGATGTGGATAAGCTTGTCAAGGTGAGAGTTGCTGATGTAGAGGTGCTGTTGTCCGTGACCAATCCAAAACAGGCCTCTGAAGGCTAGCTTTCCTGTAGGATGCTTTATCTGTTACCTTCCTGTACACTGGCTCAGGCACTTGAAAATACTGGAATTAATTAAAAAGAGAAATATTTTTAAATTACAGACAACAGGAGAAAGGAAAAAAGAAAAAAGATTTTGTTTTTGCCATAGGATGCAACTACTGTGAGGCATGTATGTAGGCTTTAGGAATTTATCTGAGGCTTGTGAGATGTTTTATTCATCACAACATAATACAGAGAAGTACTTAATCTATTTGAGATGATAATATTGGTTATGAAAGCAGGAACACATTTTATCTTGCACAACTTAGTCTAACACTGGCTGGGCAGTGATAGATGTGTTATAACCTGTTTTCTGTGTTTGTAGCTGAAAGTGACTCTTTCCAGACATAATTTATTTCTTCTGATGAAGCAGCACTTCAACAATTCTGTGACATTTCAAAATGAATGTGGAAAGAAGAAGAGTCTTATTATTTTCTGGTACATGTATTTTTTTCCTGGTATTCTTATGTTCTTTTTTGCTTTTAGATAACATAATTACTTTAATGATATAATGGAAGTGTTTTGTGGAGAGTATTCAAAATAGGTAATCTCCTGTTGCAATTTTAAGTTTGCTGTGAATTGCAGAGAAACGGACATGTTATGAAACCTTGTGAATCACAGTGTCTGCAGAGGTAAAAGGAGAAAAAATAGACTATTTTGTCTAAATAGTGAGTAAATAAAGCAAGTGAAAACTTTCTGCTTATTAATGCCAGATTTTAAATGCTTGCTCTCTAGAAATACTGTAATAAGAAAAAGCATCTGATAATACGTTAATTCATTACAGATATTTACTCTCTTTACTTCCAAATATTTTTCCTGAATGATTCATAGAATATACTAAGCTGGAAGGGACCTGTCAGGATCACAGAGTCCACTTCCTGGCCCTGTGTAGGACATCCCAAGAATCACACCATGTGGCTGAGAGCATGAAGTTTTTGAAGAAGTCCAAAAACTTCTGAAGCTCAGGCTTGGTGCTGTGACCAGTTCCCTAGGGAGTCTGTCTCAGGGCTTAACAGCTCTCTAGGTGAAAAACCTTTTCCTGATATCCAGCCTAAACCTCCTCTGACACAGCTGCATGCTGTTTCCTTGAGTCCTCTCACTTGTTGCAAGAGTGAAGAGATAAGAGAGCAGTGCTGCCCCTCCATTTCCTCTCATGAGGATGATGGAAACCACAATGAGATCTCCCTTCAGTCTCCTCTAGACTGAAGAGACCTCAGCCACTCGTCATGTGGCTTCCCCTCCAGGCCCTTCACCATCCTTGTGGCCTCCTTTGGACACTCTCTAGTAGCTTTATATCTTTGTTATACTGTGGCACCCAGACCTGCCCCCAGCACTGGAGGTGAGGTTGCCCCAGTGCAGAGCAGAGCAGGACGATCCCCTCCCTTGCCCAGCTGGCCATGCTGTCCCTGATGCCCCCCAGAACATGGGGCCCTCCTGGTTGCCAGGGCACTGCTGGCTCATGTTCAGCTTGACATGGGCCAGGACACTCGGGTCCCTTTCTGCAGTCCTCTCCAGCCTCTCATTCTCCAGGGTACATCCAGGATTGGCTTTCCCAAATGCTGAATCCAGAACTTGTTAAACTACACATGCTTGATGATTGCTCAGCTCACTAATTTCTTCAGATCTCTCTGCAGGGCCTCTCTCTACTCTTATTGGAATTGACACCTCCTTCCAGTTTAGTATCATTGGCAAACTTAGTATTCCTTTGAATCCTGTGTCCAAGATGTTGAAGAGAAGTGGCCTGAGGATGAAGCCCTGTGGAACCCCACTAATGAGCAGACTCCATTCACCTCATTCACTACCACCTTTTGTGCCCAACTCATGAACTAGTTGCTCACTCATCAGGTCATGTTCAACTGTCTGCTAGACATTTTGCCTACAAGGAGAGACAGTTTCCAAGGCTTTGCTGAAGTCTAGAAAAATTACCTCTGCTGATTTTCCTAGATCAGCTCATTAGGTTGCCATGTTGTAGAAGAAATCAGGTTTGATAAGCAGGAGTTCTCCCACATGAAGATGTGCTGGCTGTCACTGTTTGCAGTCTTGTCCTGCCAGTGATTTTTCAGTACCTCTCAGAATAATCTTTTCCATAGTCTTACCAGGCACTGAAGTGAGACTGACAGCCTGTAGTTTCCAGAGGCCTCCTTCTTCATCTTCTTGGAAATCAGAACAAAGTTTCCAGCTTCCTGTCAGCTGAGACCTCTCTGGGTTTCCAAGACCACTCCACAATCATTGAGGAAGGCGTTGTGATTGCATCAGCCAACTCTTTGTGTGTTGTCAGATGAATTTCATCAGGCCTCATAGATTTGTAGTGATCCAGCTAAGTAGCTTAAAAGTAGAACTAAGGTGACTTTAACCTGGAATGCTAAAATTGCTTTCTCATTGGAAAAGCTGGTTGGTTAGAATAAGTTTCACTCTTGACTCTTTTTATTTTGAAGGTAATTATCATGGAGAGCCCAAATCTGTAATAGCTTTACTTATTCAGATTTATCTGGTTCTGCAGTGTAAGCCAACTTTTGCTATTAAAGGTTTCCCAGATACTAAAAGTTCTTAACAGTCAGATGTGCTCCTAGGTAATTTCACTAGTGGCCTCTCAACAGAATAGGATATAAGAAAAGGAAATCCATATGGCTGGGTGACTTAGACCATCAAAGGGCTGGTAGGAAGCTCTGTGCCTTAAAAGGTTGTCACAGGAAATGACTAAGGCTGTGGTAGTATCAGAAGTCGTGAATGAAGTGTGGAGACAAGTGGTAAGTTATTGAGGCAACGAGGCAGAAAAGTAATACTTTAATGAGCTCAGTGGTGAAGATAGATGCAGTGAGATTTACCTCCCAGCATGAGTTTATTTGTTCTCCCATCCAGTTATCAAAATTTTGACAGGGCTGTATCTGATTCAATATAAGCATTTTGAAGACAGTAACCTTTTGGTTTTAGATGTACTTTTTGGTTTCAAGAAAGTATTTCCCTAATGTTTTGGTGTAAAAGTTATTTTAAAAGCTAGTATCATAAGACATCTGTCAGTCTCTTACATTGACAATGGAAGAACACAAATGTTGTATGTAAACAATCAGAATTCAAGCTTTCAGCCTATGTGGACAAGAGCTAAAAAGTCACAAATTCATTTTTGACACAATATGTTTGGAGTTGGTGGGATATACTCCCATGCTGAGCATATTAAACCTTTAAATACAAGAATGTGAAAGGCTAGGGGTACTATAAAGCTTTTATGGATTCATAAAATTTATTCACATAAGCCATTAAGAAGGCAAGCTCCTTAGTTATGATTGTTCTGCGTTAGTAGATTTGACAATCTTGCTAAAAGTTAAGGTAGTTATTTTTCTGGAGCACTGATAAGACTTTTGAGATGTCTTGTTTCACTTTGTTGCATCAGGCACATCTTGATATAAATACAGCAGTAATCATTTATTCCTCTGTCAGAGTTGGAGTGTGACAGTATAAAAGCCATTTCATGTTCCAGCTAGGGTGACATTATTCAGAACCACAAACAGCTACACTGCCTACAGTTGCTGAAAATCTGAGTAACTAGGAAAATGCAGAATACAAGAGGTGGGTTGCGATGCACAACAGTCTTAAAGGTGCAGAAGAAAGGGGTTTCATTAGTTGAGACACTGTACTGTTAATAACACAAGTTTTCTGTGGTACTTTATAGAGGGTACAACTAGCAAAATTGCAAAAAAAATAATCACATAAGGATATTATTCAAAACCTAACCAATCAATATCCTTCCATTAGTAGATTCTCAAATAAGTGTTGAATTTTAAGTCAGCAAAGAAACGTGTGATTTTGGTTTATCAGGTATTTTTCTCGTTGTTACGAACAAGATGCTTCTAGGCTATAGAGATGCTGGTTTGGTTTTTTTTCCTTACAGACCCAAGGTAATCACTTCATGCCAAAAACAATGACTATGAGACACAAGCACAAGTTACTACATACATCTCTGTAACCTCCTGAGCACAGCATTGCCTTTTCATTGTGGTACCTCAATGAGAATGCCCTAGCAAAGTAACAACTTTGTACAAAAATGTCTGTTAAAGCAGAAGCTTGCCTTAGCTGTTTAATCTGGTTTTTTGGAAAGAGTATGAGGATAAAAACCAGCATCTTCACTACTGCATACTTTTGGAGGGGTTTCTAATTCAAAGAAGAAATCAGATTCCTATGTGTGGTAACTTAATTTGGCTTAAGAAAAATTGCAGCTCATTCAGCTTCTATAGATGGCTTTTTGCACTCACCAAAATGTTCTTGTGCTTCTCTTTTCTCA
>JAWWMU010000121.1:5336685-5346923 GCA_035048155.1 Cinnycerthia olivascens
GCTGGTCTCTGTCACCAGGCAGCAACCGACTGAACTAGAGGACACAGTCTCAAGCTGTGCCAAGGGAAAGTTAGGTTGGGTATTAAGAAAAGTTTTTTCACAGAAAGAGTGATAAAGTACTGGAATGGTCTGCTTGGGGAGGTGGTAGAGTCACTATCCCTGGATGTGGTTGAGGTGTTAGGGAAAGGGTTGGACTCAATGATCTTGAAGGTCTCTTCCAACCTAGTGATTCTGTGATTAAAAAGAAAAAAAATTGTCAGAAATAGAAAATGTTGAATGTAAGCATCCAGTGCACATACCTAATTTGCAATTCTGAACATTTATGTTTTACACCTTAATGAAACAGCATATTATATGATCTAAGTTTTATAGAACAGAAAGAGGAAAAACACAAGACAAATGTTACATAAAACCTGAGGGAAAAAATCAGATAAATAGCACTAAACATTAATTTTTTTAAGGATACTTTTAAATATGTCCTTTCTCTGCTTAAAGATAAGTTAGAAAATAGTTTTAAAAGTAACTGAAATTTTAGTCATGAAGAGCACAGGCATATCTTCAGAAAATTATTTACCTGATTTAGAAATGCCCTCACCTAAGGAGACTTTTCTTTCATGCAGGAGAATTATATTGACTTAATAAGTGCATTTAAAGATTATTTATAAATCTTGGCTTCTGACTGATGTGCTAAACACAAGCTCCTATGTGCCAAGCTACTCAAGGCATGGATTTTTAATTTATTTGACATACAACTCCCTGACAAACAGAATATAAAAGAGAAACAAACAGAGCACAAGCTGCATTCAGTCCATTAGCTTTTTGCAGAACAAAGCATACCATTGGTTTCCTATTTATTTTCATGTGTGAAAAGTTAAAACCTGCAAAATCACCTAGGGAGGCCAGGAAAAACATTTGGGAGCCCATTGTTTAAACAGGCATTGATAATGCAGCATACTTGTAAATTTTCTTTGATGTCTTGTAGGAGCAACGTTGTGATTCCTGCATGCACTTTGAGTAGCTGATTCTGTTTGCTACCCAGTCACCAAACCCTGGTTCATATTTAACTACACAGACTCACTGTGATAGCCTTGCCTCTGTCAGGACTGAGGGTTACAGTTACTGAGGTCTCAATTTATCACCTCGGGAAATATCTATGGTTCAAAACTGCAAGTTTTTAACAGCACACCATAACCACCAATTCAGGGGAGTTACATTCTCCTCTACACAAATACACACAGGGATGAAGTTACGTTTGCAGGTAGGGACCCAGCTTTCCTGAGTAAAACTCCATCACTGTCACACGTGAACACTGCTCTTTTTGCTGGTTTGGCTGTCCTGCCATTTCATATTGCCGGCATTGGTTTGCTGTTCTGTGGGCTGCCAATTCAGGCCTGCACAGCTGTGCTTGTGTGTGTGTTTGGTTTCCATGGGATATGTTGAAAGCTGCTGATAGGTGAGGCGGCATCGCTGGCAGACAACATTTATACTTTATAGCCTTTCACACATGATAGAATCAAGAAAATTTACATACTTCTGGCCTAATTGTTTCAGTATAAAATGTAAAAGAGCTTGAAATGAAAGTTGAAATGAAATGTAATCCTGAAAAGAAGCTCAGAGACAAGAAAAAACCCCTGTGTGTTAGAGACGATGTAGTGTTGGCTTTCTGCTCAAATTGTAGTCTGCCATCCCCTGTGGCACTCATTAGCAAAAGCTTTGCTTTGTGGCCTGTTAGGTATTCAGTGGAACTTGCTAAGCCACCAGGAAATGATGCTAAGGGTGACCAGAGACCCCTGAGTAAAGACAGTGTTCAGTCAGCTCTGGGCTGCCCATGCTGCCAGCTCAGAGGCTGACAGAACAAGTCAGGAAAGAGTGGAACAAATACAGGATAATAAGTGAGGACAGGAGGTTGCATAGTTTAACTAGTAAAACCAGTAAGGGGAAAGCAAGAGATATGCTGTAACTGTTCTAGAGAAAGATGAGGCATAATCTGTTACAGGGAAGGGAATGAATGAAAACCAAGATGAGGGGGAAATGCTAGCAAAAAGTGCATTAAAAAGAAGTCTAACTTCACAAGGCTACCTTGTTATAGAGTGTATGAAGTAGTGTCCCATTCCACTCACTTTAAGCTGCAGAAATATGGTCAATGGAAAACCATCAAACAAAAGTTATGCTCAAACAGGTTTTTTCAAACTTGTGGTGCAAGCAGGTGTTGGTTCAGATTAAGACTTTGTAGCAATTTTTTGACAGGTTTGCTCTGAAAAAGCTTAACATACTCCCAAGTAAGTGTTCTTATTTGTTTCCATGTGTGTCTTATATGTTTCATTACAGTTTAATAGATTAGCATAAACAATTGCCCAAGCCAATAAATTATCATGCTGTCCAGGGAAAGTACTTGTTTCCCTCCTTTCAACTGATGCATTTGTCCTCTGCTAAAACTGATCAGTATGTTTTAAAAACTGAAAGAATTTATGAAACTCAAGATTGTATTTATAGTATTGCTTAATCACTCTGGCAAACTGAGGACTTCAGGAAAGCATTTTTTTTGGAAAAGTATTTAGAGAATACTCATTTTGAGCCTTAGATTTATGAAGACAGCACTATTAAATTTGAGTACGCATCAAGCACTGTCAAATCAAAAGCCCAGAAAATTGTCTTTGAGAATTGTTATTGGCTCAACAGAATTTTTTTATTTTGCTCTTAAGGAAAAGCTTCAAGCCCATGTGTTGTGCCAAAGAAGTGATGAGAAATTTAACTCTATGTATGTATGTGCAGAATTGCAGCCTCCCTCCACATGTCCTCTGAATTTTCACTGACAGTGTAAACTTGTCTCAGTAGGAAGATTCCAACCCAATGTTTGTGTGATGGCTTAGCTGTGTCACAGTGAGAGAAGTCAGAGCTGAAATACCAGTTCCATAGGGCATGCAGTGGCTACAACACCCATACATTTCAATGGCTACGGGGATCATTCAGGATTTTCCAGACCAGGAACTCTAGGATAACAAAAGCAGTGACCTTCCAACTAATCTCCAGTATTATTTGGAGTTATTTAGTTCACATCAACAGTACATACACATGCACAAAGTTGAGTCTTATGTTGTATAAGAATCATAATTACTGTTATTGAACCAGAGCAAAATTCAGTTAATACTCTCACTTTTGACTGCACAGGGCTTTCTGAAGTCTGTGCCAGAGATAATTAAAGAATGGTTCAAACAGAAGTTTCTAAGGCCTTGGAAATATCTGTGGGAAATAAGCTGCTCAGTTTTTCTTTACTGCCATAATGTATTAGAAGTGACACTACTAAAACTGGGTTCAACTTTCTGGTCCAGTAGACCAATTGAGATATTCATATTCTGCAACCCCTGATTGCACAATTGTTGGCATCACTTCTCCACTTACAGTTGCTTTACAGGAAGCCATAAAATATTATGTGTAGGCTTATAATATCTATGTTTCATGTGGAAAATGCCTGTGAAGATATGAATGAGAAGGATAAGCTATCTACTTAAGACATACAAAAAGAAGCAATTTTCAGATACTGCTTTATGTAACCCAGTTGAAGAGAAAATTGAAGTCGCTGAAAAAGAAATCAGCAGTGAAAATAAGATCAGTGACTTCCAGTGGTCTTGATTTCAATTTGAATTAGTGATTTTTACTTACATGTCTAAAATTGGTCTTCCTCAACGATTGCTTATTTATATTTTGCTGCTTAAGATCTGATCCTTTGATTAGCTGCAGTTTTGAAGGCATTTAAAAAAAAAAAAAAGGAAGAGTTTGCTTATTCACTAAGATGCTTAAGCATTTGTAATAGACCCATGCTCAGATTTCGTATGTTCCTTCTATCACTGTCCAAATAAAAAAAAAGGCCACTGGCACCCTATGTCTAATGCTCAGTATCCAAGGCTAGTTATATATCTGTTTGATCAATGCCAGTCTTTCTTAATGGAATTAGGTTTTCTAGAAGTACACTCAATAATCTCCCTTAATTGTTGTATTTTGAAGCTTTTAAAAGCCTAATTATTTTTTTAAAAACCTAATATCTTCATTTAGGTTTTCAGTTGCTGGATTACTTTTCTTCCCATTTCCTCCTAATTTTTCTTCAATTCTAACATAATTTCCATGACTCACAATAACATACTTCCTTTATAATGGAGTTTGTTTTAAATAGTCATGTGACATAGGGAGAGGAAGATGAGTGTGAAAGATAAAAGTGTCCCCACTATTTTCTAACTTATATAGTTCAGAGTGGAGGTTCCTGTTCGCAGGCTGGGCAATCACATTAGTTAATTTGTCAATGGTAAACTGTAGCTCAGATCTCCATTGAAGCCACAAAAGCAGCAAACATGAGTTTTTGCTTGTGACAATTTATTTTACAAGCCTGAAGCTGGTACTGCACGGTTCAGATACACATCTTGCTGACTGTGAATTGGAAGCAAAATTGCTTATATTATTTCTTAGCTTCTTTTCTCAAGGCCAGCACTACCCCCTCTAATAGACTTTACATTTTGTGGTGAAAATTTTAGCTATCAGCAGAGTAGTCTGAAGAGAAGGACATTACTTTTTTTCAGTGTGTGACATTGTTAAAAAATAGCAGGACTGTGTATATGAGCTGCAGTGAGGTCATGAGGCACTTATGATAATCTGAAGATAAGTAAATTGCAATAAATTGCTGAAATTTTTCTATACATAACTCTGTAAAGGCACCACTAAAATATAATCTTCCTGTAAGAAATGCCTTTGTTATGATTTCAGATCTTAGAGCAGCAGATCATGTCCCTGTAATTACATTAGTGTCAGTTTTTTCAGAAGGTTATTTGAAGTAGAGCTGATTTGCAGCAAAACAAATTGATGTGTCCCTTGACTTGTTAGATTGTTGTAGGTTGGAGGACTGGTGGAGGGAAATAAAGGGAAGTAGGAAGGACTTGATATCCATTAAAGTCTTGCATGCCATTGAATTAATCTTAATACACAGTCCAAGACAATTGAACCCGTTTATCTAAATATGCATAGCTGGCAGAAATATCAGATAGGGACTAAGCATTGTGATATCACCAAATTTGCTGGGTAGAGGTAGACTGTATGAGGTCTGATTGCATTATTTCATTTTCACAAAAGCATCAGATACCTTCCTTTTCAGCATGTGAGGCAGCCTCCTTCCTTGGCTCTTGTGACCAGCAGCCACAAGAGCACGAGGGTCTGTCATGCAGACAGCTGTACATGACATAAATTTAGTAGAAAGAAACGGGATAGGAAACGTCTCATACAACTAGAAAAGAGTCTTTTTTCTCTGGCACGGTCACAAGTTAGCTATAACAGGTATAAAATACCTACTACAGCATAATGATTTTCCACAAATTTTCTCTATGAATTCTCTGGCTTTCTAAAGGACCACCTTAGAAGGATAGTTTTGGACAACTTTTTTGTCCTGTTTGTCTGTTTGTTTATGTTTTTGTTGGCTGCTTATTATGTGCTGCTTTTAAAATGTTAGAGGAAAAATCCTAATTTTTAAGAATATTTCAGTGATTTCTGGAAAACTTCTTGGTAGCTAATTTGGAACATTTTGGTTGAAGTAGTAGCATAGGTGTATAATATGCTGAACTAAAACTTCTGAGCTACCGCATCCCGCATGTTGAACCATAGAGGATAAAGGATAAAGGACTCAATCTTGCTTTTATTTTTCATAATCCTA
Organism: Cinnycerthia olivascens; assembly: GCA_035048155.1. Classification (NCBI taxonomy): domain Eukaryota; kingdom Metazoa; phylum Chordata; class Aves; order Passeriformes; family Certhiidae; genus Cinnycerthia; species Cinnycerthia olivascens. The sequence goes on from JAWWMU010000121.1 coordinate 5,342,375, forward strand.
AGCCAAAAGTGTTGATTTCTGTTCCAAAAATAGTTACAGACACATGGTGTTCAAGTTTTCCTCTTGCAGGATTCACCACTTTTCCCTTTGGATCTTTCCGTCAGTGTGTTGAAAGTGTGATAATGTGTTTACTGCACATGCTGGAAGTAAGAGCCCAGAAATTACAGAACACAGGGACAGCCCTGACACATGTACAGTCTACGGGGAAAAAGACATTTACCCCATCATTAAATAAGCCCTGAAGGTTTAAAAATAATCTTCCATTTTCTTCCTTGACACAAATACAAAAGGATAATTAATTTCTGGCTGCAGTTAGAATAAATGCATGCAACCTTTTTTTTTTTTGTCTTTTTCCCCAAGCAGATTACCTGAAAGGCCCTGCACAAAGGCTGTGTAAATCATTCATATTGTAGTTCAGGCCTGGAAGATTTAATACAGCAGGAAGAACATTGTATATTTGGTTGGAAAGAAAATTAATTTCGCAAGATATTAAGCCTGTCTGAGTAAATAGTTGTGTCTTGTGTATTATGGATCAAATTCACCTTTCATATAAGCAAACAAATCTCACTTCAGTCAAGAGAGATTGAAACTGAATTTGACTCACTGTGTTTAGATCCAGATGCCAATCATTTATACATTTAATCACTAAAGAAAATCCGTGATTGAAGGCTTAGGATAACTTTTCAGTCTTTTGATTGATACTAATTGCAAAGCCATGTTTGTTTTGAAAACTAGAGTGAGTGGCAACGAATTTGTATGTTTTCTAATTATCAGTGAATTATCTAAGGTTTTTACACTTTTCATGTTGTGCTTAGATTCAAATCATTATATGGAACATTTTTTACATGCAGTGAAGTGGATAACTAGTATCACAGTTAAATAAATAGCTGTAGAATATGGTTTAAGCTGTAGTCTGAAGCTGTCCTGATTAATTGTTAAGTATGAACTTAATGTTCTAAAAAACTGAAATATGTCAGATATCAAGAAATGGTAGAATTTTGCCTGCCTTGTGCATTGAAATCTATGAAAGTTAATGTTTTGTGTGTACATAATTGGATCATCTATGGTTAAAGCTGAATGCATACATAAATATGTAAAACCCCCTGAATTCCCTTATGTTCATTTGCACTCTAAGTGTTGCCATTTGGTAATACTCTGGCAATGATTCGCTACTAGGAAAGTCCTCAGGGTTATAAGTAAACATTTGTGGGTGGGGATGAGTCAGTGATAGATTTTTCTGTGTCTGGAGATGCTGCATGTCTTGAAGAATTTATACTAAATATAGTCACCTCACCACCTTCCATGCCACTTGTACCTGTAGTGCTGCATTTTACAGTCCTTCAAAATGTCAGAACCATAGATATTTACTTGAAATAGTATTTTTTGAGCTGTGGGTTATAGTCACTGGAGACTTCTGTGAAGGTCATTTTGGTTTAAGTCTTAAAAAAAATACCTTTTTTCTTTTTTTTTATATTGACTGATTGCTAACAGTAGTTGATCTCCTTCAAATAAAATAATAAAAATCCATGATTGGCTGCAAATGCCTGAGATAGACATGGAATTGATAGCTACCTTTAATTTCTGACAGCAACTCAACTCTGTAGCATAGGGTTGTGTGTGTAACAGCTGCAGATAGTAATCACAGCCTTGATCTTCTTCTTCTTCTCTGTTCCATGAACACCCCATATAAAATTTAATCACAGATTCTCAGCCTGTTGAAGTCAGTAACAGGATGGTCTTCCTGATGACACAAACAATTGCACTAAACAGCAGAGTACCTTACCCTTACAGAGGCATAGAAAGTGTGCCTTCTGAATACTGTCAAAATATTTTAGGGTGAAACAATGTACTTTGTATTGTCAAGTCCTGCTAATCACATTTTTTTCATTTACATGAGATTCAAGATTCTTCATTTTGGACAATGTTTAGTGGAGGGACTATAGGCAGTTGGAGGAGTGTTGTCTCTTTACTTTTTAATAGAAATTAGTGGGTCTTTTCCCTAACAGAAAAACCTTTGGTGTCCAGACACTAATAAAATCCCAGTAATAACAAAGCTAAATACATATAAGTAGGGACATTCCTTTCCAAATCTGTGATAGTTGTTTTTTTTTCATGTTTGCTTTTTGCCGTCATTTGACTAAGGATAATCAAGTGGTCTATGCTTGATTTCAAGACTCAAGTGTCTGAGGCTTACACTGAACATTGGTAGATTTATATCTGCACAGAGAGGGGTTAAGTTACATAAACCACTTTAAAATTTGCAAGTTACTGGATTTAAGTACAGTGTAACTACAGATAGAAGTGATAAATGTTAATGATAGCAGAGTAGACTTAGAATTATGGAGGGAGGACATGTACATTTAATCTTTTATTGCCTATGAGAAAGTTCCGATTAAACAAAAATCAATCATTCTGCTGGGTGAATTTGTCTTTCTTCATTGTTGCTATAAAAGAGAAGTTGAATTTATGGGTAGTGGTAAGAGAGAAATCTACATAAACTTGCTTGAAAGTATACCACGGAACATGATTTGCTTTTAAAAGATTCGTAGGCAATCTTATTTTTCTATGATACTGAGAGAGGGAAAATGCTTAAGGAAAATATAAATGAAATTTCCAAATTGCCACTCAAAAATCTACTCTGACTCAGTTTGGAAAGCTCATAACTGTTGCCAGTATTAGGTAATCTTTTGGTTATAGCTGAGAAATGTATTTAGGAAAGAGAATCACTTCTAAATGCAGTTATTAAAGGAGAGGGTGGAAGTAGGTTTATCATTGTGGTGTTCACTGTGTTCTCCAGAATACAATTATACTCATGAAAAAACAGCTGTTGAGTGCATGGGAAGTGGTAATGCAGTATTTGGGTCATTTTAAAAGTACAGAATTTTTTTTTGCTTTGCTTTCCATCAATGTGCTCTATCCCATCATAGCAGAAAGGTGTTCCAGGCAATGCTCTGCTTTTGTGCTTTAAGACAATTTTTACCCTGGAAAATCCCTCTGGCACATGTACTGATGTGTCTTTTTTTCAGGTATTGGAAACTTATTATAATCAGAACCTGTTCTCTACTAATAGAACCAACCCTTTCCCAAGCTGTTGTTACAGCAAAAGTCTGCTGGATGGTGGTCTCCAAAAAATGCCTGGTTTGGTGTCATCTGCTCTGTTAACTAAAATGTTAATATTATAATATGTGCTTTCTGGTAAAAATAGCAAGATACCATCAAAAAGCTAAACTGAGAACAAATTGTTCTCATTCCAAATGTACTACCTTATAAAATAGCCAGTCTGTTGGACGTATGTCTTTGTAAAATATCCTCAGTTCTTTGTTTCTCTATACTTTCTCATAGTATTTGAGGTCTAAGACATTTATGAGGAAGCTGTAGGGGAAATGGTGCAATAACAATCTGAATAAAATACTCAGAAACTTAAGATATATTGTGTTAGTTTTCAACTCTTTTCATTTTTTTATTTTGTGTTGTTAACTCCTGTGAGTTTTTTCCCTGCAAATATAATTTTCATAGGTTTTAGCTAGCTATCTGTCTGCATATGAATGTAATATAGCAATCCAGGTGACCTAGATCCTGTTAGCCTTGCCTTATAGAATAAGGCAATATCTTATTCTTCATTAAGTTGTGAAAAAGAGACGTTTAAAGCAAAGGGCAGCTCAGCTCTGAAGTTGAAGCTTCCAGGTTTTAGACTTATCCTTTGGCCCTGGAATTTTTAGAGGTATCTTAACTTCTTATTTTGTATGATATAGACAAAAGAAGTACAAGTTGTATTATAGAATACAGCTATCTATGTTGAAAAGGAAGCCTAAACCAAAGAATACTGTGAAGTACTTTTCAGTATCACAGTTGGCATTTTACATACCCTTTATTAGGACAAGCAAATTGTCCAGCAGCATTCAGGCACTTAAAAACCGCAATTAGTGCAAACAGACACATAAAATTCCTGTTCTGAATAAATGATTTCATGAGAAATCATGAAATCATCTCTCACAGAGAAGAGCATTTTTCACAAGCAGACCTTGTGCTTCTGAGGCTTGCAGTGTGATATTCATAAATGCAGACTTCTGATTCTTCTTTAATTTGAGCTTTTTTGCAGGCATGGACAACCATAGAATACTTGGGAGAAGCCATGGGGAACTTTCACAGGGGACCATTTAGATTTCTTCCTTTTGATGAAGGACCCAGCTTTCTGAGGTTGATCTTAAATGTCTGCTTCAAAGCATACTACACCTAGAGCTATGGTGCTGAATTACTGGTGTCTGAGTTTAATCTTTCACATTTCCTTTGCTACGAAGTCTTTGAAAATTATAACATGCCGATCAGTAATTAAACAATGGGAGGCTTGTGAGATGTTGCATAGTGCAGATGCTTACTGCAGACGAGTGATTTGCCCTCTAGTACCATTCAAGTGTGAACACAGAGAATAGGAGATCTATATCAGATCTGTGTCAGATTTGTGATTGCAATGAGAAGTTTCCAGTTCATGGAAATGGAAATCGGCCACCTTCAGCAGCATCATCCCTACAACCAGCTCCCAATGTCTGCA
>JAWWMU010000121.1:5573484-5583487 GCA_035048155.1 Cinnycerthia olivascens
CAGTGAACACACCGAAGCACTGAGGCCTGTGAAACAGGAAGCTCTGGTTTTCTCTTCATTCAGAAAAGCATCAATTTCCTCCAATGTGTTTGGAAGAGTCTGAAAAGCCTACAAGACAAAGGATTGCACATGTCACAAAGCAATACTAATGAAGGACGTAAGTCTTCTCTAAAAAAAAAATAAATTGGATAAACCATAAACTATTTTGTTACTTTTATTCAGGGTATCACATACTCAAAATTTAACATAGCAAGATTCCTTCACTAACTATTCTGGACAGAGGAAGAAGGTTGGAAGTGCTGTTACACAATTAAGACACATAATTATTTGCTCCTTAGTTGCCTACCTTGGGCAGGCACAAACAGCCAGAGATTTGGTATAAGACATGGACTAAGCTAGATAAGCAACGTAAATGAGGCTGGGTCCAGACCTCAGTTCTTTTGTGTTGCTCCAGTAGAGCAGGAAGGTAGAAAAATATGGCCTCTATTTACTTCTGTGACCACAAGACTGTAGATTCCATTGAAACCACAGATCTAAGTTTCTCTCCCCTGTGCAAAAAACGTGGTAGTCAAAGAGTATCTCAGCACCATTTTAAAGGCGGTTTAAAAGGCTAATGACAGTAACAGAAGTACATGTGATCCTTTACTGGGAACCTTCTAATAAAAAATATACAATATTCTTTGCAGAAGATAGAAATTCAAGACATATGTGAAAATTTCTTTTTGTACATACAACTTGAAATTCTTCTGGAAAATCTTGATCTGGACCCCATTTGCAGACGTGCTGAACTTGTTTCATCAATTCTGTGCACTTCTCATAAAGAAGTTGCTTCCTAGTATCCAATTCATGAAAACGTTGCTGTTAGAAATATTAAAAGTTATTTTAAAAAATCACCATCTTTTTTTAAAAAAAATATTGTGAATTTCCAGAGGTAACACTAGCATACTAGCAACAAACCACATCTGAAGCAGAAAAAGTAGGTGAAACCAGATTATTAAAATATAGAAAAAATTTTCTTCAACTAACAGAATTCTTTATGCCTCTCTGCTCATTAAGTCAACAGATTCCAAGGTAAACTGATCAAAAGTAAGTTCTTTAAATTTATTTTCACTCAGCTTAATAAGCATGCATGTAGATTCAAGAGTTATCTTCCCAAATTTTACCGTTGTGTACTTCAGCTAAATATAGGAGCCCTCCAGTGGTGAAAAAAAAAATCAGTTTTCATTTAGAAATCATACAGTTAGAGAAATGCTTGTTCCACAGTTTTAAAATACAGGACACAAACAGTGATAGTCACTCTCATTACTTTCTGGAACTGAAACTGATCTTTTTTTACTAAATACAACAGCAGTGGTAGTAATGAGTATCTTCATTAGTGATCATCTCACACTCACAAGAGTTACGGCTGCTGTTCTCAGCAGGTATCAGCTCAAAAAAACCTGTTCTTCCCTCCTTCTCCACCAAGCACTATGAAATAGATCTTTGCACTACAGACAGGCATTTCGCAATCTCCACAAACACAATGTAAAAAATATTTCTCTATACTGCCTGAGTGTTTTCACAGAGGTTGGGAAATTTTTAGAAGAGGCCTTTTTTTAGACCAGCTTTTCTACTTCTTGAAGTCTGTTTCAGAGGAGGAAAATGTCACATGGGTTGCCAGGACTGGCAATAGAGCTGTACAGACAAAACAGTAAAGGGAGGGTGTTCCTCCTTTTCTTTACAGACAATATCTCAAGCTATATTGAATTAGCATAATTCTGTACAGCACAACAGTTACATTCCACCAGATACCTGCATATGCCCTGTAATGGTATTTTGGATCCCACAAATTTAAAAGTTAAGTGCCTTCATCTGAAATACTTGGACATGATAATGAAGGCAAAAGATCTTGTGAGAGGCACCCATACTTTTTTTTTCTACAAGGAGTATAATTTTTATGTGTTTGATCATTTCCAGAGACCACATCAATTCTGAATCATCTGAAGTGGGGAATCTCAATTCTCAGTTGTATATAAATCTCCCACTTGAAGGGAGCTCTGCAGAGCTGCATGAAACAAGACTTCAAGTTGATCAGTAGGCACTTAAAATCTGAAACAGATTGAATACTGAAAATGCCTGATCCAAGCTAAGGTAAGTAAAATTCTTCAGTGAGTGAAGAGGAAAATACATATTTGGCAGGAGAAACTTCAGTATGCGACAGAAAAACTAGAAAGCAATAGATACTTGATGTTACTACGAAGCATGTACTAGAATAAATGCACTGTTTTCACTCAGCTTTGCCAGTATACTGTCAACAACCACATGCAAAATAAAATTTAGACAACCACAAATAAAAACACACAAGTTTTGATTCCTTATTTCTTCTATATATTAAAGAGCATGTGGCAACATTAACATTCCTGTCAGCTTCCTGAGGGGACCTCAATGGGACTCCACTTGACTCATACACACCTTTTACTAGGAAGGAGGCAATTTTTAAGAATTATCAGAATGTTACAAATCACAGATCCTGTCTACTGATCTGACCAGGCATCTAACTGTGTACCAGCCCAGGCTACTCCCTAAATGATAAAGATGTGTGCAGAGACAACTAGAAACACTAAATGAATTTCCCAAAGACAATACACATTACTGACATGAAGTTCATGGCTTTGTAATACATTCTTACTCCTTACTGAGGTCCAGCAATTAAATGATTTTCACTGAACTTTGTTAAATTGAGTAAAAGATGCATCTTGTGTAAGAATCTGTGCAACAGTGGTTTTTTAAGTGACTTGCTGGACTTGTCTCTGTGTTCAAGTTACTTTCTGCTCCTCTTAAAAAGTTCCTCTCCGCCAATTTTCCTGCAAGTGATGGTAACTATAACTTGAGGGGTTTTCTAACTATATGCTAAGACCATTCTTTTTGGAAGTACCCATCAATGGGTACAAAATAACTGTCTCCTACTTTTCAGGCTGCTCCCCAATTTTTATTTTTATCTTTATGATCAAATTTAATTGCTAGGCTATAGTCGAATGAACTCTTGCAAGACAAGGAAAAAACCCCAACTTACCACCCTTTACTTTGACAGTCTAATCCCCAGTGCATTGAAAGATTGTACTACTACACAAATACAAAAATTGACCTTTGCAGCAATTCACAAGCAATGACAGCATCCTCTGCTCTTAGAAATGTGTACTCGCTGTGGAACTAACTCCTCAGGTTTTTTACCTAAACAGAGCATAGCTTCCTAATACAATCTACCAAGAGAAGGACCATGCAGTCTCTTTTCTGTCCTCCAAGAAAGGAATTTAATTACAGTACGAAGAAATGAGCTATGAAAGAAAGGTAAAATAGCTCTGTTATGCTGCTGCAGTTTCTGGTTCGTCTTGAGCTTGAATTTCCCATGTGGGTTGGATTTACTTGTTTATGGACAGACTCAGAAGAAAATAATCCTTTGAATAACACCTGGCCTTTTTACACACGTTTTAATATCATAAAAAGATCCAGGACGAGATGACTGAGTGGCACATTTTCACAGCAGCTTAGCTGTCTGGAGGACGGCAAAGCTACTGTTCTACTTTAAATGAAGAGGCTGAAGCCAAACTACAGAAATCAAGGCTAAATATTTAGCAGTACTAACACCCACTTCTAAACAAAGACACAGAAGCATTCTTTTCAACACCATAAAGGGTTTCCATTGAGATGTTTTCATAGTAGATATCCCAGTATTCATCAATATTATTACCTGTGCAGCTCTTAGCTGTACAGTTCCTGCTTTGTACTCTGATTGTAGTCTGTTCTTCTCAGCAGTCACTCTGGTCATGTGAAGAGCCAAAGCTACTTTAACGACGTTCAGTGGTATGACCCTCTACATGCAGGGAAACAGAGCAGGTTTCTTTTCACCACACTCAAAACTGATACAATCACTACCTCAGAAACTACCCCATCCTTTTAGTCATAACATACAATCTCACACTATGTTCAGCTGACAAACACTGTTGCAAATTCAATGAAAAGTGGCGACCCAAGTTCTTCAAGATGCATAGTCCTCATGTACCTTTAAGTATGCACACAAATATATATAATTTCAACCAAATAAATATAAATACCCATATGTAGATACAGACACACATTTTCAACCCACAATTTTACATCCACCCTTCCTCCCACTCTCCTCTCCTTCCCTATATCAACATGTGAACTGTAGGAGAAGCTAAGGCCATCTCAATTACTATTCAGAGAGAACAGTCCAACAGGTGGATTGTAGTGGACGTCATATGTCACACAGAGAGATGGAAAAAAGTCAAAAAATAAACAGAAAAGACATATGCACCTTGTAATGACAATGCAGTTGACTGACAAGATGTACAGCAACTCTTATATCTGATGTCTCAACTGGAACAGCAGGCAACAACTAGATAAGGCTGTGTTTGGGGAGTTATGAAACAGACTCTAGTGATCACTAGAATCTGGTTTGACAACATTGACATTAAAATGTTTGTGGTGTTTTAAACAAGTCAGCCTGAGGAACAGTCCAGAGGCTTCACAACCATCACGAGATTGTTTACTGTCTACAGGATAGCTACAATTATGGGCCATTGGGCCATTATGGGCAATTTTCACCATATTTTTTTATGATCAGCATATAAATACAAATGAATCTTCTCCCTTAATAAAAGGGAGGAAAAGGTTTCAACTGTAGACCTAGAGGACCTACAAGACAAAATTTTGAGAGTGCTGGCATCTGAACACAATGGTGAGCCAAGGTTTGAGATCTTCGCTATTTGTCATTTCAACACAAAGTTTCTACAGTTTGAAGTTGGGCACAAGTTTATTTGCTCCCAATTCTCTTAAGTGATTTTAAAATAATTACCAGAAATACAAACTGAAAAAAAAAATTAAAAGGAGATGAAAAATGGAAAAAGTTAAGATTATTCAATAATTAAGAAAGCTTAAAAATATTCACAGTAACAAATGTTGTATGCCTCCTACTTAAATTACAAGAATTGGACTTTTCATAAAAGTGGAGCACATATCAAGTTAAAAATACATACCTTCATGAGATGCATTAATTCAGTAACAAGTTCTGCTTTCTGTTTATTTATTTCTTTGATCTTTACATTTGCCAGCTGAAATTCCTTCTTTAGGTCAATAGCATCTTGTTCCAGCTGTCTTAAACTATGGGAGGAATCAATATTTGTTTGATTAATTGTGATTAAAAATAAATAGTACTAAAAATATAAAAATTCTTAAACCTGATGACAAAATCAACAGTTAGCAGAATAGGAATTTGTTATCCTAAACATTCCAAACACACTGGAGGCATTCCCAGTCTATGCACTTTAAATCAAAGAAGTACAACAAAGTGACAGTTAAAGAAACTCCACTTTTGGGTCTAAGAGCATCACTGAGCAAGCATAGTCCTTTCCTTCTGTGGATTTCGAATTAGAGAAAAGAAAAAAAATCAGTGTAAGGAATGATACTTTTCTTCTTCTGATAGTTCTTTGCAACAATACCACACAGGTGAGTTCAAGAAGTTTACTTAATTCTTGTTACGTATTCTAGCCAAAAAAAAAAAACATTTCATCCTCATCTTAGTGCAGAAAAATAGAATTTCCACTTGGTTTAGACCTTTGGAACATGGAAGAGGAACAATGACATTTAGTGAGCTGCAAAGCATTTGGAGATCTTCCAAAGCTGCTAAACAGACGAAGAGAACTATACAGGAAACTACAAACTGGTCATTCTCACTTTGATCCCTGGAAAAGTGTAAAACAAGTCCTTTCAGGAAGCAATTCTAGGGGCATAATGGAGAAGGTGGTCAAGGAGACTCATCAAGCATTTATGAAGGGCATGCCATGGCTCTAAAACCCAGCTGTAAAACAATGAGGTGAGAGGAGGTCAAGTGGTTGCCACTTACTTCAGTTGCATCTTTCTGCTTGGGTAAAAGCTGTAAAAGCTCACCTGCACACACAAGAAAGAGAGACAACAGCAGCTGGCAGAAGCCCAAATAATACCTTGACTCCACCCAGGCTCACCACAGGAGCCATCAGTCACTGAAATGCCCATCTACACAAGCCCAGAGGAGCACAGGGCCATGGGAGCAAGTTGGGACTCAGAGAAAGGGACACTCTGTCACAGGACAGCCTCAGCCCCAGTGTCCAGGTGTGAAACCCAACAACGTAGTCAACACAAAATCACCCTTTGGACAGAGGGGGGCTGTTTTCTTGCACTACAATTGAATCACCAAATTGGTTACATTGGAAAAGACTTTAAGATCATTGAGTCCAACCACTAACCTAACACTGCCAGATCCTTCCTAAATTATCTCCCTAAGAGCCACAACTACGTGTCATGCTAGCAACCAAAAAAGTAACTGAATTAAAACAAAAAGCTGTTCTTCCAGGCAGTGATATAGCTCTCATGTAATTTCAGGCTCTGAAATGCAAAAGTAGTATCTGAAAATACTATTGTCAAGTAAGTCTACAGAGGCACCACATTGGGCTTCAAGCAGATAAGTGAACATGCCTGTCTGTGACACCATCTGCAAGACTGAACAGCAATCCCCTACACTAATTTAAGTGGTGGCACAACCTTTCTGAAAATTTTGCTGTTATCTCAGTGGAGATTGCCTTGAATCTCTGCTCCTAAAGGCCAAGTCCTCCAGTTTCACTAGTCATCAATTCACTGTCAAAAGAAACCTCTGTCTGCAGTGGGTAACATTGGTGTCCCTGACTGGACAGAGTCCTTTAATCTCTGCAGTCAAAAATCTACTCTCAGCTGCCATTACTGAGACTCCTCATAAGATGTTCAGCCCCCAGCCCAGTCCTTTGCACCTCCTGTGGAACAGCATAGGGCTGGACATTTTATTATAGAACAGACATTATGAGATGCAGCAGAAAAGCACAGGAGTCTTAATATCACATATTCAAGGGTGCAAACAAATGTAAGGAAAGAGAGGAACTAGGTAACTTGGGGAATAACATGTATAGGAAAACAGAGGAATATGAGGATAAGAGGAACACTTAGATGTAAATAGTGGGCTCGTTGCTACTCTTGTCCAGCCATGCCCAGTTGGCAAGTTCTCTTTTTACTCAACTCCATTCCTCCCTTTTTTCTTGGACAAGGGACTCTACTCAGCACTCATGAGTTTGAAAGTCTAAGTGCAAGCAACTGTAGTCAAATCACAGGTCAGAGGAGGGGTCTGCTTGTCTGTGATGGTTGCACCTGGCTGGAGAGACCAGAGGGAGTGTACTTAACTGACAGTCACTGGAGTGGGACAATGCAATCGTCCATGGTGCTAGCACCATGATACAAGTGTGCAAGAGAGTGTTTGATCCCTAATAAAGACCAGAGCATGCTAGACAGCAAGTGGCCTGGAAGACAAGACAGTATGCAGGTCACTGAGGGTGAGACCACAGGAAGAAATGGATATGGGAGGGATCAGCCTGGCTGTCACAGACTTCTGCCATGTGTATGTATCTATGGGTAAGATGACAGGAGTAGTGGCTATGGGGTGCACACTGGGGGAGCCATGGCTACCTCTACACATATATATTACCTCTGTATCACTGAGACAAGGATCACAGAATGAGCTACTGGGAAAATAGGGAGTCACAACCAGTTCAGCATGCAGGCACACATAGGTGAGGGAGGCACCTGTACAGGCCAACAGAAGCAGGATTACAGCCTCAGAAGTTTGCATTTCCAGATACCAGCAATTCAGGAGACAGTAGTCCAGGGGCAGTTACTGTGCAGATTCAGAGTGTCTGGAACCAGCTGCCAATGGGATCCACACCATAGACATGTACATACAATGCACCAGGGTAATCCCATACTGCTCAAACACAGTACAAACATGAGGCAACCACTGGTGCTGCATTTGTCCAGTTGCTCTGTGTGTCTACTGTGCAACATGTAACTAAACACACATATGCTGTTTAGATGTGTTCTCTGTGTGTCTAGTGGGAAGTCAGGCTTAGCCTCACTGCTGGATACATGTGGGAGCATTAACATCCATCAGCTTCACCTTCCTCTCAGTCTGCTGGATCCAGACTAATTTCTCTTATTTTTTCAGTGCTATGTCCCACACTATTCAAGGCATTCAAATTTGAAGACCACAGTCTCGATTAATTGAAGACTAAATAGGTAAAAAAACATGATTCTATGGTCACTCTTGGTTTGTTGCACCATGCCCAGAAGTCAGTACCAAGGATTATGTTCTGGGGCCTGTCCTGTTTAACACTCCTGCCAGTGACATGGAAGAGGAGAGAGAGTGCCCTGCTGTCAGATTTTTAGATACTGAACTGGGAGGGAGCAATATGCCTGCAGTTCAGAGGGTCTGCTGAAGCTGGGGAAGTAGTTGATAAAAGATCCATGAAATTTACAGCAAGGACAAGTGCAGAGTCCTGTCCTGCACTTGTGGGGAAGACAGTGGGTCTGGCAGTGATACAGGCTCAGGATGGACTGGCTGCAGCAAAACTCTGCAGGGAAGGACTTGAGGTATTGGTGGACAGTGAGCTGTGCATAAGAGAGCAGTGCAACCTGGCAGCAAACATGTCCTTTGCAGCGTGAGTAGAAGCATACGCAGGATAAGTGATTTTTCTCTCTGTTCAGCACTGCATAGAGTTTGGACCACTGTGCCAAACCTCAACAACTTGGTACAAACTTAGAGAGCAGTCAAGATAGTCAGGGGCTACAGCACACACTCGACAACACAGGATGAGGGTGCTCTGGTTGTTCACCATAGATAAGAGACCAGTAACAACAGTTCCGTATTGTTCCACCATGGAAACCAGTGGATGGAATAAACCATGGGATGGAATAAAGTTTTCTTATGAGATGCATGGTAAAGAATAGACCATGTTGCTAAGCGTAAACAAGAAAGGTCCAGTTGGATGTTAATGTTGCCTATACTGCCTTCTGGAGTTTGTGCATAAATGAAATATCTGTTGAACCATGCCCAGATTCTGCCTCATGACAAAGGGTAACAGAAAAAACTAATTGCAGAGGCCACAGAAACAAAAGATATGTAATGAATAATACTATGGACAATTGGGGTCTTACTCAATCCTTAACATGCTTACTTACCACGTAGCAATGTACATCTGTGCATAATATGGTATTATCTAGATATGTGGAGAGTCAGAACAATAACCTAATATTTGAGTAAATACATGCAGTGATATTTAACTGATTAACTATGATTTTATTACAGAAAATCATCTGGAACATTGCTACATTTTGTCTCAGATACTGTCATAATTTCTAAACACCTTCCTTGTCTTGATTACCATCTATATATGATGCTCAACTGCTGGATATTTTTAAGGGTAAAAGCACATTGCAGCAAGAGAAATCAAAAATATCTTTGCTCTTAAAATGATAATATATGTCACCCTGATTTTTCCAAGTTTCCTGAGGCACTTTCTAACTTGCTGTTCTCACAGCTTTCAGTTCTTTCTCACGCACATGGTGCCTTTATCAGAAGTTCGTTTTGATAAGACAAGGTTGTTTTTCATGTTTTCTATTGGTGTGGAAAACAAATGATGGACAGTTGTCTTCACCAACGGGATGGGAGAGGTGTCAGGCTTCTTCTCCAATCCCTGGTCTGTGTGGAAATATTATAAATGTGGAGTCGGATGTTTTAATAAATAGTTTTCAGCCTTCTCAAGAGAAAGTGTCCGTGTGTGTCCTTGCATGTCCCACAGCGACAAATATATATATATATATATCATAGATTTTTTTCAAAGATAATATAGCTTGTTTCCTACCTATCATTCTTCACACCAATTTTTGATTTCAACTGCCTCCTCCGGTTTCCTCTCTCTAAAAGCTCCTTCTTCTTTTCTCTGAGCTTATTGTCCTTGTGTTCCAGAAGTTTCTGTCTGTCAAACAGTGCAGTAAAACGTGCATCCAATGACTTTAAAGTATTACTGATGTCCTGAAATAAAAGAACACACACCTCTAGCATTCTTACTGCATACCATACTAACATATGGGTAGTAGTTACATACAGTTA
>JAWWMU010000121.1:5772243-5796998 GCA_035048155.1 Cinnycerthia olivascens
TAAAACCATTCATTTTTAATGAAACTGCTGATGAGATAATGGGAAAATATATTGACATTCTCCTCTGAAAAGAACACAAACTGAACTTGGCAGTTTCCAAGCTGACCAGGCACTGTGTTGGACTGATATTTGTCATGTGGCTCTGGACCTACTGTAGATTGTGAGACTCACCTGTGCCCTGGGGGAGGAGGAAGGGCATCAAGCACAGCATCACCAGCCAGGGGAGGGAGAGGATTGTCCCTCTCTGCTCTGGTGGAACAGCCTCCCCAGGGAAGTAGTCACAGCATCGAGCGTGACAGAGTTCCAGAAGCATTTAGACAATGGTCTCAGGCACATGGTGTGATTCTTGGAGTGTCCTGTGCAGGCCCAGGAGTTGGACCTTATGATTCTGATAGGTCCCTTCTAATTCAGCATATTCTGTGGTTATATAGTTCTGTTTCTTGCCTGATCAGAATTTTTTTGTTAGAATTAATTTTGATTTAGTAGTAATAGAAGATGGTTTAGAAGACAAAGAGTAGCCAGATGTAGTCTGGATTTGAGTTTCTTTTGAGTTGTCTGAGCAATAGAATTGTTTAAATTAATGAAGTGATAATTCCAAGTGTTCACAGAAAAAGTCCCTCCTTCATAATGCTCATATTTTATGACCAAATCCATCATTATTTTTCTGTTTTTACTGATTAGATTTCATATGTAATCTGTAGCAGATAAAATAAGAACCATGTAGAAAATACCAATGACTTTGTCAAAATTGTAACCAGTGATTTCCAATATGTAACTTAGATGTTGAGCTGAAATGTTATGCCATACCCAGCAGATATTTGTAAAGGGAATCTGTTTACAGTTGGTGATTTTAAGGGAGAGCTGTAAACATGATATAATGGCTGCTTGTTTACTGGTGTTTTAAACATGTTAATTTGTTTTAATCCTATATTTTATATTAGCTGTCTCCCACATTAGTTAATAATTGTAACACATTTGAGCACCCTCGACAGAGATAATGTAGGGGGAGTGGAAGGAGTATGGCTTTCTTGCTTTTCAAAGAGATGTGAAATCCCAGAAAACTCAGATCAGCTGATCCTCTCTCTTTCAGAATCTGAAGCCTCTGCACTTGCCTATACATTAAGTATTTTCACCTGACATACATTCTGTGTGGCTGATAGTCTGAAAAGCTTTGACTTATGATGGAGCATGAATTGGATTAGCACACATTTACACTGTGAGCTCTGATTATGGATTCTTTCCTGCCACTTTCCTTTTTTTTTTTCTTTTTTCCTTTGAATCCGAGTTCTGTGATACAATTTAAAAGGAGAGTAGATGTTTCCAAATTAATAAAGTCAAAGCCACAACTCAAGCCTTCAGTAATGAATTCTGCTGGCTGACATTGCTGTTGCTTAGTTTTCCTGAGTATTTGTCTCTAAAATGAGCTCTACTCTCTCTGCTGAGTCGTTCTACCTTAGGGATAATGTCCATCATTATTCCCAGAGGAAGTGAAGAAATTTGAAGGAGATGGATTTGGTGCAAAATACTGTATCTAATTGAGAATAGCGATATAATTTGATTCATGTCACAACTAGCATGCTGGGCCTGGGAGAGCAGAAATGGAAATTGCTTATGCAGGGAGAGTGAACTGAGACATGTTGAGTACTAATATAATACACAAATCCATTCTGCTCCAATACTTGACACGGTGCCTCTCTGAGTACTACAGGGGGACTGAGTATAAATGAATGGCTAACGTAATCAGTGTGTCTCAGCATTTCTTTTTGTTGAATTTCCATCCAGATTGTACCTTGGCACAGCTGGCTGCCTGGTGTGGGATAATGTTTGTAGGGCTTTCAGATGGAACTGCATAGTTAAATTTATGAAAGGTTTCATATTGGAATTAAGTTTCTTTTAGAGTACAAAAGCAAATCAATAACATGTTAAATAGCACAAAAGTAAACAAGTGTTAAGAATAAGCAATCAGGAATTATTCTTGTTCAAGACTTGGGTTGCCCAGACTAATAGAGGCTTCAGTGCTGACAATACATATATTCCCTTTGACTAACATGTAACAGAGTGTATTCTCTGCCCTTGTCCATGAAGATGTGTTCACAGCATTTAAAATTGATGCTTAGTTCTTAAGCAGTAGATTCCAAGATGCACTAGTCTAGAGGGCACTGTAGACATTTTAAAATATGCAGAAAACAAGCCAAAAATAATGAAATTTATGCAGGTAGGTATTTCATGCCTCTGAGTTGTATCTTTACAATGATCTTACCCTTATGGGTCCTTATAGGTTTTCATTAATTCTTTTGCAAATTCTGTACTTCTCTTGCCTAGTAACCTTTATCTGAAATTTCAGTTTTGATTCTTTGGAGTTTTGTGTTCAATGCTGAATTTGTGCATAAAATATAGAACAGAACGGTAAAACCTCGCATTCAGAAACATTGTCCTCAGTGGTTATGCTACCTGCCGGTGTGGCAGCAGCTTCTGATCCTTAATAGTTAAAATGTAAGCTGCATTTCACATCTGCATGTGCATTCAGGTCTGGGGCTGTCTACTGAGAAAGCAGATGTGTGCATGACAGCCTGTTGTTTGTACCTTGGGTCAGTGCCATCTCTGGGGACAGTATGCAAGTTGCCTTATGAAATAGCAGTCTGTGTTTCAGGAAGCCACCTGGTATGCTGCCCATTATGGTTCCACCAAAAATCAGTCCCTTGGGATTACATGGCTAGTTGAGAAGCTGTGCCTGATTTCTGTGGTTACTGTGCAGAGAGAAAGATCTGGTCCTTTTTTCTGGGAGCAAACTCTCCTGGGAGCTTGCCTCCCCACCTATCTATGGAATAAGAAAGTAAGGTACTTAGAGCAGACAGTTGTAATCCTTGCTAAAATTCAACAAAGTTGAATTTAGCCATTATTTTGAGGTCAGTTTCTGTGAGATTGTAGGGATTTTTTTATCCTATATCTCAAAGACTAAGTAGTCTTTTCAATGAATTGCAAGATGGCATTGCTTATGCAAAATTTATGTTTGGAAGTTTTTCAGCTTTTCCTATTGGTATCCTACTCTGCTGAGTTGAGTAGATTTAATAAAATGCTAATTTTGAATTCTAACAAGAGAAGGATTTGCTACTTTCAAGTAAATTTTTCAAGCATTTTTTTTGAAGGAAAAAGAACTGGGGTATTAAATATTTTATAGGAGATGAGAAAGCCTGTGACCACTCCTGGCATTCTTGTTGAAGCCCCTGCCAGTTTTCCTTGCAAAGTAGTTCCAAGATTAGATAAGCAGCATACATAGATTAAAGGTATCAGTCTGTGTCTTGGTGTGTGATCCTTCTCAAAAGAATCTGGATCTGCCCTGCAGTGAGTGGAACAGCTGTACTGTGAAACTGCTGGATTGCTCTCTGCCGTTTGATGTGCTTCCTTTAATATGTGGAAACATTTACAAGGAACGTGATCTCTTCTTGATGCCCATTTGCTTCAGCAAGACTGCAGCAAATAGAGCTGCCCAAGTAGTCCTAAATGTACAAACTGGGAACTTCTGTACTTTTGCTGAAAAATTTAGCATGAATTTCAAACACAGAAGTGCACTGCT
This sequence comes from Cinnycerthia olivascens, assembly GCA_035048155.1. Classification (NCBI taxonomy): domain Eukaryota; kingdom Metazoa; phylum Chordata; class Aves; order Passeriformes; family Certhiidae; genus Cinnycerthia; species Cinnycerthia olivascens. The sequence goes on from JAWWMU010000121.1 coordinate 5,775,818, forward strand.
TAGCTTGGCCACTAGCTATTTATTACTTGGAGGACTTTACGGTTTTGCATGATGAAGAGTAACTCAGCTCACTCCCTTCATTTGTGACATCTTATAAGCAGACCTTATTTCAAATGCTACCCAGTTTGATTTAAAGGCAATAAATTAATTCCATTCCTAGCTTCCTGCATTTCCCTTAAGGTGTGGAGAGAATTTGATAATACATTTTATAGTTATATAAATAATCTATATTCATATATGCTTAAATCTCAGTTTACTGCAGTATGCCTGATTGAAAAATTCACATCACATATAATTAACATGCTTAAGAGATGTGTTTAATTTAATTACTGTGTTGTGTGCATTTATATACTAAGTACACATTTCTCATTTAATTCTCCCAGATTATTTTCTTCAGGGGATTTGGATGTCAGGATAACATAGTTTCTGTATTTATAAACTCGGTGTTTTAAGAAGACTGACCTTGTTTTAAGTTCTTTTTTTCCCCCTGCTACAAAAATAAAATAGATGAAGGAAATAGAGAGTAACTCTTCTCTATGCTTAAAGAAACTGTATTTAAAAAAAACTCTCTTCCTCTTCCCACTGTATTTCATGTTGCCAGTCCTGTGTTGTTTTAGAATTCCGTGCTGATTCAAATTGTCCTCTTCCTTTTCAGAATTTACTATAAATAAGCACTTATTAATTTTCACTTCAGTCTAGTAACCTGGTAAGTTTTTGAGTCATGCTCTTTGCACTAAAGGAGATATTTTTCTGTGGCTTACCCACTGTCAGGAAGGAAAGAATTAGATAGAAATAAAGAATTTCTGACTGCTGTCTATGTTCTTGAATCACCTCTTTCTGCTTCAGTACAAAAATAATCAAAACTCTACAAACTGGACGCAGTGGCACAAACTTTATAGTAGAAATTGCTTAAGCATTGCAGATGCCTATTTCTTTGTTAGTATTAATGGAGAAAATTGGATTCTTATATTGCTCCCTACTTGTTAGTATGTTTTTTACTTAATAATTTTTTAATCCATGGTAATATGAGTCAACCTGATTTTGATTTATCTTGGTAGGAGAGCAGTGTACTGCTTGTGTATCAGGTTTGTTTGGTTTAATACTGCATTGTTAGAGGAAAATAGATCCTGCTGGATTGGGCAGTCTGAGGAAGATGAGGCTGCTCCTGCTGCTGCTTCTTCATGACCCTCGGATTTTATCACACAGCGTCGCTCATACGTAGTAGGAGAACATCAGACAAAGTTGCTGTGTGAATGAATAGTTTTCCTTTGCTGCCAAGATTTGACACTCCTGTCTTTAGAATGGAGACTTCAGACTTAGCTGGTGCAAGCTATTTAGATATTTATTGATGAATGAACACTCAAAGAGTAAACAGAGCAGCAAAATAGTCTATGCTAAATACTCTATAATCTGTGCAAACAAGTATACAGGTTTACAATTCCATAATGATACAGAATTAAGATTCTCAGGAATCACATATGTGATTACTACTAAATTACAGTTTTCTAGGTACTGAGGTGTAAATTAATTTCTTTCCTGCACAGGTACCCTCCTCCTCCCACCCCCAAACCCCACAAATCTGGAACAAACAACATTAAGAGCAAAAACCTGATTTTTTAAGAGTCCAGCATGTCATCCAAAGGAATTTCTCCCTTCCTCCTTGCAGACTTGAAACCATCTAGAGGCATCCACATACCTACCAGTGGAAGACTCGCATTCCTATTTCTCCCCTTGATTTGGCATTTTATTCTTTATTTGCCAGGTCTTTTGTTTTTTTCTGAGTTTGGGCTGAGCCTTTCATTTACCTTGTACCTCCTTGTCTCCAAAACTTTTCAGAAGAAAACAGCCCTCTCACAGTTGCCTTTTTGTCATTGATCCAGTTTTGCTACATACATACTCAGATTTCATAATTTATGGTGTTCTGTGGACAACATAAGCCTTATATAGTATTATCAACAGGATTGCTTCAGTGTGGGTGGCTTGGCAGTCCAAAACTCATGCCTTATTACCATATTAGGGTGCTTGGTTTTGGTTCACATTTTTCAGTTACTGCGCAGAATTTTTCTGTTTAAGATCTTCACCTAGATCCAATTCCTCATGATGGGGTTTCTTACCGTCTGTGCTGGAGCATGTGCCAGAGCAGCAGGGTACCCTGGTTTCCACACTTCCGCTGTTGTAGGTTGTCATGGTCCTTACTAAGGTCTAAGCTGTTGTAAGGCAGTGTATTCTGCATTCACTTTTTGAATTTCCTTTACATACCATCCATTTCTTTCTGAAGTCTGTTCAGTTTGCTAGGAAATGGTGTGCTATCTTGATGAAAGATGCAGAGCTCTTGGTTTTCTTGCTGTACGTACACCTGTAAATTTTTTAATAGGCAAAAAAAGCTTATTTCTGTGATATCTGCAAATCACCAGCATTCAGGTATAGGGCCAAAAGGTTTTTGCACATATAGTTTTAATTGGGTGGTTGCTGTGGTTTTTTGGGTCTTTTTGTTCACCTACTTGGATTGCAGAGACTTGAGACACATTTCTGTAACGACTTTTGTGTATTTGCAGACAGAATCCTATGCCTGTCAGTCTGTTTGGAGTAAGAGTTACTGACGTGCTGCTCTGAGGTATACTAGAAACTATCTTTTACCAAATGAAGCTTTTAGAAAGTGCTTTAGTTTGTTGGTTTTGTTACTTGGTTTTCCTTTTTCTGAATTAATGCATAATTATCTCTTTGTTATTTAAAGAAATGCAGAATCATTGAACTGTTTAGTAATAGATGTGAAGGGGAAGCTGATTTCCCCTTGCAAACTTAGTAAAATTATTTCTGAAAATTTAGTATGCTAATTAATGATATATATATACTAAATAATGAATTGATACTATAAATATAAATACTAAATAATGAATTAATCTCAGTGCACCAAATACCACATACTGGAATAAGAACAAGTCTTTGGGTTTTAGTCAAGGAAATTGTTTGTTTGCTCCAGTTGCATGAATATATCAATGATTTACAAGTCGCACCACTGATTCTTCATCCTGTTAATGAAAAGACACTCCACATATAACCTAACAGCTTACAGGAAAATAATTCTTAATAAACTAGTTGGCCTTTTCAAACTGTAAATTGCTTTGTAAAAAAAAAAGATACTTTTACAAAAGAAGTCAGGTATAATACATGATTTAGTTTAACTGAGAAATTATTGAATTCATCAGATATGGACATCAGTTTAGCATTTTTTTTTATAGGGTGATATTCCTGATAAGAAAAGCAGAACTAAAGTCAGGATTTTGGATTTAGGTGGAATTCTCCGCCTAGCTCCAGAGGATGTCAAGAAACTTTTACTCAGTAATCAGTATGTTAACATCAGACTAAGCTGTTAGTTTTATCAGTATTATACTCTTGGGACAGACATAATATCTGTAATATTATCAGTGATGCAGCAGGTATTCTCAATTATACAGTTTATTTTTAAATAATCCAATCAGTAAAAATTACTAAGTGTTACATTATTATATTACATTATTTAAACTATACAAATACATATTAAATAAAACTAATAATATATAAGGATTAATGTTATAATAAATAATATAACAACTGCTTTAATTAATATTATTACTATATATTATATTATTAGTATTATTATATTCTAGTGTCTGTTTTTAGGACAGTGTAATTGCCTGCAGTTCAGCAGTTTCTTTAACTAATATGAAACATTACAATTCTTGTAGAAGGAAAGGGTAAGATAAATGTGGGCTCAAAATAATTTGATTTTGAATTCTGAAAGTTAATTCTAACTTTGGATTTCTTTGTAATTCTGTTCAGGCAGAATTAGACTACTTTTGGAATTGTACTAAGGTAATACCTTGTCCTCCAAGTCAGCTGAAGGTAATGAGTACTGCAGAGCAGCTCTAAAAGATTTTGAAAGTATTAAAGATCATGATATTTGTGTTCTGTGGCATCAAAAAAATCCAGAGAAACTTTATTTTAAAGAATGCAAAGTATCCTCCATAGCTGTGATCATGAAACTTACAAGAACCATAGGAGTCTCTGGTGGCTTGTTTATGCTGTTTTTGAATATATTATTTATTGAAGACATAATGGTTTTACCTATTTCATAGTTGTACTTTTGGTAGAAAGATGTCACTCTTAATGTTTGAGTGACTTGTGACAGAAATTGTCATTAGAACTGAAAGTCTACAAAAGTATTAACAAAAAAAAGGCTCTCCATTTAAGACAACACTTAGTAAAATAGACAAGAGTGTAGATGAGAATTTTGAGGATTTAAATCACTGATATTATTGTGGTATAATAAGCCAGCAAGGTGATTTCAGAGGGTTTTTTGATTTATTACTGCAGTATTGTCTGTAGGGCTTTTCAGTGTCAAGACGGTTGGAGGATTGAGAAGTCCAACAACATGTCTGTCTTGGTTTAAGGCAATTTAAAGAAGATGAATGGAGTAAAATGAGTTACCTCCTCTTAGTTTCAACCAATCCCTTTCCACCAATAAAGAGAAATACAGGTAGATTGATGAGAGCTGAGAAATAGCAATTTACTAACAAGCAAAACTGCAACAGATAAAAAATATAACAGTAAATAATCATGAGATACAGAACTGGTAAATCTCACAAACTCCCCCAGAACAAAGAGAAACCCGAAATGGCGGAAATAGCCCTTCCAAGATGGAAGGCCTGCCACAGGGAGACAAAGGGAAAATGGCACCAGCACAGCACTGCCTGGGAGGCTAAGGGAAAACAAATGGCCGCAGACCTGCCTGGGGCAAATGTTTTTATCTACTCATGTGAAGTCAGTTTTCCCCATATTTGCATTAAATTAAAGAGAGTTGTATATATGTCAATACTGTTTTTGTAATCATTCTTTTCTTTCACTGAGCTTGTGGTGGTGGATTGACCATGCCTGGTTGCCATTTTCCTGCCTCTCTCTCACTCCTCCTCCTTAATAGGATACTGAGGAGAAAATAAGGTGGAAAGGCTTGTAAATTGAGATAAAGAGGGGGAATTCTAGTTACTGTCACGGACAAAGTTGATTTGATTTGGGGAAAACTAATTTATTGCCAATTAAAATAGGGTTGCATAGTGAGAAACAAGGACAAAACCTAAAGCCACTCTCCTTGCTTTCCCCCTTCACCTTTTTCCATGCTCAACTTTACCCCTTCATTTCTGACTTTTCCACCTCCTCTTTCCTGGAGTAGGGCACTCTACTCCCTCTTGACACTGCATCCCAGAGAGGGCAGCTACAGCTCAGGAGGGAAAAGTGACGTAGTTTCTTCTTAAATTATGAGTCAGATTTGGCAAAACTTAGAGCCTAGGATCAGTTATGGCAATGTGCAGCTGAAGAGCTCTGGGTAGCCTTGAGTTTGTTTAGGGAATGCAGAGTTGGGGATTTTGGGGTTTGGCAGAAGAGGCCAGTGCAACTGTCTGTGACTCTGTGCAGGGTTTTTTGATGAGGTGGTAGGAGAAATGCCGGCCTTGGGACTAAAATGGTAAAAAGTGTGATTTATTGGAAAAAACAAGCCCCCCAGTTTAGTAGGAAATCTGGGGAAGCTAACGTGCTTGCAGATGGTCTTTGAATACCGTCATCCGAGTTCTTAGGTCTGTGGTTGGCAAAGACCCAGCACCAGCTGGTGCTGCAGGTCTTGGTCCGGACATGGACTTCTGCTGTCCCTGCTGCCAGCTGAGCTCTCACAGAAGGGACCCATCTTCTGCCACACGTGTACATGCATCAGAGGAATTGCCCAGTGTATCACCAAAAGAGTTATTTGTCGGGTGGGGGCACGTGGAAACAGAAACAGGTTGTTTTCATCTGTTGTTTTGCAGAGTTCAGATTACTCCGGGCAAAACGGTGCAAAGAGAGCTGCAGCTGCATTTTCTATTACGCAGAAATGAGTGTGAGGTGAGGAAAACCTGGACCGTGATGGTTCAGAGGCCAGCCTCTCTGGGACATGGGAAATGTGTGGGGATGAGACTTGGCTGCACTTGCCGTGGCTGGGAGCCATGGGAGATGTCATTGCTGCTTGGCAACCTTTGGCTGCTCTGTTTTGTAGTCAGTCAGGTGCTGCTGTTCTGCTGTTGTGGGGTACCAACAAATTCTCTCTTGCTTATTTTCCCTAAATGTTTTTTGATGGCTTAGTTCTTTGCAGCGGGTATGGATTATTGATTTTGTGCTTGTTGGCTCTTCGTTGCACCTTGAACATCTCAGTTTGCTGGCATTTTTTCATTTTCTTTTCAGTGTAATATTCAGCTGTCCTGGAGGAGCCCTCCTAGTATTTGTCTGCATGCTGTTACTCATATAAGCTGTAAAATAAATCTGTATTTGGCTTATCAACTGTGCTATGATTTTACGTAGGTTCTCAAACCATACAGAATTAAATAACAGTACAAAGCATTATTTAGGTGGTTTTAGGTTTTTTCTTGGGTTTGCTTTTGTTCCGGGCTTTTTTTTTTTGTTTGTTTGTTTTGAGTTGGATTGGCTTGGGTTGGGTTTTATTTGAACCTTTAGGGAGGAAAGGGATATTCTGTGTTTGGGTTTTTTGAATAATGTATTGGTTTTTCTGTTGCTATAAAGATTTCTTTTTCTGTTAGGATTTTACTGTATGTGAAGTTTATCTATTTTGCAGCTATTCACGTGCATTTCTTAGCTCAAAACTCTCTTCTGCCAATTCTGATGGTTGTTTGGAAGAAATCTATTGTGTGATCTCCAAGTCTGCTCTACAGTGTACTGAAGTATAGTCTGTGGGGGCCATAATAAATTGCCTTTGCAAGTGCCCTTCGGGTTCAAGCTAAAACACATACATAAACCCTCTCTGAGAAACTGTCTCTGGCAAGTGTAGAAGAGAATCTATTCACTCTTGCAAACTGCCAATTTTTTTCCATGCTACTCACTTTCCTCTCTGTTTCCATTTTTTTTAGACAGTTTTTTCCCTAGAACTGATGTGAGTTAGAAGTTCAGAGACTTTCAGAAAAGCCAAGCGTCTGGTCATAAGCCTGAAAGCTCCATCACTGTTTTCCCAGGACTAATTTTAATTTTTTTTAATTGTGGCTTTAATAAAATTTTTGAAATGTTCAGCTTATAGTGACTCGCTTTGAGTTCCAGAGCTTGCATGATTTGTATTTTAGCTCAGGATCTGCACAAGTAACTGTCAGCAGTTTGAAAAGTGGCCTGAACTTTTGAAAGTCTTGAAACTTGATTGTGTAAAGTTCCTACTGCTGACCAGCTGCATTTATACATAAAAGTTGTTCTATTCAGGTGACTGATTTAACATGTTAGAAGTGTGTGGCAGATGAGCATTTTGGACTCCTAGTTTGTAGTAACCTTTATGGCAGAGTTTCAGAAGACTGTAAGGAAGAGTATGTTGTGTTCATGTTTTAAAAAGTGAAGTGAATGTCTTGTAACATGATAGTTTAATGTAAATCCCCTGTAGGATAATGGAATAGATGTTGTGGATTGACAAACTTTGAAAATTGTGGACTTTTCTAAATGGTGTATGCAGCAGTTCAAGCAAGCAAGAACTTAGGGGGTCATAATGGTTTGTCCTTTTTAGATTTGATTTACTGGTCATCGTGGGTTTTACAGCTTCTGTAGAGCTAAAAGTTTACTTGTCCAGAGAAGTTTGTGTAATTTAATACTGACAGTACCTGACTGATTTGAAGCACAATGGTGAATTCTGTAGTAAATTAGTAATCTTAAAATAATCCTGTAGCAACCTGCAAAGCTATGAGAAATACATAGTTCTTTTTTTATTTTCATTGCTTTTAAGGTCTGGTTCCATGTTTAAAGTTAGTTCAGTGACTTCCTACCTTCATTTTAAAGCATGTTTAAAGCATGAGAGAAACCATATCCTCAGTACTTTTCGTCTCGAATTTAAGAAACTGAAAGGATGCTGTGGTATAGCAAAGAAAAGGGAAACTTGCATGTGCATTCTTATAATGTCACGTATGCAAAGGTCAGGTATTTGAAGAGAGGTCAGACCAATGCTTTGCCTGTTGGATAACAGAGACCAGGGCATGGATTCTAATTTGGGTTAAATGCCATCAAAGAGTAGAGCCTGAAATACCAGTTAAGCTTTGATCTTAGATGAGAAAGACGTTCTGTTATAGGAGGAATGGTCCTTCCTTGAAAAGGAATTTAAAAAATCCAAAAAACAGAATAATTTCAAATATATGATCCCTGGAATTATAGAATCCCCCTTATCTAGGTTTAATGGAACATTTAAGAGGTACTTTATCTTCTCTTTATAAAATATAACAAAGCAAAATAATTAGGGCTCCTATTTCCTGTAGAGAAAGGGTTATGGGTGCCTTTGAAATACATTGCCTTAATAACAACATCAGAGGATAAGTGGAAGGAGCCATTGACAGTCAGTCTGCAATCAAAAAGAAGAAAAATTCTAACCAATGAATAACTAAATACTTTAAGTACTTCAAGTGTTGAAGCATTTCAGGATTGTTCTGTTCTTCCTTTAGTTTTATTCATGTTGTTAAATATATTTTACCTTAGAATCACCCTTTTTAGCTGCCACTTTTCTCTACATAATTCCACTGGTTGGATGTGTTAATAATATAAAAGGATTTTGTAATGTTAAGAATGCATAATAAAATATTTTAAATGGAATACACACTTCTACTAAAATCTAAGTACTGCTATGTAAAAAGAAAAGAAAAAAATAACATACTTTTACAGAAATGTGAGCTGTCTGAATTCTTTTGAGTGTCGTTTCTCTTTCAAAGGTAGACAGAAGCACTATGGGGCAGGGTGTGGATGGTTTTTAAAACCAGGCAACTGCCACATATTTGTGTTTAGAAAAAATTTAATTTATGTTCAGTTTTGCGTATGACTCTGTCTTTAAATGCTGTTACACTATATCCTTTTACCTGTTGCCTGTATGTCCTGACTAGGACTGGTCGCTGTGGAGTTTCTAGCTGTAAATACTGCATAGTGGTGTGAAAAGTGTACTTGGGTGACTCTCCTCAATTTTCTTGGTTTTCTTCCAAACTCTACTGTGTAGCTGTGTCCTGGTCAATTTGTTTCCTTAGCAGGTATAGACTGGCAAGGGTATGGGAAGCACTGTGCCTTTTACAGCATACATCTGCTTTTGATTTGCGTGATCTGGCAGTAGTTTGTGTGATCTACTTAACTTGATTAGCATCAACAGATACTTTTTTTTCCTAACCTAGTGGCTGTAACTAGGCATCATGCCCATTTCCCTGCTCAGACTGTAAATTTCTGAGCAAGCTGCACATCTGAGTACCCTGAGCTGTGTACAGTGCGGTTCTAATACTCCTGAAGTTCTGTTGTGAGCTGCAGATGTGGAGAAATGCCAGCCTTCATTAGAGTTTAATTATGTCTAGGGAACAGATTTCATGTGTAGTTGCCTTGGAGCAGCTATTTACAGTAATAGGAATGTGCTTGTGCTGAAAAAGTAGGTCTCAGTCAAGATCTTCCTCAGTTCAGAGAAATGAGTGATGTTGATGTCCCCCCTGTTTGGATGAGTAACCCTTGACTTGTCAGCTCTGGGGGGTGGCACAGGCTGTGTCTTGCTTTCAAACTCATGGAAGGCACAGAAGTTGCTGATGTTAGAAGCTAGGGGTAAAATTTGTTTGGAGAGACTGGAGCAGGCAGACATGTCAAATGCAGGTAGATGCTGGTCTAACCCTACAGACCACTCCTGCAAATGAAAATCTGGTGTATAGTGCTTTGTGGTGCATCTGCTTTAGTGCTGACAAGTAGCCACAGCATTCAAGAAAGGCTGTAACAGTGGAAGGTATGCTTGAGAGTTTTTTACCTCTTCCCTCAGGACTGTGCCTGGAAGTAAATGTATGACATCTTCCCATGTGGTTTTGGAGGTGACTGTGGGGCTGTCTGTATGGTAGGACACTGTAACACAGCTGTCAATCTGTGAGAAAATACAAGTGGCAGATCAGTTTTCCTTCAAGTCTTTGGAAACTTGTGAGGTGGACTGTGTAGCTTTGATTTTCTTTTTTTAATATGGACTGAATCAGCAGCTTCTCCTTGAAATAGAAGTATTAAAAGGATCTGCAGGTGTTAGTAGAAGTTGAGGGTTAGAGATGAGATTGGACGTACTGTGTGGGCTAAAATTGTAACAGAAAATAGAGTAGAAGAGAAGACTTGTCCATACAGGGAGGAGAAAAAAGTTAATTTTAATCTCCTGTAACCTACATCTGTGCATTCCTACTTCCTCCTCCTTTGCATCTGTTGTTTAGTTCTTGTATCTTGTGAGATGTTTTTTCCCCTTCTGTATACCTACAAGTATACCTAGCAGTAGCATTTAATTCCAGGAATGTTGCAGTTTCAAACCACTAAGGTTTGCCTTCCTCTTATTTTTTGGTGGATTTTTTTTTTTTGTGTGTGTGTGTGTGTTTTTGGGTTTTTTTGTTGTTGTTGTTTGGGGTTTTTTGTTTTTTTTACTTTGATTGTGACTATAATTTTTAAATGGAATACTTTTGTTGGTGGGATTTCACTGTTTCTCCAAGAGTTTTTGCTAGCCCAGAGAATTTATATACTCTTAGTTACTTAATTTCTGTGAATGGAATCAGATATCTGATGTTTTGCGGTCACTCAGAAATTAAGTAGTAAGAGACAAACTAGCTAGTACTTAAAACCTCCTTCTCAATAATGCAATCCAGATATATATCAGGTCCTTTACAAGCTTATTGTATTGCAGATCGAAAGTATTAGCTCAGTTGTTCTGATTGGCAAGAACTTACATGCTCATGACCAAATACTTGGGAATTTTAGCTATCTCATCTCTCTGTCTGGTTTTCCCCACTCTGAATAATATCTCCAAATCCTACATATTGTCTTTGACAGTGACTTTCTCAGAGAAAGACTTGGAAGAGTCATTGTCAGAAAGACACATAGTAAAGTGCAGTTTAAATTATAGCTGTCTATTTTGAGGTGTTTCCTTTTCCTGGTATAAAAATAGGATGGAGGGTTGGGGTTGGGAGATTGTGTAATCCAGTGTTTTTTGGTAACTATGTGTTACAGTTGCCAGGCAGTGGTACATTTTTAAGTACATGAAAGGCAAGCAACTTCTGTATTCTATCTATCCCAATTTTTGAGCGTAATTCAGGTATAGCTCCTTTCGAAATTGTGAAATAAAATTAATTAAAGGAGGATCAGATCTTTTAATTCTCTGCTGTCTGAACCATGATTGCTTTTCATGAGGAAATATCCTTAGCTTGAGATTCTCAGGTAATAATGAATCTCTCAGAACAAATACATTTGCTGATAGAATAACGGAAGTTGTCAGGATTTCTGGACAGTGTTTCTGTACCATTTCCATGAGTTGAAACAGTGTTCTGTGACTCAGCTGAAGAAGCTGATCAGGCTGACAAACTAGCTGGACTTGACTATCTTTTGTTTAGCTTGGTACTCCTTAAAGCTATGTCGAAAAGCCTTCTATCACATTCTAGCAAACTCTTCATCTTTTCTTGAAGTGGTCTCAACACTATCCAAATGTTTCTGTGTACCTGTCACAACCTGTGAATTGATTGCATAAAAGAATTCAAAAAGCTAGCATTTAAGTAACTTGAAAACTTTTCATCCTGTAACAAAATTGGTGTTTTGAGGAGGGAAAGTTGAGGAGAAATTCAGTGAATCTGTCTCACCTGTATCAAACATAGTTGTATCAAGACTGTGCAACACTGGCCTAGAATGCAGCTGAGTAAGATGGTTACAGCTAGAAAGGTTTGATGGAGGCTTTATGTGTAGCCAGAGGAGGAAAATCCAAGGGTTCTTTGGACATACCTGTTCTTACTCTGCAAATAAGATTTGAGGCCACCTTATTCACCCTGAAGAAAACCATGCCCTCCAGTTCACTGGATCATATAATTTGATTCTGTCTACATTTATTTATATTGCACTATGAAAGACTCTTAAGGGGATGGAAAGGGTATTGGGCTTGCAAGGCAGATTTTTTCCTGTTTTTCCTTTTGGTAGGTTAGATCTAATCCTACTTTGTTCAAATAGAGAGAAAAAGATAGTCTTCGTTGTTATAAAAATGTCACTAGTGTAAAGGTAATTTCAATTCAGAATTCATCACTAGGGAGTCACCATTTTCTGCTGTATTCTCCGGGTCAGTTCTGCCCTTTTACACAGAGGAGAAAGAATGGTAAATCACAAACAGCCATGAACTTCAATGTGGTATAGATTCACTTTTCATAGTTGTACTTCTAAGAGAGATTGACATTAGTTTCACGTTATAATACTGATTTTAAATGCTGTGATACTCTGACACTGCTTATGTACTATTTAAATTTTTATTCTCCTTTGCAAATTGATTTTATTTGTAACCATGATTTGAATATCAGAGTAACAATTCCAGTATTCAAAGTTTTTGATTATCTGTCTGCTAATTAAAGATGCAAGACCTAATACCTAGGAATAAACCCAGCTGTAATGTGTCAGAAAATGACACCACAGTGAAAGAGAAGCTGTTATAATAGGACTGTTATTTAAGAAGCTTAATCATTTTGGTAGTGACAATGGTCAGTTTTATTCCCTTAGCCACTTATGATCTGGAATTTGTGATGTATTTTTAAAGTGTTTTTGGTGGTGTGTGTCTAAGTGTTGCACTGCAGTGCAGAGGTTGCCTGTGGTTCCTTGTCAAGATTTTTCTCTAGTACTTCTGGTTAATCTCATCTATTTGGGCCATAATATCTGTCAACCTTCATCTGGCAGCAGATAGATGACTTCCATCTATATATTGTCTCTATTTCTGGTGTAGGCAAGACTTCAGTGTTAGGTAGTGAGAAGGATCTGTTCCTTTTCTAATCAGAGCACTCCCCATCTCCGGTGCCCTACAGTATTTATGAGATCTGGACTGTCTGCACTGAAGATTACTGAATGGTGTTTCTTGCTTTGAATAAGATGTGAATTGGAAGGGGAGAGAAGTGTAATGTGTTTTGAGTCCTCTTAATGCTGGTAATTCTAGATTAAAAGTTGTGGGTTCTTGTGTGCAGAGCAATATCATGCATGCAGCTTTTCTGCTTTATAGTTATTGTTTGTGTTCACAGCCTTATTATTATCAACCAATGTGTGTGTGTGTGTGTGCATGCACGTGGTGGGATGTTAATGTCACTTCCCAGGTGCTGCTTTTGCTGACTGGCAAAAAATGTAAGTTTCACAGCTTTTTTATTTAAAGGTGTTTTGGATGAGCTTACTTAGCACATGGCAGCAGAAGCAATGAGATTTCCCGAGCAGGTTGCAGTTCAGAAAAGGAGAGCTCCTACAAAGTGGGCATTGCATATGTTGTTAAATTCTCAGAAATTTCCTGCTACAGGGGCTCTTTAAAGGGAGAAAAAAATTAAAGTGGTTCTCGAAGTCATCTGTTTGCTAAAAGACTTATGTTGGTTTTTTGAGAGGTAGCTTGTGTTCATATATCCTGTTTAGATCTGTACAAATCAAACATTGGTGTATTGCCAAAGTCAGGAAAAACAGAGGTGCTGTATCAAATTCCTCAGAGAATGTCCCAAGACTTGAGGTGGGATGCCTTTGAAAATTCAGTCTGAGGCCTCTATATGCCTAGTGTCATTTGGAGTAATGTGTAAGTATGTTAAAAGAATGGCTGTTTTTCATGGAAGACCTGGGTAAATGTAGCTGAAGTATTTTAAGAAAGACAAAACTACTTTGCTCACACACTCAACTGCAAAATAAGAGGAAACACTTATGCTTCTTATGAACGAAATAATTAGAAATAAAAGATATATGTACATAAATACCCCTCGTGAGGATACAGGCTGGGTCTGGCAGGAGCAAATAGCAGATCTGGGACAGGGCCGGGACAGCAAAATAAGGGTCAGCAACACCTGGGGCAGTGTGAGACAGACATGATCCTGAGAGCCAGGGTAGGACAGGAGCCACCCCCTCTGCTCAGGGCCTGCCAGGACCCACCTGTACTGCCTCCCTTTTGAGTCCCTGGTACAGGGATGGTACTGGTGGGAAATGGTGGGAAGCCGCAAGACACACAGGAGAGCCTGCGGGACCAGGGCTGCTTCAGCTGGAAGGAGGGATAGCTTCCATGTCAACAGCCCACGGGATGGGGGAGATGCAGCCAGGCTTGTCACAGTAGTGTTTGATGGGAGAGAGGGTTAGAGGCAGCTGAGACATGCTGAAACAGGGGAAATTGAAACTGACTATAAGGAAGAAACTTTTTTTCCTGCAAGGACAGTCCGGCACTGGCGCTGGGCCCCAAACCAAGCTGTTGCCATCACCAGTCTCGGAGGTTATCAAACCCCAACTGAATAATGCCCTGGGAATTGTGGTCTTAGCTCAAAGCTGGCTGTGCTTTGGGCAAAGTTGGACTGGAGACCTCCTGTGGTCCATTCCTGAGTTGTCCTGTTATCCTTTATGTGACAGGAAAATGTGTAGTCTTGGTCCATGTGGCACACAGCTTTGTTTTGAGACAGTAACTATAGTGTGCAGACATACCAAGGGTGTGAGCATTTATTCAAGTCAACGTTAAAACTGTGGAAATATGATGCATAATGCTCTTACAAAATAAACTCTCAAAGTAATATTTATAATAATAATAATAATAATAATTTCCTTTCTGCCTGCATGTACAAGAAATCAAACAGTTATTCATCTGGACTTGGGTAAGAAATAACAAACCAAATTAGAATCTGAATACTCATACTTCCACCTTTTCTTACTGCATATCTTTTCTGGGAGTAGAACGTGGCATGCGTGTTGTTGTCTTGCTCTGAGATGATAGTCTGATGATGATAGATGGTATTTTAAAGTGGTAGAGAAAAATTCTTAAACTTTCAACTTTATGTTAAAGAAATATGTGGATATATTAATTTTTTTCTTCTTTACAGACAGGAAGGCAGTTTAACCTTCAGCAAAGAGTTAGTTGCAGTGGTAACCAACCTCTGATTTCTGTGTTGTGGAGACAGATTCATCCATCAAGTCCTGTGTGCAAAGCTAAGAGCGCTTACAGAGCATGTTCCCAAATATGTTTGATTGCCAGAGCAGAGCTGCTGTTCTGGGTAATTAATATGAGACTGTAATATTGTTCAGTCTATATTTCCAAGGTCAGATAACCTCTTTTGCTTATATTCTCTTCTGTCTATGGCATTTTATATAGATTATTGATTTTTGTTTGGTTGCAGGAAGTAAAGTGCTTTTTGCAAGTCTGGTGGGAAAGATCAGGCAGACCTTGTATCTGCTAGAGGAAGGTGCTACTAAGAATAAATAATAAGTGGGGTTTAGTAGTCTTCCAGCTACCATGTATAAACAAGGATTTAGTAACTTCTAAACCCTAGTGTTAATGGGTGTTCTTTAATTCACTATATATATATATATATAAAGACTGATTGTTAAACAGTAAAATAAATGTTCTTGACTCAGAATCTTATTTTTTGTTGAAGGCTACTGGGACTGAAGTGACCTAAGGACAATCACTCAATTCAGATTTCTATGTCAACTTATTTTGAAACAACTAAGAATTTTTTTAGATCTCAAAATAAGTAATAAATTATTGTTTTCAAAATTAAAAGCTTACATTTAATTTATAGGAGGAAAGGCAAACAGAAGAGTGTTTTTCAGTAAGAAAAGCTTTTAGTAAAGCTTAACATTTCCGCCTTATCCCTTCAAAATATGCAGCCTTGAAGGTTTTAGGATATTAGTAGTTGATCAAGCTGAGAAAATTCTTTAAGTGAGAAAAATTTTTGGAAGCTGTAACTTTGTCAGAGGGAAATGATGGGTGCTTTTTAGTTGTATTTTGTATGGCTTGTAATCTCTCTAAGACATACCAGTGATGCTGTCTGTCTGTAAAACTCATTATGTTGCAAGCATGTATTAAGACTTCTAAAAGAGGATAACATATTTTCAGCTATTAATAAGTACTTTTATTGTCATAGAAATTATGGCATTTGATACCTTATTTGACTTGAGTAATCTTCATGTAGCGGATTTTTTGCCTTCTTTTCTAAAAACATAAATAGGTTAAAAATGTATCAGGATACATGGGATAAAATTTCAGAAAGTTGATCCTTATCCTGTTTTTTATCTGTAACTTCATTTCTTTTGACTAGCACTACCCTTTCTCTGGGGGTGACCAATGACACTGAGTCACAAGTCAGTGCAAAAAATTTAAGGTAGATTTTTTAACCAGCCCTCCATTTTAACCTAATTCTGTCTACGTGGAAGGGAGTGGAAATTTTATAATTGACTTTAATGAAAGCAGGACATATTAAAGAGCCTTCCCAGCCTGACCACTCATGAGACTCTGACAGTCACACTCCTGCCACCAGGGACTGTCATTGATGGGACTGAAGCCCCCCCTTCATGTGGCCACTCCAGTGACCTCAGGGGTTCCCACCTGACTCCCACACATTGTCAACAGGGTCAGCCCAGGTTTCCTGGCTGGTTTGACCCCCAGATTTCCCACACCAGAGGCTTGGATGTCTCCTTCCATAAAGCCATTTATTCACAGTTCATTTATACTCAAGCTCTGAGCCTCCAAGGAGGGAGCCTGAACAAAGGATCCCCATGGCTCTTATCCCCTCACAGTCCAACTGTGCCAAAGTCTCACTTTCCCTCCCGAGTCTTTGGCTCTGGCCCTGTCTCAGTGTCCATCCTGTCCATCCACCTCGCTGGTGCCGGCATCTTCGTGCCTGTGTCATACAAAGAGTTGGCACTTCCCAGCCTCTTGCCTGGAGCTCCAGCACCAAATGTATTCCTCTGCTGTGATACTCCTTGGGAAGGACTTTTCAAAGAGCTGTTGCACCTTGGCATCCTCACTCTTTTTGTGGGCTAAAAGTGGAAGGCTATCCAATATTGGTTGTTCTTGTTTTTTGTCATATGCCAGTGTCTGGTTTATTAGTCATGGTGCACACCAGTGTATACGCCTGTATTCTGCCCATTCTTTCCTCATGTCTTGGAAGTCTTAACTGGAAAAGATTTTATCTTGTCGCTGAAGCTTTCCTAACACACATTCATTAGCTGAAAAAAACCAAAGTTTTTTCATAGTTATTTTGAAAAGGAATTAGTTTGTGTACAGCATCCCTATAGGTCCGCTTAATAATGATTTATTAGTTATAACTTTACAACTATAATTTATTTTTTTAAGGACTCCTTTGCTTAAAGGGCTAAAATATTAGATATAACAAAAATAAGGAGTGCTCACTGAGCTGGAAGCTGCACTCTCTGGATTTCCTGTGGAAGTATAGTGCAAGTAACTCACACCTTGGCTTGCCTGCCGGTTAAACTTTTCCAGTAGAGAGAAGCTGAAATTGCTTTTGCTTTCTCATCACGGGAAGTTATTCCCGCTGGTCTTCTGCACAGAGCTCATTTAGTCAGTAAAGTGCCACCTGAGCCTCCCTGCTTCAGTTTACTAGATTTGATCCAAGTTCTATTTCATAATCACAATAATTTTTTTAGTTGGCCATTGACACGTTTTTATGAATCCTTCAAGTTAGCAGTCTCCCAATAGGTACCTTTTCTTTTAGTACTTATCAATAAGTCACAAGCTAGAGCTATATTTTATTTATGGATGTGTGACTTGATTTAGGTAGCTAATGTCCTCTTTATGACACTGCCTCTTTAAAACATAGGACAATGTTCCAAATAGCTGAAGCTGTTTTATAAAAATAAAAACTTATGAGCTAGATAGACTAGCTCATAGATAAGCCTGCTTCTGTTCACTGCATATTTTTTATTATTGGCAGACTTCTCTAGTAATAATATAACCTTTTGAGATTATTTTACTCAAAGTTAGCAAGGCTGAGATGCCCCACTAGTCTCAATGTGGTCATGGTTATGAGTATTAGTAATGTCTTCTCTATGTTTTAGGAAAGAAGCCATCTTAAGTGATTATTGGTAGATTCCAGAAAGATAACTGAATTGCATCTAGTTGTGTGCTTCTCTAGGGAGGAGAAACAGGTGCTTCAGGTGTTCTACACTTTGAGAGTGCACTTTAATTTCTACTACTTTTTTAAAAGTGCATAGGATGACTAGTTCACCTGAAGATGTTATACTGAAGAAGTATTGAATGCATAGCTGTCATGTATCTAAGCAACTGCAGACTCCTGTGACAGGACTAAATCTGTTGTTTTACATTACAGCATCCTTCCTTTGCTCCAAGTTAGTGATCTGTGGTGCAGGTACTGGAGCAAAGGTGAAATATTTCTGTCATCTCTGCCCTGGTTCAGCTCCTGGTAAAAGTAAGCTTTTCTACTACGCCAGCATCATTGCAATGCCACTGCAGTGCATTCAGGCATCTCCAAGGGATTGTTTAGAAATGATACTCCACAAAGAATTTATCCATGGAAGAGAGAAGTGCAGTCCTCAAGGGTGGTGTTGTTGGTTGCTGCTGATGGAGATCATTTGTATGGGAGGTTATACTCTTGTGCTGTCTATTACCTGGATGCAGAGCTGAGTCAAATGTTTGTCTGCTGGGAAGGAAGGGTGCATTTTGTTGCTTCTATTTATTAATTCCACTTTTTTTATTGGGAGTAATGTCAGAGGTTGTTTTTTTTTTTTATTTCTTTCCAGCTGTGATAGACAAAATGTCAGCAGAATAAGTGACCTACTCTCCAAAACTTGCCATGAACCATTTGGTTGGACCACCTGAGGGGGAGATCAGTGAAGAGCCAGTGAGTGAGTCAGTGGAGGCTGACCTGGAGCACTCAGAGGTGGAAGAGGAGCAGAGGTATGCCGCTCGCTACCCAAGGCACACCAACAGCAGCCACGTGGGCCTGTCTGGGCAGGAGGAGGAAGGCATGTTAGCTCGGTCAGCCAGCACTGAGAGTGGTTTCCACAATCATACGGATACAGCGGAAGGGGATGTGATAGCCACAGTGGAGGACAGTTATGACATCGAGAGAGTGCAGGAAAACGAGGATGAGAGCGCGTATGCAGTGCAGTACAGGCCTGAGTCCGAGGAGTACACGGAGAATGCCGAGGCTGAGCACGGCGAGGCCATTCATAACCGAACATTGCCCAACCACTTGCATTTCCATTCCATCGAGCATGAGGAAGCCATGAACGCGGCCTACTCGGGTTACGTCTACACACATCGCCTCTTCCACCGCGGAGAGGACGAGCAGTATGCTGAGGCTTACGCTGACTATGGGCTGCAGGAACATGTGTATGAGGAAATAGGAGACGCACCAGATCTCGATGTTAGGGAGGGCATCCAGCAGTATGAGCGGGAGAGGGAGGAAGCCGACAACTACCGCAAGGAGGCACTTGGTGCCCGCCTTCACCATTATGATGAGCGGTCTGATGGAGAGTCTGACAGCCCTGAAAAGGAAGCAGAGTTTGCACCCTACCCAAGAATGGATAGTTATGAACAAGAGGAGGACATTGATCAGATTGTAGCAGAGGTGAAGCAGAGCATGAGCTCCCAGAGCTTAGACAAGGCAGCTGAAGACATGCCAGAGTCAGAGCAGAGCTTGGAGCATGGTCAGGCTCTTGTCAGTGGTGGGCATGAAAGTAATGGCCAGCTCACATCTGGTTCTCGAGTTACATCTGGCTCGGGAGAATCTGTACAGAGGTACAGCAAGGAAAAAAGAGATGCAATTTCACTGGCCATCAAGGATATTAAAGAGGCTATTGAGGAAGTGAAGACAAGAACCATCCGTTCTCCTTACACCCCTGACGAACCTAAGGAGCCTATCTGGGTGATGCGACAGGACATCAGTCCATCCAGGGATTCTGACGACCAGAGGCCACTAGATGGAGATGTGAGTACACAAAGCTTTCACCTCGCAGGTTGTCTGCATCTAATTCCTTTAACTGTGATATGCATGGCTGTGAAGGAGGGTGCATTATATTCCTGTTCTATGTCTCATTCTTGAAAGAGTGCTTTGTTTTAAATTTGTACCTTTGAGAGCCTAAGAGAACTAAACATGCATTATCAACTAGCCAGATTTTTCTTTATTTAACACTGCTGATCTCAGGTATGCTATACAAGAATTTGTCATGTGAAGATCTTTATGTGTCTTTTCTGAAACACGCGCTGTTATATTTTTTACTGCCCTAATATATTTTATAATAGCAACCAAACAGTTTTCTACTGTCTTATCTTTGTGTTCTTTTGTTAACTCTTAAGTTTCTATGTTTAGTGTTCTGTCACATAACAGTCCAACAGTTCTCTCAGAAATCTGGTAAAATTCTTTATGATGATATCATAGATCAGATTCATATTTAAGAAAAGTTGTGTATCAACTTGCAATCTCTGGAAATACTCAGTGTATTACATTATCACTATGTAAAGTGTACGTACAACAGCCTGAGTATTCAAGGCAGTTGTTCAGGTTTAAGCATTATTACTTCTGAAATTGTGTACTTTTGGCATGAGGTTTAACTTGGATCAGGGTTGTCTACCCAGGTTGTCATTCCAGCTGTCTTTAAGATAATACTTATTCCAAGTTTTCTTAATTTTCTGCTTTATTTTATAAAATGTACTCAGAAACAACTTTAAATGGGTTACATTTATGCCTGATATGAAAAGAGCTGGTAGGCTAAATTTACTGACCAAAAATTATCTATTATATGTTCCTATATTATTACTTCAAGGGCAAGTACCTGCAAACATTGAAACATTGCTCCATTCCTCTTTATTGCTGTGGAATGGGTGTTGTGACCTTTTGTTTGGATTTTTATCTTTTGGGTTTTTTTGGGGTTTTTTTTGGAGGAACAAAGTAGAACTTCTTGTGTATTATTTTAGTATTTTAGACTGAATTATTGTGGCATTCTAGGAAGGCCTGAGAACTGTCAAGACACCTCAGTTATTGCAAATCGAATTTGGATGGTGAAAAAAGATCACATTCCAAGTAGATCTGTGACAGGCTTCTGATTTGTTTATCTGCCTTCGAAATGAGGAAGGCTAGTATTCTACAAATGGGAAGAGATTTTTGGAGCATGGTGTTTGAGGTGCTAAAAAAGCATGCAAGCTGATTGAGACATATAACTTCTCGATTTTATTTTTCCTGCAAAACTGTTGGAAACACAGTGATGAGTGTTTTGTGGGTATTTTTTTCTATGATTCCTAACAGAAAACCTAATTGAACCGTAAAAAAAGCTCAAACAAGCAACTGTACTGCATAATTTACTTCCACATATATTTTTAAAACTGTATCTGTTACAGAGTTGATTTGCTGTCATGTGAGGAAAGAAATCTTACAAGATTATTTTG
>JAWWMU010000121.1:5842712-5852841 GCA_035048155.1 Cinnycerthia olivascens
TAGAGCACTAACTTGAAGCAAATTCTATTGTTGCAGTGAGATCCTTTTCCATAGCACTCGTGACCAGGTCAGATCTAACTTCTGAACAGACCTAACCTTGGTAACACTGAGCCTAAAGCTTCCAAATGCTTCTGACATGGGGTCTCTGAACAACAGAAACGCTCTGCTTTCACAGCTATGAATAGGCTCTCTGTCATGTAACCATTGCTTCAGCAGCAGGTTCTCTTCTCTGGGCTGCCGTGGTGGGAGCTGATAGGAGGACAAGATAAAGCACGTGATACAGCAGAGCCATGAAAACATTCCGCAAAAATAGCAAGTGTAATCCAGACAGGCATGCTCCCAATATCCAGAATAAATGGCTGACACTAACATTCCCCATTGGCACTTACATTTTGAGTGCTGGTATGTATCAGCAGCTACTGTGGGGATTCCAATATCCTCTAATAAAAACTGCAAGACCCCTGACTGGTGGGTTTCTCAAGATTGTCAGCAAGTATCATGGACTGCGCAGTCACATTCAGTTTTCCCACAGCACAATAATATCACTGACACCAAAGCAGTTTCATCAACTCTCCACTATGGGTTGTGTTGAGTTTTTGTTGGTTTTTATTTTATGATATGAAGATTGATAAAAAGGGAGCAAATTTTCTAGGCTAATACCAAATCCCCAAGCCAATTTTACTTTAAATTGCTCATATTGACAACTGCACTTGTAAGATTTTAGATGTCAGTGCACTGAGGAATCCTGTGTGTCTCCCTCCTCATTTTCCACTACCCTCCCTCCCTTCCACTACCACACCCAGACCCTCCTACAAACCCTGCTCCTAGATGTGAAAACCTGAAGAGCAGCAAGACTAAGGAGTTAGTGGAGAAGGTTTGGCAAAGCACAAACTGCTGTTACGTAGGCACTCTGCTGGAAAACAGCTGATTTCTGCAGGTACTAGGTTCAACGTACCAAACTTCTGACAAGTGCTCTTTAAAGAACCATTACACCATCACTGACAGAGAAAATGGAGTCACCTTGAGGCAGCTGGCAGTGCAGGAGCACAGGGTCACTTTTAGAACGTTTCCACAAGGGATTGAAGGCTCTCCTGTTCACTCGTGCAGGCACACAGCTTGCATTTGAAGGAGAAAGGCTCACTCTGCTGGAAGGCTCCTGAATTTCTTCAGCTGAATTATTAGAAACAGAAAAGTAGAAGTAGTCAAAATAAAGCTGTGCCCCTGTTACGGCTGCAGAGGCACAACTGCCTCTCCATGGGCTGCACCATGGGCTGCAGGGGACTCTGCTCCAGCACCTGGATCATCTCCTGCCCCTCCTTCTCCACTGACCCTGGTGTTTTTAGGGCTGTTAGTCTCACATATTCTCACTGCACTTTTCTCTGAGCACTAATACATCTGCAAAGTAATTTTTTTTTCCTTAAATATGTTGTCAGAGAGGTGTTACCATCATTTCTAACTCGTCCAGCCTTCTCCAGCAGCAGGTCCATCTTTGGAGCTCTGCCAGGCATAGAGGAAGCTTCAAATCTCCCAGCAGCTTCCCTGTCACCACCAAAACTTGACCATGCAAACCAAATGCAAAACCAAATTCATGTAAACACTCTTTTATTCAGAACACAGCAAAAATCTGTGGTGTCACTCTAACAGGTATGTGCCAGTGGCAGGAGCATTCAAGAAAATTTAGGCTTGGATGATATGTGCTTTTTGAGCACAGCACCTTATCACCTACACAAATGCAACTTAGAATCTCTAAGGAGAAGAAAGTGACACCATCTATATAAAACAGGCACCAGCCTAGCAAATCAGAAAGTAAGGCCCAGCAACAAAATATGGCAGGCCAAGAATCATGCAGGATTAAAGAATCCGTCACTAATACAGACATTTAACTCCAGTGGAGCTGCTTTAGCAGTAAGTCCTGGGAGTGCAATGCTGCTGTTACTTTGAAGAAGTTGTTTGTTTGCTTTTTATTTTTTTAATTCTGAACAGATTAATGAATAGATTTCATGATCTTAAGATAATTAATGTTTCAGAGAGATAATTGTGTTACAGTGGTGTGTACTGGAAATGCATACACCTAGTTTGTGATGAGACAGAGCAGCTACCAAGCACTTCCTGCCACCAGCAAAAGGTTGCAGGCCCGCCTACTACAGTCAGCAGGGGAAGTGCCATTCTGCTTGACAGGAGTGATTATGAAGTCAGTAGAACAATTTTAGCTGGTATACAGAAGCTTAGAGCTCCTCCTGCAGCCAGAAGTCAGGATTCCCCTTACCCTGCTGGCAGAGTAGTGCACAGCTTGAACTTCCATCGGGAGCTATGCTCAGTTGATCAGCTCTGATGATGCCAAGGGAATCACAGCACACCACAAATGCCCTGGCATGACAGCCTGAGCATAAAGTGAAAGTTCAAGTGTTATTTATAGACTGCACCAGCTGAGACCAGCCCACAGACTTCCTCTGCCACAATTCCAACATAAGACCCCATTTTACATTTCCCTCCTGCAGTGGTTCAACCCCAGCAGGCAGCTCGGTCCTTCACAGTCACACTCACACTCACTCTTCCCCAGTGATATGAGGAGAAGAATTGAAGGACAAAAGTAGCAGAACTCATGGGCTGAGATAAGGACAGCTGGAGTGAGGTGGGGAGAAAAAAACCCAAGAAACTCAAAGGAAAACAAGTGATGCAAAAGCAGTCACTCACCGCAAGCTGACTGATGCCCAGACAGTCCCTGGACAGTGACAATGCTGGAACACTCCCCCCAGGTCACAAATCCAAACCAGCACCATAGCCTGCTATGGAGGAAATTAACTCCATTCCAGCTACATGTAGTACACCTCTCCAAATTTAAATAAAGGAAGAGATACTGCTCCATGTATTCCTTTTTTCTTAAACTCTAGGAAGCCTTGGCATCTAGAAGAAGCAGTAGTGCTGATTTTCTTCCTTAAGAGGCTTACTTTCTTTTTTTATCTGAATTTAACAGGCAGGCTGATAATTAAACATCTCTTTACAGACCTCTTCATTTAAAAAAATACTGGACAAACCAGTTAAGATGATGGAGGGTACACTTGGCCATATGTGCTCAGGCAGGTCTGATTCTTGCAATGGAAATTTTTAATACAAATGCCTTAAACCATGTCATATCAGAGCCTTTTTTAAAAACAAAACAAAACAATACAAAACCAAAAAGAAAAGAAAACAAAAAACAGGTACTCTCCTGACTGTCCTTCAGTGCAGGTGAATTTTCTATGCTATTTTTTTCCTGTTTCCAGTCCTTGTAACTTTAAGCAAGTCAACATGTATCCTTGTATTTGAAAACCTCTTTTTGTTTGAGCTCAGGAAGCTCAGAGAAAGCAACAGGAGTTTTACGAGTAAGAAAACTTTGAGAAAGAAATCCAGACGTGTGGCAGCAAAAGGTTTCATTCTCGTTATCACAGCTGGCAAGACACCAGAAGCATCCAAGTGCTTGTTTTCAGAAGTTTCAGGCAGACTGTCAGAGTTTAAGGGGACTTTGACAGAGCTGATATTTGGCTAAAGTGTGATTTTACACTAACTTCTTTTTAACCCTGACTTCATAAAATAGGAATAATTTCAGCTGATGCAGTTCAAATCCAAGTTGTTTTATAGTTTGGTAAGTGTCTTGGCAGAAGACAGACCACAATCAAAAAAAAGATTTGGGGCTTCCTCGCTGCCCCAGTCTTTACTCTCTTCTGTGACTATTGCAGATGAGACAATCTTACCATAAATGGCCAAGTTCAAATGAAAATTGGAACTTTTCATGGGCTGTACTGGAAAAGCTGGAAGTTAATAATATTTAGCCACAAGCATACATTGCAACAAACATAAGGCTCAAAACAAGTTGGAGCTGTAGGCATGGTTTTCTAAAATAGTGCAGAGCAAAGCTTTATGTTGTCTGTAAGAGTAGTTTAGCTATCTTCTGTACCAGAATACAGAAACTGTTTAGTAATTCTTCCAGTTCAGGCTGGATAATGGAGTAATTCCCAGTTTAGCTCCACACAGTACAGCATTATACTATCCTTCTCCTATTTTTACCAGCAACAAAATATTAACAGGCACCACCATATACACTAAGCAAATGGAAGCAATGAAGCTGTACATCATTTCTTGCAACATATGGTTATGGTGTCAAAAACTAACTTTTAGGTTACTAAAAAGGAAACATGTCTTATTTTTGTATCTTGCAAGAAAACAACTTGTTATGCCTTGAAACATTTTAAATATTAATCCTTGTTCCCACTGCCCAAAGAAATCATGATTCTCTTCTCTGGTTTGCAGTTTGGTGGCTGTCTTTCAAAGAACTAATAATGCTGCTGTTGCATTAAGTTGTATGTGTTGGAGAGAACAGTCTAGAAGAAACCTTAAAATTACTTTTTACCTTGAGAGGAGTGGCTGTCACTTACTTCCCCTGAATCAACATCTTCCATGCCATTTATCTGAAGTGCATCTCCCTGGAATAGAACGCAAAAGCTGAAAAATCACAAGTCATCATCTTTCTCTGGCATTTCCTAAGAGCTGCAACATCCACCTTAGAAATGGAACGCTTGTTTTTAACTGCACAGAAACTGTGTGATATGAGTTTAATTCCATTGCAAAATCATGGCCAGTGAATGTCTAATATTCATATTCATCATCCAGGTCAGTGAATTTTATCCTATCCAGTATTTTCTGGGAAAAAGCACCTGTCTTTTGAAAACACCAGTTAAAAGAGATGACCAATAATGCCAAAACCTTGACCTTGTCCCTCACGGGAAGAGTGCAGCTACATAACTGAAGTAAAGCAAGGAGGTCTTTTAGAATAACCAGCAACAGCTGTGCTCCACATTGCTTTCTGCTCCGTCTCCCATGCCTGGGCAGTTTTCCAACTGGAGAAAACTTACCAGTACTAGAGGTAAGTGATTAATTAAAACCTTTGGTGAAATTTACATTTGTAATCAAATGTATCCTCCTGGCTTACAATTACCATGCTTGAGTGCAACCTCTCCCTTGGAGTGAAAAAAGCAAATAAGACATTGAAGTCCTTTGTGGCCGGTACCTGCTCAAAGCTATTTAAGCTGCACACAGTTTCATAAGGCGGAGGTGGGTCCAGAGGGCAGAACACTTCAACCTCTTTGATTCGCCTTACATAAATATAGGGCAGTGAAATCACATCAGAGACAGGTGTGCTGCAATAAATAACACAGAGCAAATCTGTCAGTATGACTTTCCAGCTGCAGAAAAACATCATCTGCTACCAAACTCCACTGGCTTTCCCTGTGCCAACTCAGATTTTGGGATCTAAGTCACAGATACTGTACTTGTCAAGATCTGCAAGACACTGTCTCAGAAGATGGCAGGAGTAATTTCCAGTTTAGCTCCTTAGGACATGCCTCTCCAGTGTGTTCCCCAGAGTTCAAACAACTTTGGGCAGGACAGGGCCTAGGAACCTATTCCAGTTTTACTTCAGAGATTCAGTTTTGTTACAAAAGATTAAAGTACAGGTTGTCACTCAAAATATGACAGCCTAGCTCTGAGTTCAGTGAACCACTGAATTCTTAATTATAACCTAAATTCAAGATGCTTCTGACCTGGTACAGATACAGCTGCACAGAAAAAGCCAAATTCAAACTAAAGGCTTTTTTCGTGATGATGTAAGAATACTATAGTTGATCAATTCACAAAAGCTTCTATGAGGCCAGTGTAGCTCATGGCTAATCTTACTCCTCAGTTTCCAAAGGGCTCTCTGAAACCTTTAGCACAGCAGAAATCCCAAAGACTTTCTGCTGCATCATCTTTTTCTTAGGAGGTAGCTATGAGAAGGAAGAAAACAGAACAGTGCCTGGAGAAACTTTATTTCGATAAACACATATTTGCCCCCACTGCCACTGTAACAAAGTATAGTAGTCAACAGCAGAGCTGGCAAGAAGACCTTCCCCACACAATTCTCAGAAAAGTCTGTGACTCAAAGCATCTTAGTTCTTCTCTGCTTTTTTTTTGCCTCTTTTTTAACATCTTAGTTGCTGATTTGGTGCTGAGCAGCAACACACAGAAACCTGTATTTTGCTCTCTGGATCTTGGTGAGGTTTCATCCATTATCACTAGTGGATGCTACTCTCTACAAAGCAAGTCCTTCCTCCCAGAATTTAGGGTTTTTCTGGACACTGGCTGAAGGGAACAAAGATGACTGTGAAGATTTTTTTTTCTTGCAAGCTCAGAGGAAAGGGCAGAATGACAGAAATGCCTAGGAAAGACTGCTTGCACAGACAGGAAAATAGTATTTTCAAAATGAGAGCCTGAAAGCCGTCCTATGACAGGCTCCTGTGAAGGCAATGGAGGTAATCATGGAGAAATCTGAGGAAAGGAAAGCAGATGTTTTGACAGCTGGCCATTGTCTCTTTTATTCTTAAAAATGGGGAAAATAAAATACGTTAAAATAGTTTTCAATTACAGCCTACTTCATCTGTTCCAAAAGGCTTCAGAATGATTTTGGAGTATGACAGAGATGGATCCTCCATCAACATTCCTTCTTCACGTTTTCCTTGTATGCTCAAGCTGAATTTATATTCAATATAAGCCACAAAGTTATATACATTTTGAATCTCGGTTTTGCTTTTGAACATGCCTGATCTGGCCTACTCAGCCCTGTCACACTTTGAAAATTAATGCTACGTCCACCAATTATGTTAAAACTTATTACAGAACATGCAACTGGAAAAGCATTCCCTTCAGTCTCTTGATTATAAAAGTCATTTCCAGGATGTACCCAAACAGTACTTTAAACTGAACTGAGGTAGATCTCTAGGCCTTGCTGCCCAACACACATCACCTCTTCCCTTAAACGTGCATGTCTTGTGACACTTTCATAGAACCACAGAATCTCCTGAGTTGGAAAGGAACCACAGGGATCTAGCTCCTAGAAAACTTCACATTTTGCTTTCCACCTGGAAACTCAGCTCTCACCTTTTATGTTGTGCCAACCCTGAAAAATAATGTAATTTCTATTTTTTAATGTATGAAATAACAAGAGTAGATGTTGGAATTGACCAGACACTTGTAGTGCTGGTTTGTTTTTTGCCATTAAATAAGACTAATGTAAAAGTTTCCCATGAACAAGTGAGCAAACCGATTTGCTTTGATAGCTGGGCCTCTGACTTTTCAATTTGAAGGGAGGCAGAAAAGGCCCACCCATTTCAAACATGTATTTGGCAGGAATTTTGATGACTGTGGTGTTTCCCTTTTCAGGAGATGTACCTGACTTGGAGCTCGCAGATGGGGCTCACCCCCCTGGATGTGGTTCCTGTCCCACTCTCCTTGCATGCAAATATTTGGGATGCAGGGACCAGGGAGCTCAGCACAGAAAGCCAGGGCACAGGTGCTACATGGAGTTCAGGGTACAATCTGAGAGGAAAAACGTGAGGAGGCTGACTGAGAAATGGCCACATCCCATCTCAGCCACTCTTGCAGGATCCAGCCTGGGCTGAGTCACAATTACTCATCTTCCAAAAACAGAAATAAAGCCAGTCTGTTGCTTTAACTTCTGCACTGCTCTGTAACTATCCAGAACACCCTGAAACAGTAGCCTGACTTCAGAAAGATCTCATCATCGCTTAAACGTTACTGTCAACAAGTCTTAACATAGACACTGGCAAGGTAGCTACTCAATTTTAGACCACAGAAGCCTTCAATACTATTCAGCAGCCCCTCCTGTGCAAAAAATAAAAAAACAAATACTGCTTCTGGGCAAGAGATAGTGATCTAGAATGACATGTTAGACAAAGAACAACTGATCCATTTTAAAGCAGGGGAAATCTGAAAATGATAAAAAATTATTCTTCTAAAGAGATCATTACACATTCCATTCTGTTTTCACAAGCAGCTTGAACCAAGACTTACATAGAAGTTTTCAGTAACGTTCTGAATTACTGTACTCCAGTCTCTGGTGTTTCAGAGGACCTGATTTTCATTCTAAATTCTACTGTTGTGCCATGTTATCATTTCTTAGGCAATCCCAGGATCTGTAATTACCTCTGCCAGGAACACATAGTCTTGAAAGTCATGCATGCTATTCCTAATGAAACAGTGAAATAAACTAAGCACTCCTGCACACTGCAAAAAGGAGGAATTTTAAACAAGAGTCACAGAGTCTGCTTGAGCATTATAATACTTTATGTATAAACAATGCAGCCCCACCTGAATCATAAAGTAGTCAAGTCAACCTGCAAGTTACTTTTAAGAGGAAATAACCACCTGCAAGGTAAGGGATTACTTTTCCAGGTAGTGCAGTCAAAACACACCCTTCAGTCAGCCCTAAGAGGAAGAAGGAGAATTATTCTGGCAGGAAGGTCCGTGGAGGAATACCATTCAGGGTCTCTGGCTTGCCAAGTGGTTGTGTCTGGCTTCCCATTCATTGCTGCCCTCACCTGCTCTTGACAGCATCATGTAAGTATTCAGCTGCATCAAGCAGTAGTATTTCTCTCACCCAGAAATAGTTCCTAAAGAATCTAAACTCAAACCCACAAAATTTTACCCCCTTACCCCACACAGTATGCTGTCTCCAAACTAACAGGACTTTTCTTCTTTTTTTTTTTAATGCCCTTAAAATTACAAACCTTTTTCACCAGAGAAAACAGTCTTTAAAAAAAGATTAGGCAGTGTTTTGAGAAATACTAAAAGAAAGGAAAAGAGTGTACCTGTGACTTGTTTGTGGAGTACAAGAACTCAAAACTGCAAAATAGGGGGGAGGTGGGACAGGTGGGACAAAACCATCAGGATCCAAATTGTGATCTCCGTCTTCAACCTCACATTCACCCTAATCAAACAAAACTTCTGTTAAAACCCTTCTGAGCCATAAATATTGCTGGACAGTGTAATCTATTAATACTGTTTGCACCAGTCTTTATGGCAGGCCATGCCTTGTGCTCACTTACTGTGCAGGATCTTCTTGATGCAAGTATCTGTAAGTAATGCAGGGCGGCTGCTACGAAGCAAACTGTAGCAGTGAGAGCATTCAGGACACTAAGAGCTAAGAGAACTTTCTGAAGAACATGAAGATTATTGAAATTAAAAAAAAAGGTATTTGTAAATGTAAAAATAATAATAAAAATAATAAAAATAACAACAATAATAATAACAAAAATAATAGTAATAACAATAATGACAATAATTATGATAATGATACTATTACTACTACTAAAAATACAAAACTAAAACAAATAGGGAAAAAACAGGGATGACTATGGCAATTACTTCTAAGAAATGTATGAGATTAAGTTTATGGCACAATCTCCAAGACTGGAGTAATTTGCAAAAATTCGTTTTACACTATTTAGTTTTCTGACAGAGAGATCCAGAAGGGTTTCATGCAGCCCAAATGTGATTTATCCATCTATTCATCCAAGAATTATAACCTTCTTCATAACTTTTCTATGGAAAATCCAGATTCAAGATGATCACCATTAAAGAAATGTCAAAGCTTTTCGATATTTGAAGATGGTGTTGGTTGGGAGTTTTATTTTAGCAGTTTGTAAGCCATGGAAGCCTGAGAAGTGCAAAAGACCAACAAAGGCATCAGATAATTAGCTTAAATTTAGATCCTATTTACCCCTGTAATCTCGTCTGGATTCCAGTGCAGTTTTGGTTGCACTAAACACAAAAAATGGGCAAGAACTGCTTATTGGTTCAGCAATGCACTGGTGCAAACACAGACATGAAAACCACCCCCTCCATGTTAGAGAACCATGAAGAGCTTCTGACCAGTGTGGAAGACCAGAAAAGTAACTGTTTCTCCCAGTGAATGCAGCAATCACTTCAGCACTGCTCTGCTGCACAAGCATGAACATTATAAAAGCAGAGCTACTGATGTGTGTGCAGGGCACCTTGAGAATAAGGTGGGCAGCACTGCATGACTTCACATGGTACAGCTTCAGTAGAGCCTCTGCTTCTGTGCATGTCGCGGGATGAAGTTCTTCACAGCACAAACACGTCTTGTTTCCATTCATATCCATCTTTAAGAAACAAAACTCTACTTTTTAATTGTTTTATGCAATATTTTTACCTGCATAATATAGAACCTATGTCTTAAACTAAACGATGGCCACAAAGCAGACTGGAAATACAGGACCATACAATTGAACAGTTTGGT
>JAWWMU010000121.1:5941375-5951791 GCA_035048155.1 Cinnycerthia olivascens
TAGGCTGAAGGGGAAAGGAGTGTAACCAGCATCTCCTTTTCAGTCTGAAAATTTACAGGAATGCAGCAGGACATCTGTATGGAATTAACATGGCTTCTGCCCCTCATACATTGAGATTCATGTGTCTGCAAACTGAGACTCTGTAATCTCAGAGTCCAGATTTGTTTTACCTAATAAAAACATCAGAACTGATTGTACCTTAGGGTGTAATATTTTAAAAGACTGAAATTAAGTTTTTAAGGAAGTAAAAATAAAAGCAGGCAGTTTCATGTTGTTTTAAAGTCTTTGAATCTTTAGATATCCTTAGATATGTGTGAGGGGTTGTAGCAGGCTGTACGCTAAACCTTATGCCTATATATGCAAGCAATATTTGGGAACTGAATTTGGGAGCTTCCAAAGGACTCAAAAAACCCTTCTTTCTGGAAAGCCACCTGACAAACATTTCTGCCAGTTTTCTGATGGAATTTGCACTGGTGCATGACCGATTCTTTTTCCTTCCTATACTTCATAGGAAGGGCGTGCTGTATATAATGTTTTATAATAGCTTATAGTTTTATATAGTTTATAACATGCTGGCCTACAGCTGCTGAAAGATATTATTGAAAACTTTGAATTGTTTTTAGTATATGTATTGCCCTCACAGATACTTTAAACATTCCATAATTGTATTACAAAATATTATATACTAGAATTTTATATAAAATATGGAATAGATTTTATCTCTCTGCTTGAACAGTGAGGCGGGACCAACTGTGGTGTCTTGCCACCAGAGCCATTCTGGGATTCCATGAACTCAGCATTTGCACAACTCTTACAGCATGTAATGAATCAAAATCTGCCTTTACTTATATTCCCATGAACCTATTTTAATTTGACAAAAAAGGAAGTTTTGCTCTAGGATACAAAACCTAAAAAAAATAAAGGAATCATAGAGTTGTGAAGGTTGGAAAAGACCTCTAAGACCAATGGTTTCATAGGACAGGAAAAACACAAAATGATCACCACAGAAAACCGTTACTACTCTTTTTGTTCAGGATTATTTGTATAAGTAATAGTATATATATCGGGATAATATATATGTATATATGTGTATGCATATATATGTATGGGGATATATTGCTTAATTGAGGGGTTATCAGAGAACATGTCATCTCAGTTTTAGGACAACTGAATCCTATCTTTCTAAATGTGTTGTTCAAGAGAAGCTGAGTCAGAAAATAATTATTATCTATAACCATTTATGATTAATTATGACTAAAATAATGAAGAATCTATGAAATGACAACTACTTTAAATCATCTAGCTATCAAAATTAAAAATGTGTTAAATCAATTTAAAATATGTTGTCTGAGTTTAACACCAGATGAAGTTGCTCCTGAGTAATTGAGCCCTTTTACCTGCTCCACCTACAGACTCCCCGGGGTAGAGCTTCCAGAATACAATATATTAAATTAATTATAATTTCTATACATTTTCTTAACCTGGGAATTATTCTAGAAGCTATGTCGGGGTTTTTATCACAAATAAAAACAGAATGTCTAGTAATATTTACCATAGTTTTTATCTTGTTTAACTTGAATAATTTTAAAACAGACACAGAAGTGTTTGTGGTCTACATAGGGATATCTTCAGCATCCTGTTTAATTTTATTTCTTATTTCTATTACTAATTTTTGCACATAATATTTGGTTAATTTTTACTGCATCTAGGAAAAAAAAGAGAGAATGCTTAAATTTTTTTTAACTCTCTCTATTCCTTCCTTTTGTTGACAGATTTCAGACCCTAAAGTAGGATTTAATTACTGGTAGTTGAGATGTCTAAATTAGGAACATTTCACTTCTTTCACTTAAAAGAAAAAAAAAGAAAAATCAGTAGAGTGGTCCACCCTACTTCTCCTATTCTAAAAAAAATTCCCAAATAATAATGAGGGCTCACAGGCAGAACACACAAATCAATTCTGGAATGATGTGCAAAAATATCTTGCTTTGTTTACATTTTTATTTGTGTCACAAAGGTAAAGAATTAGACATTCCAAACTAGGTAATCCTTTTGTAGCTGAAGCTTTGCAGCATTGAGAAATCGTTTAATAGCATGGAACAGTTCCCTCATTATATCTTTCAATGCTTTTTTTTTGTTTCTTTTTTCAAATTGTCTTGTGTCTTTTAAGTATCCTCCTCTTACATTTTATAAGCCCCACTTAAAGGTTTTGTTCCTTTTCAATATGCCTCAGGCAACATACACTTTTTTTTTCCTTCGGCAGTGAAAGCATTGCTTTGAAACCATTACTAAAATATTTTTGAATTTTATAAATGATAAATCTGAAACTTTGGAATAATTTATCTATTTATTGCACATGCAAGGAACTTTATGCTGAATAATATGTTCACACACACATATATATACATATATGTGAATTAATTAAAAACTGTGAATCAAAACTGCTTCTTAAATGGCTGTCATATCCTTCATATGCATTGAAGTTTTACAAATGAGCACAGAGAGGAGATCATAACATCATAACACTTTATTGAATTATTTTTTATTGAATTATCTTAGAGTGGGAATAAATTAGTTTTATCTCTTTTTGCTTACTTGTTTCTATTTTTTGTTTGCCAAATTATGGGCACATACCTAATCAGTGCCTATATTTAAAGGGTGGGAGAAAAGGAAGTTAGGCCAACTAATCTAATTTCCTAGCTTGAAATAATGCTGAAAACTGAATTAATTCAAATTTCTGTGTCAAAGCAAGAACATAAAAACTAACCAAAAGAGACTCATCCAAAGCAAGGAAGACACAGATAGAGAACAAAGCAGATAGGCTGAATTAAAAAAAAAAAAGAAAAAGAAAAAAAAAAGATGTTGACTGCCTAATCTAAGCAATGCTTTTGAAGCAGTCTCAAATTATGTTCTTTTAAGTAGGAAAAAAAATCACAGTCTGCACTAAAATATTTCATATTATTTATTCCACTTCCAGATTAATGATGATCTTGATATAGCACAATTACATTGGAAGGCAGGATTAGAAATCAAAATGGTCAGATATACTAGACAAATGGCAAAAAGAAAGCACAGGTAAAAATGAAGCAAACAAGCAAAAAGAGGATGCAGCTCAATACTTCTTTGTGGCAAAACCACTGTCATCTGCAGCAGATCACCTGCAGCTCTGCAGAATTCCTGTGTTTGAGGTACAGGTTAAATGGTCAATTTTATTCTTGCTGTACAGCAGAGAGGTTTAATCAAATGAGTTTCCAAGGTCTTTTCCAAAATTACTTTTAAAATAGATCTATGGTGAAGATGCCAGAGACAGTTAACAAATGTAGTTTGGGCACTCACTGAACATACAGAGGTGTGGATTCAGTCCAGTGGGGAAGAGGGAACAGCTGAAAAGGAATTTTTAATCCTGACATTGTCTTGTCACTTCTACTTTCAATACCTGTACTGGTCTTGACATCCACCACTGGGTGGAATAGGATGGGAGAGAATCTCTGGGATCAGCAGATCCAAATGCTTTCTAGGAGCTGGGAGACATAACCTACAGTATTTTTCCTAAAGAAATCTTGATTTAATCCCACAAGTACTTACAGTCGTAGGTTCTACTTTTTCCAATGCAGAGCTGTTTTGCTGTCTTATCCAAGCAAATCTGAATTGTAGTACTGACTTTGTTTATCATGTTGCACTTTTTTCTATTAATTTCCTTTCATATTTTTAAGAGAAGTGTTGTTGGCTAAAAAACCAAAGCCTTTTGCCAGTAATTTTCCCTCCTTTACCACAGCAGTGGCTTTTATCGGCAGCTACTCCAAATTTAACACCTGTAGTTCTGTCATGAATGATCAGAATATAATAATTATTTTAAATCATGTCTCATCTGTGTCTTTTACCTGTAAAAAGTATTTATGATTGCCATTTTAACACAGACAACTTTCTTGGTAAGCATTAATTTCTATTCATATTTACAAAGACCAAACTTACCAAAAGTGAGACATCTTGCCCAGTTTTGCCCAGTGAATGTTTTATAGTTCTGTGTGCTAGTTCATTTCAGAAATCTAGCAAGGGACTCCATAGTCCTGTTCGGATTGGAGTGCAAGGAGGTGTCTGGAGTCTTACAAACCACTTTACAAATCACTGGTAGCTGCTGATCTTGCTTTTGTTACTCTACTCAGTATTTCAGTATTTCCAGTTTCAAATTACATCTCTCTTGGCTTTTAATTGTAACTTTCCCACCCTCTAATTTCTAGCCCACCTTTGCTGTGTAACTGCCCAACGTTTTTTGGGGAGAGGGTGTATTGGTTATTTGTTTCACTGTTTGATTCGGGGTTTATCCCCCTGAAGATTTTCTAGTGTTGTGTTTTTCCAGATGTGCTGTGTTTAACTTCTGGGAATTGCTTCTTTATCACTGTGCTTCCTGATATTCAAGACCCTGAGCTTATCTAAAATCAGTTCTTTCCTTTTTCCTTGTGTCCTATTTATTTTTTATTTGTGTTTTCTGGAGATAGTTATTCACCCAAAGGGGCATGGAATCCTTGTCTTTCCCTTACTCTTAGCTGCATTTCATTCATAATATGTTTAACAGCTTCTGTTTAAAAGAAATTCCAAACCTCACTCACAATCAGGAGGTTGCTGAACTCTCCTACCTAAATGTCTTCATAAAATAGTTCCTTCATTAAAGACCTTTTGTTTCTCAAGGTCTTCAAAGACTGAGATCCTCTCACGCAAAATTACTTCGGCTAAATTTAAAAATTTAAACAAAATCAGCTTCTGATCTCTCAGAATAGAGATCTGTAAATGAAGCTTCTGTTACAGCCACTGGATCATCAAAGCAGGGCAGTAAGTGGAACAAGAATGGCTTTGTGACGTCTTGGCTTATTCAGGTTTTATTTCAGAGACAAAAAAATGTGGCTCCTGCTTCCCACCCCAGAATCAGAAGTCACAGATAATATGCCCACGGAGCTAAATGAAGCTGTGACACATTCCAGTTTTGTTTCAAAAGACTAAAACTCCAAAAGTTTCCAGGTTTCCATGGACTGTATAGTGAGGTGTTCACCCCCAGAGCGGCAGTCTAACTGGATAAATCTTCCCAGACAACAAAACTGTTATAAACAAGATTATAGGTTAACTCAGCTGATAGTTACCATGTTTTATAATTGTTTAATACCAATATTGTTAATGGTTAAATGTTAGTTACCAATATTGTTACTCAGCCCATCTGACAGTCCCTTTACCTGTACCCTTCTTTTCTGCCAAGTGTTACCTCCGCTGCTTCCCAAAATGGCCCTGGTCATAAAAAAAGAAGTGATGTCGAAGGTGTATATGCAAATTAAGAGACATTCAGTACCATTCAAAGGAATAACACCCTAGAAAAGACGAGCCAACGTGCAGTTCAAAAGACAAAGTGACCTGCTTGAGAACTGTCCGTCTATTCCATCAGTGTAATTCCAGGTTGTCACTGTAATCTGACAAGAACTGGACCAGAGTAAGGATCTTGGACAATGAGCCCAGAAGTGTCTTCCTAAGCACACTTGTAAGAATGGTAGTCCCAACTTTGCTATATAGCAAAGTTGCTTATCTCCTTCTCTACAACACCAAAAGGAGCAGCACAGATGTGTATGATCTCCTCAGGCTCCCACCCAGAGCTGATTTCATAATAAAGGCTTTAGAAGGAATTGATCTTGCCTTGCGTATTTCAAGGTTATATCCTGTTGTTATCGAAGTGACCAGCAGCCAGCACTCGGGGACTGTCAGCAGGGCCGCGTTTTTGTTTCCACTGCTTTTGTTTGTTTCTCACTAGTGGCTAACTATTCTATACATCTAGGTGAATGTATGCTCTTGGCCTTAAAGAGCAAGCAGGAAATTTCCTAAGTCATGTTTTTGGTTTTTTTTTCGGGATGGTTACGTAGGGAGAAACAGCAAGTGGAGAAAAAGTAAAATTCTCAGGTGTGAACTTACAAAAAAATACTGAACCAAACTGCCAACTATTCCAGCCCCACACATCGCTGCTCTTGATGGCAGAAGCACCAACGCCCGGTGCCGAGTTGTCAGGATCGGGGAAGGAGTTTCCGGGGCTCTGCCCAGCGCTCCTGTGCCAGACTCGGCTGGCGGGGCAGGTGTGGGGCTCCGGCCCACTCCCCTCCGGGCTCATCCTTGGGACCAGAACCTTCGGGAGCCCTGTGTGCTGCCTCAGGGAGGGGTTTTGCTGCCAAGCCTCCCCGCGAGGGCTTGCGCCTATCCCACGGCGCAATTCCCGGAGGTTGGGGAGGTGCGGGCGAACCCAAGGAATGCACAGAGCCCCTCTGGGACCAGCTCTGCCTGCACCGCCCTCGCTTTTTCCACCAGCCGCCGGCCCCAACTCCCTCCTCTCCTCTCCAGCCATCCCCTCTTCCCGGCCCCCTCCCTCCCTTCCTCTCCCCCTCCCCATCCCCTCACCGGCCCGGAGGCACCCGCCCCTCCTCCGGCTCTCTTGGCTGTAAATCCGCTCCTGGCACTAGGCAGGGGCTTTTCGCTCCCCTCTCGTTCTGTCCCAGCACGTTTATTCAGGCGTGGTTAGTTATCGTCTGGTTCTTGGTTTTTTTGTAGGGGAAATTCAGCGCAGTTCTCTTGGATTTCCTGTTGCGGCGGAGGGGCAGAAAATCCCAGCCTACTCTGCTTTTATTCGCCTCTTTCCCCCCGCTCTCCGCAGAGGGGTGGGTGCGAGCAGTGTAGAGCCCGGGCCCCGCTGGCACCGGCCGGGCAGGCTCCGGAGGACAGACGGCGGATTTTCCGCAGCTGAAGCCTCTCGCTGCCCGGGAGCCGAGCCGTGCCCGCTGAGGGCGGTGCGGGACCCGCGCTCCCGCCCGCGGCTGCCCGCCTGCTTCCCGCTGGGACAGCCGCAGCATGGGCAGGCGGCGGCGGCGGCTCTGGGCGCAGCGCTGCTGCCTCTTCTCCCTGTGGCTCGGCTGCTTGGCGCTGTGTGCGCAGGGAGCGGCCGGGAGACAGCAGCAGCAGTGGCCGGCGCTCCGCGCTCCCTCAGGAGCGGGCGTCTCCTTGGCCGCCGCCGCGCACCGGGAGGACGGGGCCGGGAGCGCCGCCGGTCGAGCCCGCAGGCGTGGACAGCAGGACGCGCTCCGAGGGTAGGGACGAGGCTGAAATCCCCTTCCTCGCCGTCTCTTTGCTCCCCAGGGCGTCTCCCCAGCCACAGTCCCTTGCCGGTGGTCTCCATGTGTGCCGCTCCCCTTTCCCGCCTCTTTGTATTGCACAGGACTCACGATTCGCTGAGCTGGGAGTTTGGTCCATGCCGGTGGAATCTGGCCTCCTAATTATTGCGATTTAATTAAAAGTAGACAAGGTATTGATCTCATTGGGCTCCTTGGTACGCCGTTTTCTGATAATGAGATACTTTGACGTTCACTTTTTTGGGGGGTTTCTACAAAGAAATGATGCAAAGTTCGTTTGATTTTTTTCTTCCGATGTTTAGGGGACTTCTTGGCATTTTGAGTTAGTTTATGTATCCCTTCTGTCGTGTCAGGTGATAGCAAGAAGCCCATTTAATGGCAATGCTTCTCAGATTCTGAATGAAAGCAGAATGAAACTCATCCCTTTCATATACTCAGTTGTTGCAGCATGGATGAATGTGGCCCTGCTCTTGCCTTTATACTAACCAGTTGAACTAACCCAAAATAAAATGCCTCGGAGAAATATTTTGTTCCTTTTGGAAGGATTTTTTTTGTAGAAAGCTTCGCTATGCACTTTTAGTTTTGTTCTATGCAGCTGGATTCTTCCCATGTTTGTATGTAAAACATGAAAATCTCTTTAGGATGCTTCATGTTTTCCCATACACATTTATTAATTTTTCTGTGTTGCAGGCCAAATGTGTGTGGTTCTAGATTTCGCTCCTACTGTTGTCCTGGGTGGAAGACACTTCCTGGAGGAAATCAATGCATTGTTCGTAAGTGTCTGACTACTTCACTGCTCCTACTGCTCAAGGGGTAACAATAAAAGTAAATATTCTTCTACAAGTCACTGTTCGGTCCAGTATGAGAAAAACTTGTTCAGTTCTGTGTTTCACCTTATTTTTAAAAATAAGGAAAAGGGGGAAAAAAAGGATTTACAGGTCCACGTTCCTTGTAACTGAAGGGCTGCCCAGTGACCATAAGAGACATGTCTGCACCTAGTTTTTAAAGAAAACGCATGACAGCAAAGGAAAAAGGAAAAAAAAAAAACTTCATCAAATCAAATACTGAACTGTAGTAATGGGAAAAAAACCCCAAAAGGTTTTAACGTAAATAAATGAGATCTTGAAGTTCTCTGAAACTTGGAATTACAATCAAATAGAAAGCTTCTTTACACCTGGAATGCTTACTGTCTTATCTGTTATTTTAGTTGTGTTTTCATAGCTTTCAGGCATGTAGGCTGGCTGCTGGCTGGTCATGATAGGTACTGTGCTGACAGATGTGACTTTTGACATACATGGCATGGCAAAGAAAAATGAAAAAAGAAAAAAGTTGTGTGTGGGGGGGATGTGCTTCCTCAGTACTCTGGTGGGATGATGTCTTAGGGGATGTTTCCCGTGAAACAGAAAATGAAGTTTAACTTTCTCTCTGTTAGGTAACAGCTGATAGTAGACCCATGCTTCCTTCAGATCTTAAAAGTTGTAGTCTGTTGCCATTTATTCTAGCTTGTCACTGTCTGTTTTGTTAGTAAGTATGCTCAACGTCAGAATTCTTGTTCAAGAACATACTGCTCTTCATGGAAGCAGTGGAGGTGCTTGCAGTACTCCATCTGTTAAACTGCAGGCACGCAGGACAAAACTGGGGAAAGAAAGGGTGATAAGCCAAGGTCTGCCAAAGTTTTGACCTGTGGTTTTTTTGGGTTTTTTTTTATGATTCCAAGCTTCTCTCACCTCTTGTCATCTATTGGTTTTACATGATTAAAATGGACTAGCTAATATTCAGGATAACTGTGCCACGTATCACTTATTTTCACCTAAAGCTAATCCAGAATTTCCCAGTAAAGGATAATGGTGCCATTCGGAGGAAGATCCCTTTATTAATGTCACTGTGGAATAAAAGGGAGTTCCTCAAAATGTTCTGTTCACATCAACTCTTTCAAAACTGGCTTACTTTAATGTAGAGTTTTAAAGAGGGATTTAGGCTGCATATCATGCTGTTGATAGGCTTTTCAGATTCAGCTGTATTCTGGCTCAAATTTGGTTAGGGGCTTTCAGCAATCCTTTCAAGATACCCTTTTAATTGGGACTCTCAGTGCCTCTTAAAGGCCTTGGTCTCAGTTCTGCCCACATTCAGAATAATCATTGATTTATTTTTAATTTATGTGCACAAAGGACATCTTTTAGCTCCTTCCTCCTTACTGCCCTCTAATTGCAGCTTTCTAACATGTTTGGAGGGTGAATGATTCTGGCAGGCAAATATTATCTGTTACACACTTTTCTGCTTTTGTTGAAGGTTTAAGTGCACAGATTTCTATGCTCATATTTAATGTCTGTGGAGATGATGTTCACTTTAGCTAGAATTCTTCACCTAGAAAAAATCCTCCTGCACAAGATGCTGGACAAGCAATCAAACTTCTTATTGGACATATGCTGATTATAAATTGATGCATATCATAACTGGTGATTTTAAAGTATTATTTCATGAGGAGAAATCTATGAGCCAGTGGTAGATCAAAAAGAAACCATTCTGATTTGACAGCGTTTCAAGCTGAGGATGTGATGGCGGTTGTTGATCATCTGTGGCACATGGTTTAATGATTAAAAGTGATCTTTCATCTGAAAAACAAAGATCTGCTTACTTTAAGTCTTTTGTTATACAGAGTAAACTGTTGTGATAAAAGCATATTTAGGATATGCCTTAAGGTCTAGGGCTTTTAGTTGGTAAAAAAATTACTCCTTAACCAATAATAAACTAACAAAATGTAAAGCTTGCTTTATCAGGAGATTGACCTGTGTTGTATAAAGATGGACTGAACAGGAATGTAAGAAAACAACTCTGTTTCCTGTGCTCGTCAAGTGTTCTAAATCTAAGTCCTGTTTCTCACTTTTACTTCTGCTCGTGGAAAAGTATTTTTAAGTCAGTCCATGATTTGTCTCTAATTCCAGCTAAATTGAAAAATCCCACAAACTCTTTGACCTCTCACACCTTCACATTTGGGACACAGTTGTAGCAGAATTTCATGATAAATGTAGATGATGCATTTTGCATTTTTTGATTCCCAGAGGGCAATGTGGCATGTGGTCTCCTCAAAGTCTTTGTTCCACTGTAGATCTTCAGTGGAGATGTGCTGCCAGATTATTTGGTTCTCACAAAACACAGCCAGTTTACAAAGAAATTGTGATTTTTGGTTTTTTTTTTGATGGTGGTGTTTGTTTTTGAGTTCTTTTTGCTGTATAAGTTGTCTCTTGCACATTATGTATTTTTTAACTTCTCC
>JAWWMU010000121.1:6039328-6052077 GCA_035048155.1 Cinnycerthia olivascens
TTACCTGAATTCCTCCTTCTAGGTATGAAATTACAGATGAATGCCTGCTGTTCTTGGCCTGGGTCATGGTGTGCAGCTGTAACCCATGTGCTTTTTGTGTAGATAACCGTGTGGGCAGTTGCTACCTGAAGTTTGGACCACGAAGGGATGGGGGCCTGTCCTGCAACACTGAGATTGGGGTTGGAGTCACTCGTTCCTCGTGCTGCTGCTCGCTGGGAAAGGCTTGGGGGAACCCCTGTGAGACCTGTCCCCCTGTCAACAGCAGTAAGGAAATGTTCTCGTGTTCTCCTGTTGCTGCCTTAATTTAGAAGGGATGGAAAAAGAATTTACAGTCTTTTACTGTGTTGCTGTACGTTGGTCATTCGAGACAGATTTCCCTGCTACTGTCAGAGGGACAGGGAAGGCGTGGACCTGAGTGTCCCAGACCTGACCTTTAGTCTTCTGTGGCTGACTTGGTGCCTGTTCTCACATTAATAGAACAATGCTACCTTTAGAAGGCACTTTCCACCAGACCAGGTGATACTTTAGGTAGTTTTGGACACTTTATTTTGCTCTTACATTTTTCTCATTAAAAAAAAAATTATTAAGATATTTGCAGATCGGAATGCATTAGAGTGCGTAATGCATCTGCTGGGCATTTTTGCTCAGCAGCTCCAGGCTGGTAGGGAAATAAATAAATGATGCTTAGAACTTAAATCATGGCTTTAATTTGGAGGGCTTCATTATTTTCATTATTCATTTATTCATTATATATTCATTATATATTATATACATATATATATTAATATATATTTCATATATATTCATTATTTCATACATAGAGAAGACTCTTGATACATGTTGTGTGTATTTACGTCTAAGTCACTCTTGAGTGCTTTTAAAACTGTTTCCTAATGATGTGTATCAAATTTGTAGAGCTTTGAAGGTCTTTAGTGAATAATGCAACGCAAATGTCAAGTATGTTGTTCTTTACAGCCTTATAATAGTAGGAATTCCAAGTTTAACACTTATCTTTATCAGTGGCATACTGACATTTCATACTAAAGAACTAATCAAAACAGAAAATACATGCCTCTGTAAGGACAAAATCAATATGGATTTCCTCTGTAAGGAAAAATCAATATTGTGCCTGCCTTAGGAGTATCTGAATTTATGGCTATAAAAGGAAGCAGAGCTTCTAATCTTAGGTTGTTTTTCTGTTACTCTAAAGCACTTGCTTTATTTACTGTGAATAGGTCAAAAACGAAGAAATGACTGTAGGGAAGAACAGCCTTAGGAACACAAGTAACATTTTATGATTCTGTTGTCGTAATTTTATTTTTTGTGAGACTGAGAAATTTTCTCTTATTATACTTTACTTTAGCTGAATACAGTACTCTCTGTCCAGGGGGAGAAGGATTCAGACCAAATCCCATTACTATTATTTTAGAAGGTGAGTTTCTTATAAATGACTGTGATGAATGATAATAATAATAAAATGGCGTCATCTTTGAAGAGGAACTGCATTTTTCAGAAATCATTGTATTTAGTGCAAAGCAAAAATCACTGTTAATGTGAATTGGGAAGCAACATGAAAAGGCACACAGCAAAAGAGTATTGGAGAAGTCCAACACTTCAAAAATTGGATTTCAAAACTGGACGCTGAAGGATAAGTCATTCATGAAAACTATAGCTCATCAGCAGAAGGTGCAAATGTCAGGAAATATTCATCAGACACAGCAGCTCTGATTACAATAAATGGGCAGAAATGAGGAATCAGATACCAAGTTCTTGTAAACAGCAACAGAACTTTGGCCTTAACAAGATAAAACTGCTCCTTAAGGGCTGTTTGAATGGAAGAGGATGAACATCTTATTCATGTATTTCTGGAGAGCAGTTTAGAACCAAAAAAATGCCAAAATACCACACATGACAGTTCAAAGCTACTAGCTGGCAAAATTTCAGGGTAGTACTTAAATTCTCTAATTTTCTTTTCATTCTGGAATGAAAATATGATGAGTTGGTTTTTTTTCCCTCTGTTTTCAGACATTGATGAATGTCAAGAACTGCCAGGTCTCTGCCAAGGTGGAAATTGCATCAACACTTTTGGCAGCTTCCAGTGTGAATGTCCAAAGGGTTACTACCTCAGTGAAGAGACAAGAATCTGTGAAGGTTGAGTCCTTTAATGCCTCTTCCTCTGTCAAAGTGCAGTTATTACGAAAACCACTGTTTTTTATCCTTAAATCCATAAGTGAGCTCGGTGCACCACACCCTTACTTAGAGTCTTCCCTAAAATCATTGTCTTTGGCACCAGTGATACAATTAGCACAAAGCTTGAAATGGAACACTTAGATATATTAATGTTTATTTTAGATGTTAGACCTCAGCCATGTGTATTAAGTAAAATAAGGGCTGTTAATGATTTCTGGCTTCTCACTTCAACATCTTGTATCCCCTGCAAGTTTAATGATGCTCCCTGCATTTTGGGTGTGACATTAGCAGTTTAATTTACTCAGTATGAAGTAGAGTTCATACTGGTTTTCCTTCTGTGTATGAGATTTTTCATAACTGTTACAACCAAAATTGTAAATTGACCCTAAAACTGAAAAGTGACTAACCATGCTGGGAGAAGAAGGTGTGAATGTCTTTTGTGAAGTTAATTTGCTCCTATTCCAGTGGCAAGTTCAAGAACTTTAAGTTTATTTAGTGTGTTGTCTTGCACTTAAGAGAACTAAGGCTAAACTTAGAGGTTAAATTAG
This sequence comes from Cinnycerthia olivascens, assembly GCA_035048155.1. Taxonomy (NCBI): domain Eukaryota; kingdom Metazoa; phylum Chordata; class Aves; order Passeriformes; family Certhiidae; genus Cinnycerthia; species Cinnycerthia olivascens. The sequence goes on from JAWWMU010000121.1 coordinate 6,042,067, forward strand.
AGCTGTATTTTCCAGGCTGTTCTTTAAATGAAGCATTTTTGTTATCTTAGCATGATTATTATGGTTGTGTTTCTCAGAAACATTTGCTTGGAATTGGACCTCTTTTCCCTCATTAACTGCAATATTTTTTCTTGGGCTCTAGATATTGATGAGTGTTTTGCACACCATGGTGTCTGTGGTCCTGGCACCTGCTACAACACCTTGGGGAACTACACCTGCATTTGCCCACCTGAATATATGCAGGTGAATGGAGGACACAACTGCATGGGTATGTGAAATATCATCTTTACTAGAACTGCAAGAATATCAGACTGTTTGAGGGCCAAGCCCAGTGTTTTGTATTTTTTTTTTTTACTATTTTTAGCCATGGCGTCAGAAAAAAGCTCTGTGATAGGCATGCAGCATTCATGGGTTCTTACTCCCTGATACGGCTCACTGTTCACTGGTTTATTTTCCATTTCCAAATACTGTGGTTTACCATACAAGTGGATCTAAAGAGTGTCTACATTGTTTATGATTACTTAGGAGGTTGCCTTTTCCCCTCTTGTACCTTTAAATGAAAACAGAAAATATGTCACATAAGTTTAGAAACAAAGACTGTAGATTACATCAATCCTTAAATTATTTTTAAATGCCCGTGTTTATGTTACATTCAGAAAACAGAGTTAATGAATCATTGTCTGGGGGTTGATATTTGCATAATATCGTAATTATCATAATGTTGGTTACTTCATAAGTGCTTCTTTTCTTACATCCAGACATGAGGAAAAGCTTTTGTTACAGAAGTTACAATGGAACCTCCTGTGAGAATGAGCTGCCCTTCAATGTGACAAAAAGGATGTGCTGCTGCACATACAATATTGGGAAAGCCTGGAACAAGCCTTGTGAGCCATGTCCAGCTCCAGGAACAGGTAAAGCCTTCTGTGGTCACCTCGTTTTGCTACTTTCTTTGCTTATCTGCTACTTTAACTGATTAAATAAAGTTAACATTTCATACCAAAAGAACTTTTACTGAGCAGTAATAGTGGTGTTGAAGATACTGACTGACCAGAGATACCTCCTGTCTAGTCTGTGTTCCAGGATAATTCATTTAGGAGAGTGTAATTTAATTCTTGGTGGTTGGAGATGCTTTTATCCTGGTAGTCCTAGTCTGTTGGAACATCAAGATTGGGTTTCACACTGAGTGCAGAAAGCCTTTCTAGATTTGTCAGCTGTGTCTCACATTTGACCCATGATCTGCTTGGTTGCTTTTACATTCCCTTTATTGAAGGTGACTCAACTTGCAAAAATTAAGTAAGTACAGCATTGCAATGGGAAATAAAAAATTATATTCTGTAAATGGAGGTGAAAATAAAAAAAGACAGTTCATTTTCAATCAGTCTTTCTGGAACTGATTTCCTGGAATAAAACACCTCTGAAAGCTCAACTCAGAAAAGTCATTGGTGGGAGAATCACCAGCTTGGAGGGAAACCTGAAAGATTCTTTACATTTGAAAAAAAGAGCAAAGATGCTTAGATAAAACTAAAAAACTCATGTACCTGTTTTGTACAAACACAGTTTATTATGCTTGCCCCAAGTTTACTGGTTTGGTATCACTAAATCCATGCCGCTGGTGCTGTGATTGTTAAATAATTTGTGATTTCAGTGTAAAGAAACTTCCATTCCAAGTGATAATTTAAGAAAGATTTTCTCTCACAGTAAAGAGGAGGAAAATCAGACTGAAAAAAAAGAAAACAGCCTTTTTTTTTCGTTCTTAAACAGGAGAAGGGAGAATGAAGGAATGCTCCTAGCAGTCAGGAATGGGAAATGGAAATAAGCTTGAGAGACAAAATACATGTTTGCTACCACAGAGAGCTCATGAAATTCTTTCCCATTGTCATTTATCTAAATATCATAAAATTGTCATCATGGTGACTACATGATGAGAAAAGTACAGCAAACTGCTTGTGCGGAATCATGCAATTAATGTTCACAGGTTGAAGAAAGAATTCTCCTTTTAGATTGGTGACATTCAAATTCTAAAAAACTTCAGCAGCTTTTAATGATTTGTTAAAACCAAAATTGCTTGGTATTTTGCAAGCAGTTATGGCATTTAAATATTTCCTGAAATATTTCAGTATTGTCTTGTTAGCTTTTCTAAATTACTTTCCTGGTTTTGCAGGCATGTTTGAACATTTTTCACCATGAAAAGGGGGTTTGTGAGGGATCAAACACAACTTCCAAGTGGAAATGGTAGAGTAACTGCACTTACGTTCTATAATCAGTTGTTTGGCAGTCTGGATGGGGGCTGCAAGTCACAGACAGGGGTTGGGGTACAGTGACCCTAACCACATCACCAGACTGAGCCCAGTGGTTCATTAAGAGCATTATTCTGCCCTGATGAGGATTGTTAAGTGAGCTTCACATGCCCATGCATTTGCCTTTTTTTTTCCTTGGTGAACAGAATGCTTTCTTTTTTCTCTGTTTATGCTTAGCAATCAGTCTCTGTTTGATGACTTTAAGTAGTAAAGACTGTTTTGTTTGGTTTAATACTTTATGTAGATCACAGCTATTAGCATACAGACTTTAATCACAAATAATAGTCCTTTTTCGTTTGTTCTTTTTTTTACCTGAAGAAGTGTAGAAAGCTGCTTCATTGTTAAAAGGTAACAAAGAAGTTACAGAATTCTTTCATGGTTTGGTAATTTCAGGAACGCCTGATCTCAGTTTTTTTCCTGTTATGTGACAGATATTTTTGTCCTAAAGAATAGTATAATTATAAGTATATGGGTTTTGAAATATTTTTGAAGTCACTGATGCAAAACCAAAGTTCTAGAAGATAAATCTCTGACATGCTTTTGGATATTTTGGCATCTTGTAAAAAGACATTTTCATACAATCCTTACCTAATTATATACTCATTCTCTACACAGTAAAAACTGGGGGGCAAAAGTGTGGAAAAAAAGAATTCAATGAAATCAATGAAACATGGAGGTGTCATAACAGAACGAAAGAGGTCCTGCAGCCCTTGGGGCCTCTTCCTCATCCTCCCAGACCTTGTGTTTTATCATGGTGGTAGGGGATCACTGCCCAGTAGGACAGGGTAGTGAGCCCCGGGCTCTGTTTTTGTCTGATACATTTACTGAGAGGCTTACTGACATCAGTAAATGGCATAAATCTCCTTTTTAGAAAATAACTAATTTGCTAAGCCTCAAATCTTACACATAAGTAGTATGTAAAATATATTAGTGTATTAAATTATTATAGTAACATGTATTAAAGATACGTCTATGAAAGAGTAGTAAATTGCTGAATGGTAAAGAACTGTGGTAGACATCTCTGTAGCCTTGTACCCTGTGCTGCAAGAGTAACCTGGGTGAGCATTAAGCAGACATTAAACAGTAGGACAGAAGAAAGGAGAAAATGCTGGTGTTCAGATATACTGGATCCTGCTTGGCTTAGAGGAATGACTAAGTATGTCTGAACGTGAGAAAGAGATTTTGCCGGATACTGTTCTGAGCAGTGATTAACTAAATTTGCTAAAAATGAGGATGTTTGGTGTAAACAGGGCAAGAATTATTCAATTTATAATGGTAGTTAAACTTTTCAGAATCGTGAGCTGCTGAGGAGCTGCCATTAAAATGTAAATGATAAGAAACTCAATATATAGCCAGTCAAGACTATAATTGCTCCAGATGAAAGAGCATTATTTGCAGGAATACAGAAGGAGCTCTTTGTTTTTAACTTTTTGGTGCTAGAATAATTTGTAAACATTTCAGGTTTAGAGCATTTCAAAGGCAGTCTCCATACTCTTCTTCTGTTGGGTAAAGAGGTTTCCTGTAGGTCGTCAGCAGCACCAACAGTGGGCCAAGTACTCATGGAAGTCTTCAGGTACTAAAGTTCCAGAAACCTTTCGAAATTTATGTAAATTTGATGTTTTTGTAAATTTTATTCACTTCTTTGAAGCATATTTCACTTTGACCTAATGCACTGAACGTACAAACCTTGAAATTCTTTCTTGACAGTAGTTTGGAAACTGAACATTGAAACATACTTTTTCTGGATAATTTGAATGCTGATATGATATAAAAAGGTGCTGAATAGCACCTGCACGGTTACTGTTTGCAAACCATTCATTCAAACTGATTTTGTCTTCACACTAGAATTGCTTCATTTTCCTCAAACAGGTATAAATTCCTCTGGTAGTATTATATGATTTTGACTTGCTTATCAATGTAGGCCTGTCATTTTTTATATTTCTACCTAGAGAAAAATTTACTACTGTAAATGTGCAATAACTTTTTGTCTGGAGAGCACTGTTCTGCCACTGAAACCTCATCTGCAATAATTAATGGAATCCATGCTAGAAATTTTTCTCAGTGTGTTGCAAACCCACTCAATTTCAAATATCTTTCCTAGAAAACTCTGGGTTACTTTTTTTTATACTTCACACTAAGAATTTCCCCATTCTCCAAATCCAAAAAGAGGATATAGGATATACTACTCTGCAGTAATTCCACAAAAGATAAAACAGATAGTATTGTGAAAGAAATATTATGGTAAATTATTTTTCATATTTGAAAGTGCTGCTGCAGATTATCACTATAGATGCAGGTTATTACTATAGAAAATAGGAATAAATAGAACTTCTTAAGGAGTTCTCTTTAAAAAAACAAAACAAAACCAAACCCAAACCTGAGTTCTCAAATCAGACATTTACTCTTGTGCCAAAGTCTGCAAAGGTTTAAGGAAAGTATGAATTACTACTTCAGTTTGGATTAATTTATTGGCAGTCTGAATTTTCAATACAAGCTGTAGAAGAGGCAATTGCTCTCCTGAATAGATTAGATAAAATATAGATAAAACTACCCTTGAGTAGGTGAGAAGTCTGCAGGTAATTCTTGGGACATTTATGCATTCCCTGAAAATGCATTGCTTTCTGTTTTTCTCTAGTTGAATTCAAGAGCTTGTGTGGGAATATTCCTGGCTTCACTTTTGACATCCATAGTGGAAAAGCTGTTGGTAAGCTTCACCAGTCTTATTTTAACCAAAAATTGTTTTGCATAATGTTAACCAAAGTAAACATTTTCTATACTAAAGTGGTTAAATTTAATTTTGGAATTTCAGTGATGACATAAATTGACACCAATTTTATGTAAAATATTTCTGGATTTTTTTAATTTCTACATTTTTTATGATATTTTGCTCACATGGCATTCTAGTTCATGATTTTGAGTTTAATCAGTAAGAAGTTTTGCCTTCAAAATACTGTGGGATTTCTCACATTTGTAAATTTTGCATCTTGGTCAATATTCAGTGTAGCTCTGTTTTGATCACTTCCTGATCTTCATATGCCATTTTCTGTCATAATGGGCATATGTGTGGTTGTATAACCTGTGTGTAGTTTCTGTAGAATAAAAGGAACATCTCAGTTTTAAACATGGTGAAAATGAGAATCCTTGCAGTGTGTAAAGACATGATGAACTGTACTTAAAGAAGCTTCTCTGCCTTTCAGACATTGATGAATGTAAGGAAATCCCAGGAATCTGTGCCAATGGAGTTTGCATCAATCAGATTGGCAGCTTCCGCTGTGAGTGCCCCACTGGATTCAGCTACAATGACCTGCTCCTGGTCTGTGAAGGTGATTTGAAATTTAATTATTTGCTCCTTACCCCCCTTAAGCTTATCCTAAAGGGAAGGGGAACATTTAATTCATGTGGTTTTCAAACCCTAGGAGACAGACTATGAGCTTTTGTAGGGTTTGAGGTTATAAATCAGTTTAAGTGCGTGTCTTTAATATGGATGCATATGCACTTAATTAAATTTGTAATTATTTTCTGTCAAGCTTCTAAGCAGATAGTCAGTGCTTTTGTTTTGTTTTATTTTTAGGGAGAAAATTTAATTCTGGTTCTTAGAATTTCTCAAAGAAAAGCATCTTGGATTTTTTTTTTCAACTTGTGTCTCTTCTGCTACAGTTTTAGAGGCAGACATACTCATAGAAGCTAATAAAGTTTTGTGTGTTGTAAAGTCAGTAGGAGTTCTGTCATTTGTTTAAGGATTTTATGCTAACATGTGCAGCCTAAAAAGCTGCAAAATGTGCCACTTGTTCTTTCAGTTCAAAGGCAAAAAGGAAGTAGTTTTTTTAATACAAAAATTTCTTTAGGCAGATGTTGCAAATTTGCAAAGTCACTTTGATGTGTGGTAAGTCGGATTCATGGGATCCTCTTTCATCCAAAAGGTTATATGGGTGAAATGGTGTTTATTTGCTTTTTGTGCGCATTCCCTGCATGCACAGCTGGAGGTCAGCTAGAGCTTTGTGGAGGGCTGAAGTTTCCTCTTGCATAGACAGACACTGCGGTATAAATCTGGGGCAGGAGTGGTTTCTGATGTCTGAACTCTTTGTGTTTCAGATATTGACGAGTGCAGCAATGGGGACAACCTCTGCCAGAGAAATGCTGACTGTATCAACAGCCCTGGGAGCTACCGCTGTGAATGTGCTGCTGGCTTTAAACTGTCACCCAACGGTGCCTGCATTGGTAAGAAATCAGATGAGCTTCCTCTCCTGCTTTGGTGTGTGTGTGTTTCTCTCAGCATCCTTTATTTTCTATTACCTTGTGCACTCCACTGTTTTACCTCATAGCCATATTTTGCAGTAAAAGGAAAGAAAAGACAGGGTTATATTTTTAAAGGACATTTTCTAGGTATCAGCCAAATCCTGACACCTCAAGTTATGTAGGCAAGCAGTTCCTGTAAAATGAAGTTCTGTTACGATTCAGATTTACTAAAAGGTAATTTCGAATCTGGTTTTAATCATAACAATGGTTTGTAAAAACATTATTGTGTAAAGCAAGGATATAATAGAGGTCAATAACATGCACCATCTGTTTTGTGTTTTTGTTATAGATCGCAATGAATGTCTGGAAATTCCTAACATTTGCAGTCATGGTTTGTGTGTGGACATGCAGGGAAGCTACCAGTGCATATGTCACAATGGCTTCAAGGCATCCCAAGATCAGACTATGTGCATGGGTATGGAGAGAAAATACTTTTCTCTGTGTGGTTTGTTTGGCTGTGGACTCTTTACTGGGGTGAAGATGAGTCTTAATTTTTTCAGTACATTATATTGACATTAAATGACTGATTCAGGCATTTCTGGGGATTTTTTTGTGAATTAAGTCTGTGAAGTTGTCCTTGGAGGGGTTAAATTAGTTTGAGAAAATAACTCAGAACAAAACAATGTGTTCAGAGATAGCTCCATGTTACTGAAGAAACCTTTCCCCAGAAATACGTCATAATGGCTTATTCAACAGAAAGTTTTATAGGATGTATCAGAGAGTGATAGAGCTTGGAGCTAGAAAGACACATTTTTCAATGATTTAAATCTATTGAGTTAATGTGTCATTTAATAAACAAAATTCCCTTTTTAATGTAACTTTTATACTAATTTTTTGTGAAAATAATGACATGATAGAGATGATATAAGAAATAAGATTGAACAATAAGAAAGCTCTAGTTCTTTTCATTCATAATCAGTTCTACAGGGTTTTAAAACAAAAAGGTGATGCATTTCAACTTTAAACAGGTGTTTAAAACCTATTCATATTGTAGTACATATTCACATTTGCCTAGACTCTTCTTGTATTTAAACTAAGTCACATTTGTCAGATGACCAGAGGAGGATATTTGCCAAAGTGACTTGTTTGGACAATGCAGAGTTTTGAAGAACTATGAGGACTAAATCTCAATATCTTTCAGATCCCCATGAAACTCCAGAATTTGCTGTAACACACAGCAGGAGACATCAAACTTTACTGCCTTTTAAAAATGGATATTTGCAAAAGTTTGTAAGCAGTCTCTGTAGTTCTGGATGTAATATTGACATTATCTCTTTACAAACATAAATTGAATTGCATTTTCAATGGGTTTTCATGGGCTCTGAGGTAAGATATGTACATAACAATTACCATTTCAGGGCTGTGATGCTTAAACCTTTATACTTAGTCCTGATCATTCTATATGATAAATAAATAAAGAAATGTTAGTATGGAAAACAGAAAGACAGAATGCCTTCACATAACTGCACATACACATTAATTTTTACATGTAACAGTACCTTTTATTTTAAAATACACACAAAATTACATCATGTACTGTTTTCCTCTGTGTACTGAGAAGCTGTAAAGGTCTGTAGCATAAACACAAAATGTGACAGATGAAACGAGGGGCCAAAGTTCAGAATATTGCAATTATGCACAGACAACACATGAACCCATATCTGAGAAAACCAGTTCCCACATGCAGTTTGTCTCTCCTTGCAGATGTTGATGAGTGTGAACAGTATCCATGTGGAAATGGAACCTGCAAGAACACAGTTGGATCATACAATTGCCTGTGTTATCCAGGATTTGAATTAACTCGTAATAATGATTGCGTAGGTAAGAGACCTAATCCAAGCTTTTTTTTTCATTGCTGCTGGCTTGGCATACCTGGGAGGACAGTGTGTAGTTAAACAGAAGAGATGTCAGGGTGTGAAGAAAGTTAATTGAGTGCAGTAGCTTCTGCTGTTACCAGCCCTAGAGGTTAATCTTTTTTTTCATGTTTTAAACTAAATAAAAATGTTTTTTAATTGCAGCCTATTGAGATAATACAATATTATCCTAAATATCTGGACCATTGGGGCAACTTTCAGTTCACTGATGTTTTAATGCTTCTCTCTACTCCCTTAGACTTCTTGGTATTTACAGCACATCTTTGGCTACAGGCACAGTCCACAGGCACCACTTTCTATCCCACCACCAGTGCTGCTGCTTCATGAATTTAAAATAATTCCCTTATTTCACCATTTTGCTTGACTCTTGCACAGGGTGAGAAAGAAGAAGAAGACCAGCAGTAAGAAAGCCAGGACAGCTGATCTGTAACCTGCCAGATCTGCTCTCCTAAAATGAGTGAAGTTACGAAGAGCTGACACAGGCATTGCTAATTCACATTCCTTGTAGCACAGGGCACCAGAATATCTGAGGCGTTTGGACTACTTTAATTCCTGGATTCTTGTGATAAATCAACCATCAATTTCCTGGGCTGAGAAAAAGACTCATAAGTCTCAAGATCTCCCATGTGTGAGCATAAGCAAAGAAAAGAGGGAGACTTTACACTCCTTCCTGCTACAGAAGGAAGACACAGCAAAAGATAATTGTTCCTTCAGCTTCAGGAGAGAATTAATACATCTTTAAAAAGGCATTTTAAATCCTCTTATTGTCCAGGAAAGAAAAAAAAATTAAAGTAACAAGAATGTGCTGAAAAGTTCAAATTTTTCAACAAGCATTTTAAAACATTATTGTCAGAACTGTTATGAAGGGGAAAATCATCGAGTGGAAAGCAAATTACATAGTCCAGAATTTGAGATTGGCAGGTTTTTAGGAGGAAACTAAAGTGCATATGGATCCAGATAAAATCCAGAACACCCCATTTTCTCCTCTCTTGGTAGACTTGGTGTTATGTAGTCCCTTAGCATTAATTGAATGTCTCCAGATACAGTAACTGAGGTGATGCTATAAGCCTGGAAATTGAAATATCCTATAAAAAAAGTATGGTTTAATTAGAACATGCACCTTTAATGCTCGAGTGAGAGTTACTTTCCACCAACTGTCAGCTGATTTCTTGTTGCTACAAAATGTACCTCTTCCACAGAAATACTAAGTATTGAATCTTTGAATGTGTTTATAACATACTGTATATAGTATGCTGGGACTCAACTCTCACTTCTTAGATTCAATTTTGACTTTTTTTTTTATTAGATATTGATGAATGCAGTTCCTTCTTTGGTCAGGTGTGCAGAAATGGACGGTGTTTCAATGAAATTGGTTCTTTCAAATGTTTGTGTAATGAAGGATATGAGCTTACTCTGAATGGCAAGAATTGTGTTGGTATGTATGAAAGCACATGATGTTCAAGTACTGACAAGCTGAAAGAAACTAATAGCTCCTATGTACAGGGAAGCAGCACAGTCTGACTATCTAAATATCAAATGATAAT
>JAWWMU010000121.1:6323542-6337087 GCA_035048155.1 Cinnycerthia olivascens
AAATTTAATGCCCCTGTTGAGCTTCCTCTTATTATTGCTCACAGCACAACCCTGGGGGTGGTAAAAAGCTGAACAGTCACCATAAAATGGTTCAGAATTCATCCATGTAACTCAGACCCTGAGCAAGGCCTTCATTCAAGAAGCGATTTCTGACTTTTTAGCCTCTCAGATTATAGTCCAGACATTTTCTTTTCCCTTGGCCTCTCAGGAAAGAAGCTGAACTTGTGGTGCTCATGTGAGGATCTTATTTTTCAATACACAAGCAAATAATGTTCCCCAAAGGGAAAGAACAAATTGGTAGTTGCAAAGCTACACCATTTTAATTTTTCTGGGAGCTGTCAAAAATAAATCATGAGACCTTCACTGAGCCAAGGAAAACCATTTCACTTGAAGAAGACATTGTCTTCTTCTGCTTCTGTCACCTCTTAAAAAGTGAAGGCCAGGGCCAGGAAAGGGAGAAAGAACAGGGTCATACCTCCTTAATTTTAATTTGAAGTCATGCCAGGACACCTAAATTTACTGATGACTTCATGTCCTCCTCCTTTGCATCATGGATGCTTCAAGCAGGGGATAAAACAGCAGCATTCAACTTATTATACACTGCAAACTGAAATGACAGTAAATGCAAAGGTGACTTTACTGTATAATGACAAAGAAAACTCCCTGTATCACCCTTTTGGTTTAACATAGAAAGGACCAGTCTCAATGAGGGACCTCAAGACTGAGAGCTGGATTCTGTTTGCCTGTTTAGTATGTGACAAATATACAAACCAACCATGCAAAACCTCAGTAAAGATGTTCATCACCTGTAATAAAAAATCAAGCCTTTAAAATAGATGCAATCCTCTAGGGAAAACATTTATTCAACTGCTTTACAGAGTAAGCCAATTAAGGCCAAATATATTACTTCGAAATAGACAGGCTTTCACTGGGTACAAAGATAAGCTGGTTTAACAGTATTGTATTGTATACAAAACGTTCTTTTGAAAGCATCTAAGAAACGTAAAGGCTGAGCAATATAAGCTGAAAAACTGCTTCTTTAAGGCAAACAAAAAGTATTTGTTCATTCTTTGTTTCTTAAAAAAGTATTATTACTGAAATATTTTCTTCACAATTACTTCCATATTTCTAAGTAAAGATTTAAGATTTTGTGAGCATGGATGGAGGATATTTATAGTCACCAAAAAAATCAGACCCCACTGAAAACTCATACAGAAAACAATAAGCTCATGACATCATGAAAGCTTTTAGACTTACAAGTGTTTAGAAAACCCAGAATAGCAAAGCGATACACACATCATCATTTTCCATAATCAAATTACTGACAACTGTAACTACATAACAAAAATACATAGTTACATATAACAGATGAAGTCTGGAAGCACTGGAGTAAATCATGTTATCCAAACTGCTGAGATGATTTCATGTGGGGAGTGCAGTACCTGATCTAAAACCCACTAAAGTGACTTGAAATTTTGTCTGTGGCTGTTCAGCTGGCCACAAATTTAGTTACTGTTACATAAAAAGCAGAATGATGCAGCACAGAAAATGAGAATCCAGAATTATTTAGCAACAACTTCAGCTAACAGGGCATGGATTTGTGCTCTTCTTCAGCAGCTCACTGTTAGGTGCTGTAAAGACTACTTGGCATCGCTCCTGAGAACTATATACAGACACCAACCCAGGAGGTGTTAAGTATCCCCTAAACACATGCCCCCAAAAACACATGTAATACAGAAGGTAGTCTCTCTGGATTGAAATGCATATATAACATACATGTTATGCTGTCAACATGTTTATATTACTAATATAATAGAAATAGCTAAACAAATATCCCCTTTAGAAAGAATACTAACTATCTCAGCGAATGCCTGGTAAGGTGTCACACCACAGCACATTCCAGTTAAAAAACTGCAATGCTGCTTGTACCAGTCATAAATACATGTTTCTTTTATGAATCATACTGGAAATCACACATTAGCTAAAAATTGCAATTGCTCACGTCCACTTCTGGAAATGACCTCCACTTCTCAAGAAGCAGAAATGGTTTAGAGTTAATTACAAATCTGTGTTGCTGAGAATGGGAACACATGACTGTCGCATCGATGCTGGAGTCAAACCCAGCAGCATCCCTGGTGTGAGGGTGCCACCGCTGTCACACGGTCCTGGGTGGCAGCTGCTGTTTGTACATGCCTGCCAGGGCCTTGGCCGCGCTGTAGATCATCTGCCGGCGGGACATGCCCGTGAACACTGCGTGCCAGTCTGTCCTGCTGGCGTTCAGCACGCTCTTCTCCAGCACCTCGCCCACTGTCACCAGCAGGCCTGACCACCTCAGGCTGTAGTCCTGAGGGGTGAGACTCTTGGCCTGCATGTAAAGGTTTGAGAAGTGATTATTACTGAAATAGTCTGGAATTAGCAGATTTGCTTCTGTCTTCAGCTTTAACCAATTTTGGCAAGGAATCATTTCTTATATCAACAGACCTATGTGGCAAATTAAAGGGTGTGAGAATCAAATTTCAGCCTGCCCCATAATTTGCCTAGCCAATTTTTTGGATTTCTACGTATCATGATAAAAGCAACATTGGAAGAGTATAAATTAAAGCAGGATACTTAGGAGAGTGAAGACATACTGCCATTACCAGGAAGCAGTTTTATTCTTCTAAAATAGCCAACAGATGGAACCAATAAAAATACATATTTATACAATATCTGTTCATCTTCAGCCTGGATTGATCCTGTGGCTGCTCTGATCCAGAGGGAGCACCAGCACTTGGCCTTGTTAAACCTCATAAGATTCCCATGGATCCACTTCTCAAACTTGTCCATGTCCCTCTGGACAGCCCCATCCCTCAGGGGTGTGACAGCACCCTCAGCTTGGTGTCACCTGCAAACCTGCTGAGGGTGCCTTGATCCCTTTGTGTCATTAATGAAGATATTAAATCACACTGGTCCCAGTATGGTCCCCCTGAGGGATACCACTGGTCACAGATGTCCATGAAGACTTTGAGCCATTGACCATGACCATCCAACTAATTCTTTATCCACTGAACAGTTTCACCCATCAAATCCATCTCCAGTTCAGACTGGGAGACCATGTCCAAGACTTTACAGAAGTTCAGATAAATGACGTCTGTAGCCCTTTCCTCTGGTCTGCAACTGAAACCAAAAGGGGAACACTGGGACAAGTATCATGACATTTCTCTGGCCTGATGCTCACTCTGGGCATACTTTTTCATACAGATTTTAATTTGGGTTAGTCTGTGTCCAGTAGCATGTACAGCAGATCAAGTTCATCCGCGTGTTCCAGCCTTCCTAAAACTACTGTCTTGCAACAATAACAGCATATATAAGTTTTTTAGAATATGTAGAATAGTTTGGGCTGGCAAGAGGCCTTTAAGGGTATTTTCCTGTCTTTCTGCATGGTTTTTGATATGCATTTTGTAAAAGTAGAGATACAGAGCCATATTTCTCTTTTTGCTACTCATCAATTTTTCAAAGCTGTAAGAACTCAAGAAAATAAGAACTAAAACAATCCCACAAATGTTCACTTTATTGAAATTGGTGCTACTCAAAAAGTCCCAAAGTTACTATTTGCTCTCCCAAAACAACATCTGAGGATCAAACCCCCAACAGTTTTGCTCATAAATTTTTCATGGAAACATTTATTTTAAAGAATTTTCAGGCCAGAGTTAACTAAAGCATGACTCATATCTGCTGTCAGGCCACATGCAGTCACAAGCAATTCCCAGTCTGTGCCCAAAGAAAAATAAACCACCTCATGAAAAACTTCTTTTGGTGGTATTTCAGAACTGCACACTACTGCAGTTTATCCTATTATTTCCAATTGAATGTACAATGGTATTTTCAAGATTTAAATCTTTTGATTTCAGAATTTTACATCCTTGTCATAATAGCACACTCGAAATCAGCCATGCCTTTTAGGCAGGACTCTGTTGTTCATAGGGGACTTAAGTCCAAGTATTGTTCTGGAAATCGGAAATCTTCTGTTTTTAGAAATGAGTTTTCATAGTACAATATGCTGCCTGCTTGATTAGTATTTCTTCTTCTTAAATAGGAGAGTAAAACTTTTGCACCAAAGTGACCAATGTTTATAAATATTTATAAATGCCTAAAGATTAATTAATAAACATGATGAAAAAATATTTTGTATCTTTGTTTCATAAATGAAAATATTTAAGTGTAATAACTTCCAGTAAGAACTGACATCATAACTAAAATTAAAATTTCAGTCTTATGTCTCAGCGGTTAATTGGTAAGAAAACTGAAAACTCACCTGTTGAACATATTGTAAAGGCACTGGTGTTGCTTGGGTAAACGCTTCCAGGTGAATTCCGTGAATTGGATCCTCAATAATTAGACATCCAATGTCAAACCACCTGCAGCAATGTGCAAATTGTTTTATTTCTGAGTACTGAGTATCACTCTGTTGAAAACCAATATGCTAAAAGTTGAATTATGAACATTTTACAAGCTCTATTACAGCTGTAGCAATAGTGAAACCCATCAAAGCATTGTGATATTTTGCAAGTGAAATTTGCATGTGTCACTTTTCATCCATCCATCTCTCACAATAGTGTATGTGTATGCATGTAAAATACATGAAATACACAGAAATACAAATTACATGAAACTTACAAAAGAAAAAAAGAAAACTGGAGGGATGGGTGGTGGGCAGACATAATCCCTTGGCCACAGTTATTCATTCAATCTTTGAAAGAACATTTCTCATTGAAATAACCTTCCCTAACAATTTTTAAGAAAATTGTCTGTTTATTATTCCTGTTCTACATTTAGACGATTCTTTGTAACATCTAATGCTGTAGCAATAATCATTTAAATTATTTATTCAGAGACACACTTCTGCCTGTCTGGACCACACAAGCTTCATGGTAAGAGTTTAGTGGAGCCAGACAGGAAGAAGCACTTCCATCATCTTTGTGGCAGGGAATAGAGCACTGGAATGCTTTGGCTGGCAGCTATTAAAGACTGCTTAGAAGCCTCATGGTTAAATATAACCTGCTTCAAATTAATAATGAAGTTAATGGTATTTTCTTGTCTTCTGATGTTTGCATTTTTATGCATGTGATGGGATTTTATTTATTTTTTTGACAGATACTGTCTTTTTGCTCTATTTTTACACTTAATATTTTTAGTGCAATACGAACGAGGAATTTTCTAAAGTAAATAGAAGTAAGAAGAGTTTTAATTTTTGTTTAATATTTATTTCCATCTAGTCTGATTTAGATGTTTTATTGTCTTTCCACAGAGAAATAACTGACATACATTTTATGCAGAGGTGGGTGATTACTTGAAACTCTACTCCTTTGGACATGCACAAGCATAGTAAGCAGCAGAAAAAAACTATTTAAGTTTGCATTAAGAAAAACACTGCGTTTTCTTTAATGTTTGGAATTCAATTATAAAGCTGCTTCAAGAACTGCCTGTCAAACATGTTACAAAATCAAGTTGCAACGCATTTTGAAATACCTTTTTTATGGCTGTGCAGTGCAAGCTAGATGCAGTAAGTATATTCTCAGTGAAAGGAAAACAGAAAATACATTGTTTGATAAAATCATATTATTTTAAATGCCAGAATATCTCCCAATATCTCCTTTGATACAATTTCACAGAGAGAAGGGAGGGTGCACACAACAATGCACAAACTACTCGCCAAAATCCAAATTTTATGGCTCCTTAATTTTTTCAGCTCACTTCACTTCATTGTGTTTTTATATTGTGAATCTACAAAAGCCTAATGAGGATTTTTTTATATTAAGGTCTCAAGATGCCTGGACAAAAAGCTGAACATCATCACCAAAACCAAGCCTGCCAAAATACTTCAGACAAATCCTCTCCTCTGCTTAATCCTCTGCTCTCCAGCACCTTAAAGGCTTTGAGTCAACAAAAAATATTCCCAAAGTGTCCCCAGCCTCCTGGAATAAATTCAATATTCTCACTTGTCAGGAAGCAGCTCCTCAATGAAGTTTTCCACTGACACAGCAGGCTGCTTCTCGTGGATGACTCCTGTCCGGCGCAGGCTGTCTATCCTCTCCTGGGCTCCCTGAGTGGCAACACAAGCTGTTAAAACAAAACTGAACTGCAGCTTAGGGCAGTGCTTGCAGCTCAACCCCAGAAGAATCCTAGAAGACGCTTCTCAAAATGACTCAATAGGAAAAAAAACCCAACAACTCAAACTAGTGAAAGGCCAGGATTCCTAAACAGCAAAAAACCTATGATAAAGATTAATTAAATATTTTTAGGTTTTATACATTTCAAGAAAAATACCCAGCATAGCATGCAAAGAATTCCTAAGCTGTGATAGTTTTAACTATCAGTTAAAGCATCAATGCATATTTGTGTTACTTTGACATTTTTACAACTTAAGACTTCTTGGGTTTAGAGTCTTTAAGAGCTTTTGACCAACTTTGTAAGAGCAAGGGAAAGAATCAATTTGTTGTGGTACATATCCAGCTAACACACAGGAATTACTCCCCTGAAAACTGCTATCACTCTGAAGTTGTAATAGAAATATACAATACACTGCAGGAGCTAAACAAGTAAAGGAACATGTACATTACTCTGCTTTATCTCAATAGAAAATTGCATCAGACAGTACACTGCTGTGAGGACAGGTTTTACTCCTC
The DNA here is from genome assembly GCA_035048155.1 of Cinnycerthia olivascens. NCBI lineage: Eukaryota > Metazoa > Chordata > Aves > Passeriformes > Certhiidae > Cinnycerthia > Cinnycerthia olivascens. The sequence goes on from JAWWMU010000121.1 coordinate 6,330,208, forward strand.
ACAAACAATGTCACAACAGTTAGGGGGAAAGGCTTCCTTTTTCATGAATTTTTGCTTACATTTAGTAAACAGAATATGAAATAGCAGTTTTCAGGATTTTCTGTTATCGGCCAGAACTGGTGAAACAACCTTTGCTAACCCTTCTTCCGGGGTGGCACAGCAGTTTGTAAGGGCTGCATATGAATTCTTAGTTTTCAAAGAGGACACAGATCTGTTCAGAAAGATCAAACATTGATCAAACTGTCTTTGATCTAAAGAATCAGTGGGGAGAAAAATCAGTCTTGGAGAATCTCTTTTAATTTCTAACATTTCCAACATTCTGTGCTGGTTACAGACTATTCAAAATACGCCTAATACACTTTGAAACCACAAAGCAATAGCACAATATATGCAAGATGTGATGGCAATCAATGACAGCATAAGGAAATTGACATAAATGGCATCATACACTGACATAAATACTCTTCACTTGCTGCAAATGTGCTTGCAGAAAACCTCAGAAATATTTCAAACAGAGAGATTTAAACTAATCTAATGATCCAAGCTGAGGAAAAAAAGACAAAAACCCCAAACCTCTTTACCCCCATACTAACAAAACCTACCAACCAACCACAAAAAAACCCCAAACTCAAAAAAAACCCCAAAAAACCCCCAAAACAAAAAAAATACAAATGCCAAAAAAAACAATCCAGAGCAACAAAGCAAAACTCCCAATAAACAAATAATAAGAAAAAGCAAAACAGCAAAAGAAACCCCAAAGGATATGTTTACCTATACCAGAAACTGACCTTCACTTCACAGAAAATGAGATCCTTCTGGATGAATTCCTCTTGGCTACTACTATATGTCAACTTACTTTTAAGCCTGCAGCATAGCCCACAGGCTGGGGTGCAATATTGGACTGTGCAGCCTCTCCAGTCACAACAGCCATCCCAAAGACTTCTTGAAAGGCATCCCGAATTGCTGCAACTTTCACCTCTTTTTTAGAAGTAACCACTATGTCCAGCTCTCCCCCAGTTCCTGTAAAGCAATTTTGTAAAGTAATCTGAAAAAAATACATCCACACATCCTCCTTCCCACTGCTGAATAGTTCAAACACAGTTCTACACATTGTCCAGTCTTTTTTTTTTCTTTCTCATGAACTGGACAATAGTTCTTCCATGAAGCATAAGTCATTTAAGTTAGGAGCTGAAATTCAGATAAATAACTAAGGATAAAAGACAGGCAGCAGGAACTGACCTATTTTCAGGTTCAGCACCTGAAAAAAAAAAAATCAAGCCACTTATTTAACACGACAATTCACAGACATTCAGGAAAATAAGATATCCATTTCCAAGGATGTTTTGGTGTTCTGTGAAGCAGGAAGGAATATTGCAAACTCTTATGAATGGGATCAAGAACACTGATGCAGGTCATAATACCCACTGAACAGCTGCCAAATTACACAAGATTCTAAAGAAAGGCTCCCATTACATTTTAGTTGTTCTTGGAATGCAAACGTCAGTGTAATTTTATTGGTTTTTTTAGATATTAAATATCTATGGAACCAAAAAGCTTGTACACAGCTCTAAACATTTCCCATAGGGTTGTATCTCCATAAAGAAGCAGGAGCTTTCACTAAACTTTTTCAGAATGAAACAAAACAATTTATGAATTAAAAGAAATTAAAATAATGTGAAGAAGACTCAGTCACACCTTACATCTGTCACAGCTGGATCACTTTTATTGTGCAGAAACATATCATAAAACCCATCCTGCTATGAGAAGCTTTCTCAAGAACAGCTGAATCTTTTCTCAGATGTGGAATATGACATCAGAGAAAGACACCTAAGTAAACTGCATCAGCCAGTTTCACTCAGCTTACAGAGTTTGAAGTACTTATCCTGAATCAAGGAAAGTTCCCCCACTGACAACAGTAAACCCAATGCTTCAATTTTAACGAAAAAAATACAATTAACTTTTTGAGTAATGTACTACTCAGCAAACCTCAGTTACAGGAATAATCTTATTTTTATGAATTATCGACAGGCTAGAACAGTAGTAAAACCTACTATTTTGGGGGTTAGGGTAATTTTTTATGATTTTATTTATCAGTTGGTTTGCTGAATGGAATTAGGTGTACAGAACACTGGACTTGGAGCAATTGCTTTAAACACTGTGAAACTACTAAACTAAAAATAATTGAGAGTATCTCTTTTCATTGATTCCTTCTTGATATAAATCAATTTAACATAATTAAACAAGTGCTTAAAATTGACCACAGGCTTTTACTGAAGTTAGCCTTGCCTGATTGGTCAGAAACAGAAATACTGTTAAAAAGCTTCTAATGAAGCTAAAAACTAATTCATAACATATTTAGTAAACAACTACCTAACAATTTTAAGAATGGTAACTGTGCCTCATGTTTGGTTGCAGAATACAGAATATATCTTTCTGTATTGAGGATCATTAAATATCAAAAGTGTATCTTTTTCATCAGAGATACTACAGAACTGAAACAAAGATATTACATGGGTTAAAAAGAAACCATTTGGGACAAAATCTGGCAAAATGGAAACCTAAAATGTAAGAACTAGATGCACCCTGGTAAATTCAGGGGCAGAACTGTTACATCAAGTTAAGCTCTGACACCTGAAAGTGAAATTTCATTGTACTTTGTGCATTATAAACTGAAATTACAATTCCATATTTTATTTAAGATTCCCTGTTGTCTTTTGTTGTAAAAGTATTGTCATTCATGCTTATGAGGAGACCAATTCCTGTCTAGATAGAAATTGTCTGTTCCAGGAGTGTAGCTCCAATGACATTTTCACAATCTGCCAATGAAAACAGTTTGGCTCTTTTCAAGAAAGAGGTTACAGAAATACTATTTGCTCAGGATTTCAACCACCTCATACAGAAGCTTTGGTAATTTCAGGTTTTGGCATGAGGAACATGAAATTTCTTGGGCATTGCAGTAATAGAGGGAGAGCAGAGAGAAGTGGGCTATTGTTGAGGACATGGTTTTTTTACAGAATACATTTCTACAAGGAAGTACAGGCTAAGTTTACAAACCTCTGTCCCATTTTCACAACCTGCAACTACAAAACCAATGCAGTACATAAATGGCCAAGATGTATACAGACGCCTCCCCTTCCAAGATCACTTTAGGGAGCTTTGAGGTAACCATTGACCTAGCTTACTTAACCTAAATCCTACAAACAAAGCATTTTATTAGAATTACTTCTTCCTCCAGATAAAGTTGTTCTATCAATAAACACTAGGTCAAACTATTCAGGATACCAACAGATCTTATTTCTAAAAAGGGACAGTCATGACTATAATAGAAATGTTAAATACATTTTGCCAAATTGTGCATAATCAACATTTACTGTAGCTTTGCAACATCCTGCTACTCTTCTCAAATACACCTTTAGAAGGCATTGCTGGCTGGCCTCAGTGGTTTTATTCCTCAACTATCTCCTCAACAGACAGCTGCTGGGAAATCTTCCCTTAAATGTAAGACAATGAACTACTGCTCAATAATTAGGTCATCTTCTCTTGTCCTCTGCACTAGTATGAAAGTGCAGCAGTAGTTAGTTGGGTCACCTAATAGGTTCAGCTGAAAAAAAATCTCAGGAAAACAAAATAATAAAAAAATAACTTTAATCGTTTCTTCTCAGTCTTCTCTGTTTCCTGACCAGCTTTTTTCATAGGCAGAAAAAGGTCAGTAGTGCCACACCTAGGAGAGAGACCTGCTTATCAGGCTGCTAGGAAAAAAAAAAAAACCCACGCCAAAAAAGCCAAAACCAAACCACCACCCTGGACAAATGATGCTTTTTGCTTCCTTATTTTACTCTCAGGTCAACTACATGTGACATGCAGTGTGCTGCAGTAAAATAAAAAATGGTGAGTACCACAAAGCTTTTCTTTCCTATTTATTTTCAAGATGTAACTGAAATGCTTTTACAATTCAGGTGTAGAAGTATGTAGTGTGCTATTGCAATACCTTCTCTAGCATTCACAAGCAATACTTGATGTTTTATCATTAACACTCACTGATATATGGAACCATGCCAGGATCCAGCGTTGTGATCATGGTCTCCACTGAATGCTTGGTTTTATCAAGAACAGACTTCACCATGGGATTCTCAGCTACACCCTAAATTTAAGCAAATACATTTCCATATTATCTTCTGGGTTGGTTTTTGGTTTTCTTCCTCCTCAAAATATTCACAATGTTACCATTAAAAAAACAACAAAAAATAATTAGGTTGCTCTGTAACATCTGCTGTCCATTACTCAGCACAGACACTGAAGGATATGACCATCAGTGCATGGCTTTTCTATTACAACCTCAAGTTTAAATATTACCTTCCTCATTAATGCAGAAACAGCCGCATCATCTTGCAAATTCTGGTAGTGCCTCTCCAATTAGCATCCTGGCTGCCTAACTAACATAAAGTCATTATACAGATGGTTCCTGAACACTGAGACTGCTTCTACCAGTGGAAAATCCCTTTATGTGTTCATCTACCTAGCACAAATAGGGTGAAATAATCCATATTTTTATACCAATCCAAAACATGAAGTTATTGCAACAATTATGTGGAAATCAGTTTTGGAACTGCAATGGGACTGCTCAGGCATCTCCGAATGATTGAAGAAACTGAAACAGTCCCATTCCATACCAGACCATTAATTTGTCAATTTTAAATTGACGTAGTTTCCAACATTACTGAGCTTGAAGGAAATCTGAAAGGAAGGTGTACGATTTCCTAACAACACCAGAGGAAAAGGGGTATATCAAATTACTTCAACAACAGACATAAAGATAACTGTGGCAACTACTGCGTGAGCTCTTCAACGGGGAATTCAAGATGCATTTCTGTAAAATTTACCACTGTCATGTCCCAGATTCTGCCTCATCTTTAAAAAGCACAGGGCTTACATACATCACAAACATAACGGTTTCAGTATAATTAATGATTCCTCATTCTTTCACTTTAGAAATTGTCAAAAAGTGGTCACATATGGAATACACAGTGGAATACACAGTGCACATGGAATGCTTGACAGATCAACCAAAATCTTTATTACTGGAGTCAGTAATACAGACCTGCTCCATAAACAGAAACTGGACACCTTCTGGATCCTACTGGCAGCACTAAAATGTGGATGAGATTGGCTTTTTCAATTAATTTGCAATTGAAAGCTCTGGTGCTCTAAAAAGGGCTATAGAATCATATTACAAGTAAAATGTTTTCTTCTAGAACACTGCCACCTACTGCAAATATTAGGAGGAATATAACGACTGAAAGGAAAACATTGTCACTTAAAGGAAGAAGGAAAATGTCTTTTTATGATCATGAGAAGACATTTCTCCCCGAAAATGGCAGCATGATCACTCTGCTCTCACTGTATTGATGGAGAATTAATTTTCCTCTTTAAGACTGTATCACTGGAGTAATGGAGGGCTCAGTCTGCCATGTCACCCACAACTTTTCTGCCAGGTTTTCATGCTTAAAAAGGGATTGAAAACCAAAATACTTCAAGCGCACTGGGACAATAATCTTTATTCTTCCTTCACATTCAGTGTGACATGGGACAGCAGAATGTGGTGCTGCTCTGGAAGACAGCTCAGTGTTGATGCACAGCCCTCAGATCTTTTTGCCACAATCTTCATGATGCTACTAAAATGCAGCATCTCTTACAGCTCCAGAAAGGTTATAGGCTAAAGAAATTCTACTAGTTGATGTTGCTTATTTCCTCTGTCTGATTAGATGGCATCACAAGGAGTATCTGTTCTGCACTATACATTCCATGCACTCTAGCAAACTAATCTTACAAAATACCTTAGACATTTCTTTGTGATTGAAAAAATAAGTATTTTGTCTGTCCCTGAAAAAAAGACAAAATCTAACTTGATTGTTATAGATCAAGCATGACTTGCTTCCCACAGTAATCAAACTCAGTTAATCAGGAAGTTATAAACAGGATATGCAAAGCATTCAGGTAAGGTAAAACAGACTCCTCTTTTTCTGCATACAGTCTTTGTGAAGTAAAAAATACCTTTCAGATCTTAAAGGGGTCTAGACTTTCATCTGATTTAAGAACTTATCCATATTTAACAGGTTCTATCACAAGTTCCTATCACAGGAATCAAAATTAACCTAATTAACTTGCCTTTGTACAGTCCCCTCTCTTCTACACAGAGAAAAAGTAGAAGTACAGCTTCAGCAAATACCACTATTAAAACCAGCCATCTTGCACATGAGATTGGAAAAAAATAAATTATTTATAGTAGTATGCACTTAGAAAGTGCAACATGTCTTCCTATAGTCAGTACCAACTGGCAATTCCTCATGAAGGTAACAAACAAATCCCATACCTTTATAAACCCCCAGAGTCCTCCAGCAGGTGCTCCACTCTGGGCAGTAGACACTCTGGGATCTTCATGTTCCTCAGGAAAAGTGATTGCAGAACCAGTCCCAGGGGACAAAGATGATGAGAAATTTGCCTGCTGAGTAATGGGATCTGCCAAAACACCTGTAAGACAGAAAGATAAAGCACAAGTTTTTAATGTGTTACATTGAAGCAACATGCAATTGTTTAATAGGAACATAGCAGGAAGAATAGAATACCAGGCTAATTCACCTCACTTCTTGAAGGTCCAAGAACAATTCTGCTTGTTAAAGGCTAGCAGATCTAAGGAATGCAACCATATTTGCTAACAGAATTGAGACTGTCTGCACATTATGTACAAAGTTAAACAATTATTATTTTTCGTATCATGCTAATTTAAAAGTTCTTTTTATTGCATTCAAATTTTCATAAAAAACTCTCAATAAAGGATGAGTGTTAGACTCTGAACAAGGGTATAGGAATGCTCTTATACAAT
>JAWWMU010000121.1:6355305-6367091 GCA_035048155.1 Cinnycerthia olivascens
GGAATTTTTCCTGATATGCAACATCTCAATGTCTGTCTCATTGTGAGAAGCCCAGAGTGGCCCCCAGGTTTCAAGGTGTGGCCTCAGCAGGGCCAGCACAGGGACGGTCACTGCCCTGCTCCTGCTGCCACCCCACAACTGGGACAGCCCAGGGGCCATTGGCCTCTTGGCCACCTGGGCACCACTGGGCTTGTGTCCAGCTGCTGTCACCAGCACCTCCAGGGCCTTCTCCAGCTTTCCAGCCACTTTTCCCGCAGGCTGAAGCTGCAGGGGGTTGTTGTGACCCCAGAGCAGGAAGAAACAGGTGTAATAAATCACTCTGTGAGTTTAATTGTGTCCTGTTGTACACAAGTGGACAAACCAGCTACTTCCTGTCTGTGTTTAATTCATCATTCATATGGACTTTGCTACAGCTTTTCCATTGTTTGGATATCCAGGCACACTTGGCATGCCCGCATGAGGTAGCACAAACAGTGACACTCATCAGGGTGGTACAATGTAAAGTCTAATGAGAAAACTGGGCAATTCAGAAGATCAAAATATCAGATCACTATCCTGAATTTCAGAAGCTTTTCACTCTTGTCTGTGTCCCTGTATTTTTATATCCTTTTGAAGGGCCTACAGTGGATGTGGTGAAGGTTTGTGGTCATGCAGATCATGCCATCTGCAGTTGGAATTGTCTTTCTTTTAAAGCCTTTAAGGAGCGGCAGGATGTGTTCTGCAGTCCAGAACTGAGCTGTGTTGTGACTCAAGCATGACAGAAAACATTTAATCTATGTGACACTTAGGGGACTTAAAATGGCTTGGTTTCTGGTTTTGTTTTTTTGTGTGTAAAAAAAAAAATCCAACAATGTCCCTTCAAAGAAGATAAAAAAACCCACATCAGCAAACAAACCAATCATGCATTGATTCAGTGTCTGGGAAAAATTTAGTCCAGAATTATTTTTATATTCTCTTCACCTAGAAACCAGTGGTAATTTAGAAAAGTAAAACTCATGTCTATGTAGTTTCATCTAAATACATCAGAAAACAACCTCACCTTTCAGGGACTTCCCCATATATCCCCTATCAAGTCCAAAAGCACCTGAGGAGAAAATGATACAAAAATCCAGAGTAGTTTTAAAATCAAAGAAAACAGAAGTGATTAGACAACAGTTTCTATATGTTTAAAAATTCCCAGCTGTATAATTCTCTCATAAGGAACTGCCCAGGATGGGAGTAGAGAAGCATTTGTATGATTTGCTAGCACATTTTCCAACAGGAACAGGGAAGATGGGTCATAAGGGACCATTAAATTATCACGTTTGACCTCACAAAACGCCAGTTACCAGTTACTCACTCTTCAATAATCCTAATAAGTGCTGTTGGACTGAAGCTTTTTTTTTTTTTCTTTTCTTGTCTAGATAAACCCCCTGCCTACCAGAAGGGCATCCCACCTTGACCTGAAAATCTCCGGGTGTGCAGAGTTCACTCCAATTCTCAATGCTCTGCTTCCAAATTTTATCACTCCTGAATCAAGGTCACCCGGTTCAAGCCCCAGTGGCCTGAACACTTTGTACCTGAATCTACAACTCTGCAATTACCTGTTACTCACAGATTTCTCTCAATAAATGTAAACAGCAGTGCAGGACAGCTGTCCTCAGAGGCCGGGTACTTTCCTGGTTACTGATCTATTCAAATAGCTTTAATTGATAATGTGGAGAGCTGATTTTTAATTAGGCTGTATTGTGGTACCATGCTAGAAGCATTATAAAAGCCTAAAATGATTTTATCTATGTGCTATCTAAACCAAATTAGTACTTTTCAAGAGGGAAGTGATATTATTTAAGGAGACCAAAACATAATTAACTTTATTCCTAACCCATCTTTATTTATTAGATCTCATATCACTTGTCCTATTGTTTTCACAAGTTTAATGCTCAGGTCACCAGTCTTGAGTTACCCAAGTTAATCCTATTTGATTTTCTAGCAAACAGACACATTCTAACATAATTCTTCCAGTCCTCTGGAACCTCCCTGTTGCTCCAGGTCTCCTGCCTTGGCCTAACCACAGCAAGTGTCTCTGAAGAGGATTTAGTGTGAGTTCAAATGCTCTAAGAAAATAATAAAGCTGAATATTGAGCATTATAACTGAGATCCTTACTTGAAAAAAAAAACAAACTGACAAACCCTAAACCAAACACAACAGACTTGAGCCTGGATTGTGGTTTGACCAAGGCTAGAGAAGGGCAGGATAAAAAACAGTGCTGCATACTGTTGTTCCGAATCCCAGAGTCTGATCTATGTAAGTACTAGAAATGAAGGTAATTAAATTTTCTGAATTATATTGCCACTGAAAGTCCTTTTTAAGGCTTTCACTGGTCAGTGCAATCCAGTCTTTTTGGAATGCATGAGTGGAAAAGGATGAAAAAAAAACAGCATAAAGCAGGATACAGCAAGTCTCACCATTTATTGGGAGTTTCTCGTAAAGACAATGCTCTGTCTTTTAGCAAACAGGAAGCTTAGCTGGGAAGAACTAATATTTACACCTGAAGTGGCTCAGGTGTAAACCACTGATTGCATTTTCTGGTGATTTAAAAAAGAAAAAGAATATATGCAACCTTTATTTAATAAAAAATTGTAATTTTGTTCAACAGACCCTTACTGTAAAAACCCCACTGTTTTATGAAATTAATCAATAAGCAAATCTTTTAATAAAAATGAGATATTTTACACATCATGTCTGCACTGGGCATCAAAAACTGTTCGGCTATCCCTCACAAGGCATCACTTTTTTATTTCTTCCTGCCTAAAGGGATGCATCCCACATACAATGAATAACTTTCACATTCTGCTCCTTTTTTTATGTTTGTTTTTTTTTACCAAACTCATTGAGGTAGCCACCGTGTTTCCAGTCTGCTGGCAGTGTTCCTGTGTAGTCCATGACAGCACTTCGTTTTCCAGGCTCCATGTTTTTCAGATTCACAAATGGCTGACTGGTTTTTGCCTATTTCAAAGAAAGGAAGGTAAAAACTGAAAATTGCAAGGAAGATGCTGAATTTCCACGTGATAATCAGAAAATGCAAAAATAAGCCAAATAGGAGGAGAGATTAGAGAACAATGTAAGATAAACTAAAGACTTTCAGTGAAGTTTCCATGTTTTCCTGCTTTACCTTTGCCAAGGTCAGTCTCTCCATATTGGTGACATGAGGTGGGCTGGAGCACTGAGTCAGAGTATGGTAACTGGGGTTAGAGAAATAGTGGCTGTTGACATTTCCACCATTGGTATGAGGAATGGTTTCTGAAAAGAAAAATGAAAATGAGCAACTGAAAATAACAGGGAATTTCTTTCTTAAGATACATTTTTGAGGGTGCTGCACTGATTTCCAGATCTGACCTAGAGTTTCTCAAAAAATCCCCAACAAAAAATTAATTATATTTTATTCATTCAAAGAAATTAGAGACACAAGGCAAAAAGTGATAAGTCATGTCCTCACTTTTAGCAAGGAGCATTCACAAGTGTAACCTGCTGCCTTAACTCCCCTCTCTGCTGTGGTTCCTTGCTCTGTTTTTCTTTTCTAGTCATCATTGTAGTCAGTTGTACTATCAAGTCTGCACCAACATTTTCTGTTGCTTCAAGAAACACCAGGACCTTCGGTGATTTCCTTTTTCTAAACTCTGACAAGTCCTCCTGCTGCTTTCCTTAACAGTGGTGTTCAGATGGCACAATTGCCTAAAGTTTCATGAACCCATTGAATCCTAACTCACCGGCACTTTAATAGGTCAAAAACTCCTGTTTGTTTCATTGCTCCTTCCCTTAATTAGTTTCAAACTTTTTGTTGTCTGTTTCTCTGTAGAATCTTGCCACAGATAGCGTGAAATCCTGATTTTCTACACTCTTTTTCTATTCAAGCTGTTGGCATTGAATTTAAAGTCTCTTGCAGAAACCAGATTTTGGTTTCAAAGAGCAGAAATATGTGAATTCAAGTGCTATTGGGCAGATAAGTGCAAAAGCCAAGGGAGGAGGAAAAAAAAAGTGTTCTAAACATCACGTACCTGAAATGGTGTAATCTGCATTGATGACCCTCATAGCAGGGGTGTAGGTCACGGTGGGCATGTGTGTCTCCTTCCCTTTCTGCTTCTGCCTGTAAATGATGAACAGCACCAGCAGGAAAACCACAACCAGGACAAGAATGATGATGCCAGCTATGGCTCCTATCTGGTATGAGTCAGCAGGGAGGGCAGTGCTGGTACGGCTGAGGCTGTTCAGGTTTCCCACTATAATTACACCAGCTGGAATAGAAAAAGAAATGAAAGTAAGTGGATAAATCCAGAGGGGTCACGTGTCAGGGGCAGGAGACAAAATTTCACTCCTAAATCTAACTGTATTTAATAGTGCCAGAATAGAACTCTGTCAGAAACCTATCCTAAGTTTAAGGAAAAAACATTCAGAATCTTCATAGAAAGGAAAAACACTCAGAATCCTCACAGAAAAGAGGTGTTTTCATGTATTTGAAAAAGTAAGAACATTCTTAGGGCAAAAGCATGTGGCAGGTAAAGCCCATGCTCCATCAGTGCCTTTGAGCAGCACAGCTCTGTAATTTCATGCAAATCTATACTCCAGTTACTTTGCTTCAGTTAATTATCACTGAGGCATCACTAATTTAAAGCCTCCAATACTGACATGAATTAATAGAATGGGCTACTTAAATACGCCTGTCAGATTTATTTAGTGAGTGACACAGAGATAATGTTTAATAGGTGAATCCAGTGTCTATGTGAAAAGATGGCATTAAATTTGATTGTGTCTGGGCTTTACCTTGGTCACACCTGGCCCCTTTCCAGCCTGGGCTGCAGTAGCAGGTCCCTGTGATGTGGTCACAGGTGGAGTTGTTCAGGCAGTCACAGATCTGGCGGCATCCATACCCGTATGTGCCCTGGGGACACTCTGCACACAATAAAAGCAAGCAAAAACTTATTAAGAGCTTTGGAGTTACAGGTCTGCAGCACCACAGAGTCCAACCCCACAACGTTCCTGTCCCCAGGCAGCAGGTGGCAATGTGCCATCAGCATCAGATCTCCCCTGGAAATGCTCCTAAGAGGATCTCTCTGTGTTCAGGAGAGAGAGGATGTGTTTAGATGTGTATTCATCCTTCACCTGCAACACCACTAAGGCAGTGCAGCGAGGAATCAAGGGGGAAAAAAAAGGCAAAAAAGATAAAAAGGGTGGAAGACAGTGAAGAAATGGGCAAGGTGTGAATAAAGACCCAAAAGACTCAGATCTCAGTACCTGAAAGATCTCATTGTCATACAGGTGCAGACAGACACCTGGATGGTGTCCCCTTGTGTGACAGATGTTTTGTTGTAAAACAGCAAAAGGAAAGGGTTCTAATGTGAGTCTAAAATGCACCACACATTTACAGAGAAATAAAACTGCTTCCCATAGCATGCTTTGATACTGTAATGTAAACACTGAGAAACTACAGACAGGAGAAAAATGCTAAATTATGGAGAATAAGGTAACTGGGAAAGTTGTAATTAATTATTTGAATACAATACTTAATTACTACTCAAAGTGTCTCCTACCTCATGTAAGTATCCTGGTAGAGAATTGCCCTACACAGATAAAAATTATTTTTTTTAATACTGCCATATACTATGGTACTATATTTTTTTAATACTGCCAGGTACTATGTGGCCTGTCACATTACAGTAATTCTGATAGTTTTAAACAAGTGTAGTATTTCTTCACTTTTTCTGAAATATCTCAAGAGTTCTGAAACTATATTTACTTTTTTTTTCTTTTTAAAAGAATCTAACTCATCTTTCATGCATTCCTAATTTGAAACAATTTAAAAAATAAAGTAACACAGTGGGTGCCAGTGGGTGCCAGTGGGTGCAGTCTTGACAAATAAGTGAAAAACTTCATGTTTGTGTACCTCCTCCTTCTCTTGATTACACTCAATAAAACCAGATTATAAATACTGAGGTAAATGAGTGGGAAAAGCCCATCATGTCATAATATATTTTCGCATTTCAAGATCTGAATTAGAATGAATACCAAAACATTTATCTTAACGTTGCTAAATCATTATCAACTTGTAGGATACAATATAAAAATCTGTAACAGAGTTAGATTTGCCAAATTATTCAAAGTGATGTTTTGACATCAAGAGACTATCTTAAAAAGTTATCTTTTCCTGAACATTAGTGACATTTTTGAGGAGAAACACAGATGTCATCAGAATGCTCAAATTTGGGAGCACAACTCCATGAAGTCAGCAAAGGTTGGACAAACAGTCCTGTGCTCATGAGCCTGATTATTCTTTTAAAACAAAATGCCACCAGTGATGTCAGTGGTGTTATCCCTGATCCTCCTGAGGAGAGAACCACACACATACGAAAACAAAATGCCACCTACAACACTTACAAACCAGCTGTGCTGTAAAACCACACCACAAAGATTAATTTCATCCACCAGCACTGATGTGTTAGTCCTTATCTCCAGTTTTCCAGCTATTAGCTGTCACTGTGGTTTATACTAATGGATACATTTCATTGCGTTTACGGGATGCTAATGACAATTCCTTGGATTCATTTTGTTGCTTTTATATGATGGAGTAATTGGGTGTTCCTTTACCGTTACGCCCGAAGCGACTGAAATGCAGTGTAAAGGAGCAGACACCACAATCCTAACATCTTAATTCTGTCGGGTTTTAAACTGTTTGGGAAAGCCTGTGGCCAGCTCTGTGCCCATTAGAACTGCCCCTGGAGGCCAGAGGCTGTGTCCCGAGGCAGAGAGAGGGGTGTGCTCACTGTGCTCGCAGTGCCGCCCCATGAAGCCTGTCCGGCACGTGCACTGCCCGCTGATGTGGTCACAGTCAGCTCCGTTCTGGCACTGGCAGATCAAGGCACAGTCCTTCCCAAAAAATCCCAGGGGACACCCTGCAACACAAGCAGAGGGAGAAGGAAGAGGGATAAGCAGCTGCTCTGGGAGTGGAAGACAAACATTCTGGTTCTTCAGTGTGTTACTGAAGGCTAACTCCTGCAGCTCCAGAAATAAAGAGTTCTGTCAGCAAAGGGGACCAAGACCTGCCTGGTGTGGGGTGATTTAAAACACACATCAGTCAAAAATGAGGTTGGGAAATGGTGCTGGCAGCAGAGGTTCTGAAAAGACAGCTCCTTGAAAAAATGGGTTTCAAAAGAGATTTCAGGGAGGAAGAAGAGGGTACTTTGGGGGTCTGCCCTCTGGACATACTTCCTTCATAGTTTATATTGAAGCATTAAAAAAGCCAAAACAGAACATATTGTACCTGAGCTACTCACAAAGAAACCATTTCAGTATGAAGAAAACACACCACTGTAAAGAGATCATTATTCACCAGCAGGAAGCAAAAAAGCCCTGATAGCTGACAGCTGAACCAGCATAGTGAATGTCTCCCAGAACTGCATCCATATGGTCCTGTAATGTATCTGTTATTTCTTGCCACTGTAACATTACTCATTTGAAACAGCAAAGTTCTAATTTTATGAAAAACAGGTATTTGAACACTGAACGCAAAACACAGTCAGCAGTCCTGTTTTTCTTAAGGTCAAATGCAGGTATTGCGGCCAGGATCACAGTCAACCTGAATTGAAGGTAAACCAAACTGAAAGTGTAGTATGAAAAAGATAAGAAGTCAACTTTACCCACATTTATTTCTAACAAATGTTTATTTCTCAAGCTTTGTTTGAACTCTTAGCCAGCATGTAATGAATGCCACATACCTACACCCAGTGACTGCATAGCTATTTTACTTTACCAAAAAGCTCTTGAGGAAAAAATCTGTATTAATTTTTTATTAAATGAAGAAAATTCCATAAAAAATTATGATGTTACAGTCTAGTGAAATCATCGTTCAAGGTTCTAAAGAAAAACAGCTCCTGTATCAGTACTTGAATTTCAGGTTCAAGCTGTTCTGGAGGATAACTGTGTCACTGATGTGCAGACTAAGAATGAACACAAAATTCACTTACTCTGTGTGCAGTAGAGGCCAGTCCAGCCAGGGGTGCACTTGCACTCCCCATCGTAGGCACTGCAGAAAGCTCCATTGTGGCAATTGCACGTGTGGATGCAGTTTGGTCCCCAGTGGGAAGGTGGGCAAGCTGCAACAACCCAAAGCAATTAATTAACCTCAAATGACAAAGGTTCCTTGATGCACATGAATAGAGCTGCTTCCATTCACACATGAGCACTGCTTTGTTTAGTGTTTGCTGTTTTTCTCCATAGTGCATGTTGGGCTGCTCTGTTCTAAGCAAACAGCCTCAGATGTATTCATTTATTTTAGCTAAGACATCATTTTACTCTAGGTAAAAAGTGCTGAAAAATATTAAATGTATGAAAATGTCATACTTGATAGTAAGTAGGACATTCATAGCAGCTTTCTCATAGAGAAAGCCATTAGATTTCCTTCTTTCACTTATTTTTTACTCTGCAAACAGTCAATGTGATACAGCTTTTACATCTTGAAAAGTGATGGAAAATGAAACGCCTGTGTAGTCTTGAGGTTTAGATCCAATACTGAGCCTGCTTCTCGTGCTTCCACTGTCAAATTTCATGAATTTACCTAAACGTGGTGAAGATAATCCGGTCTTCTACCTTAATCTGGTTAACTCAGTTGCTTCCATGAGTCCAATAATCAATATTATATTTCTAAACATCAAGTAATTATCCACAGAATGGAGATTATTTATATAATAATCATGTCATAATCATGTCAACTCATTATTAGACAGAATTTACTGGCTGCTTTGGAAATGTCATGATGGATGAATCTTGTGCTATGTGCTGCCACTAGAATTGTGAAGTGGTTCCAAAATACTAATTACTGTTCAGAGACAGCAAAATATGATTTTCTTCATGGTAGAGTATCACTAAGTGAAGAGGGTACTCTAAGAATAGACCCTTTCTGAGCAGGATTCTCATCTTGAGGGGTTTTTTCCTTTAGTAAAGAAAGCAGTACATTAAATAGTACTTAGTATTTTAAAACTAAATAGTAAATAATTCTTTTGTACTTTAAAAATAGCTTTATGGAAGTACAGTGTCAGTATTTCATAGAAGAGAAGAAACAGATCAGACACTGAAGCCTTAGTTTTATTCCTGTGTAAATTTAAAAGGGTGGTAACTCCTTATTGTTTTGTACTGATCTGCTTGCCTGAGATCAATAAAACTCTTGAATCCTTTAAACATTTGAGTAATGATTAATGTATAAGTGGGCTATTAATGTATAAGTGGTACTTTTCCCAAGTATCACCTTTTCCCCCAAATTTCAGTTAATTAAAAATTATCCTATGATGAATTAAAAAAAGCACTGTTTGGGTTTTTTTGTTACTTTCACTTCAGTTGTGCCTTGTATTTATTTTTTATTATTGTTTTGTGTTTGAAATTAGTGGTCAGCTAAAAAGGAATGTAAATCACATACAGGCAAAAGGTTAGAAGTTTATAAAAGGTCACTGGTTCTGAAAGAAATTAATGGAATCATTATTTTCTATGTGAACGAAAGGCCTTTATACAAAGCAAATAAACTTCCTCTGTTATGGTCCATGAGCACAACTTCAATAAACACTTCCATTCATATTGCTGGCACTGTTTTCTTGATATTGATTCAGTAAGTCCCTCCTCCTTCTAAATACCCCTATTCTACTATTCTCCCAACTACCTACTTATTTTACCATAAAAACAGGGACCTTTGTAGCCACTGGCTTCCACAGGAATGGGCCCAAGATTTATTTTGGTATCATACTGGGCTGTGCATGCTAATCACTTCACAGAATTTAGCCAGGAAAGTTGTTTTTCAGGTTCTTTTCCCAAACTGAGCAGATGTTACCCTGCACTTTTGCAGAGCCTGTTAACCTGGGCCAGTCAAACCGTAAATTATACAAACCAATGAGCCATATTATTAAAAAATGCACCTCCCTGGAAACCCCAGCAGAGTATCTGACATTTCAGGGTATGGTGCAGCTTCTTTTATTCACACAAGTGGGTTGACTGAAATTTTGGCACGTGGTGTGTTTCAGACTGTGTGGATTTTAGCACCTTATGGGATTGGATATGCTACTTGTGAGAATTTTCCTTAAAACAATTCTTTCTTCTAATCAGTAAATTGCATAGACTCATCCAGGCATATGGAGAGTGACTATTTAATAAAAAAACTTTACAAAAAGTAATAGAATTAAGACCTTCTCTTCTCCTTTTTAAGTCAGTAACAAGGAGTCCAATGACAGCACACCAAGACACTACTCATGGAGTGAGGCAAAATAACACTAAAAATGCCTATCTGTGAAAATACTTATAAAAGGAAGAAAGAGGAAAATCCATCACAGTTACAAGCACTTGAAGAACAGGGAGAGTGAAAAATTTCTTAACAAAATGTTGAAATGCTTAATGAGGAGAAGGATTGTTGTGCAGCCAGAGCACTGACCTGTATCTGAGAAAATTTCAGATTTGTCCTTGGCCTGGCTAGAGATGTTTAGGATCTCTCCATTACTTACCATGAATTTCTGACTTAAGACAGTGTTTCTTTACAAAAAAAAAAAAAAAAAAAAGGTATTTTTAATAGGTGGACCCTGATTATTTGTTCTAGAATTAAAGGGAGAAAAACTTGGTACTTACGCTGAGAGCAGTCACTACCAATCCATCCAGGGTAACACTGACAGGATCTATCAATAGGATTACAAGTCCCATTATTGGTGCAGGTGCATATTCCAGCGCAGTTCTTCCCAAATCTGCCACTGGGACACACTGAGAAGGCATTGTCAGAATTAGAACTCCTTAGTGATCAGAAAAAGATTTTATTTTCTTCATTTTAGGAGAAAACAACCAATATTTGGATCGAGAGAGGTATTGCTTAGTATAAGGGTGAAGTAAGGTATTATAAATTCTGGTGAGCACCATATTCATATTCACTACACAAAAAATGCAGTTGAGAGTAAAGAGGGTTTCATACTGAAGGATGAAACAAAACATAATAAACTGAACATTCCACAACAAAAAGTATCTTCAGTTTCTCAGCTCCCAAGTGCTGGAAGTCACTCCAGCACTTGGCAAGTGCATCCCATGGAGTCTTTATGGCCAGCTGTAGTACCTTCATTGCAGAGGGCTCCTGTGAATCCAGGCAGACAGTCACACAGACCAGTGATGTGGTGGCAGGGGCCACTGCTGTGCACGCACTGAGGGCAGGTCTGGCTGCAGCGGTGTCCATAGAACCCTGGCGAGCAGACTGGAACCAGAGAGGACAAACTGTCACTGCTGTGTCCTGCCATCAGCCACCCTGTAGGGCAGCTGCTCCTGGCTTGGAACTGGCTCTGCTTTCCAGTCCCAGTTATTTGCTTTCCAGTCGTTGTTATTTGTGCAGCTCAGTGATTTACACTCCCAAAACAAAATCTGCTCCCTCTCCTCAAGGATCTGGTGTATTTTGGTTCATCACGACTTTGTTGACATTCCCTTACATGTCAAGCCACCCTGAACTTGGATAATGTTTGGAATGCATACATACTTTACTTGGCTAAACAAGGACATCTTTTGAAGCACATCTGAAGTAACAAAGAGAATAGTTTTATCTCTAGATTAGTAATGTCATCTTAGACCTTGATTCCTGATGTGTTTCCTAACTTGGAATTCAAATAGCCATAACTTCACTGGATAAAAAGCACAGATGTTTACTAATCAACCTTTCTTTTATGGACTCACTCTAACTTTCAGAGAACCTGAGACAAGAAATACAGAGTTGTCCAGTAAATTGTGATGCCAAAAACACGAGTTTCTCAAA
>JAWWMU010000121.1:6417888-6437714 GCA_035048155.1 Cinnycerthia olivascens
AAGTAGTCAATGTGCAGTTATTTAAAGAGCAGCTGTATTTTCAGCTAGTAATTGCAGTGAAGTGGTGATTTCATTGAAAATATTCACTCTGATTAAGCAGGCTGTAAATGGTATTTCCTTTTTTTCTTTTATTCTCAACTTCAGCACCTTTCCTTTTCCAGGATACATTTACAAAATTTAAAATTAAAAAAAAAATAAAATTTGCATGAACCCCCTAGAATAAAACGTGATTGCATTCCAGATCTTTTGCTTAGTTATTAAGGAAAATTAAAACAGAAAATCAGTACAGCTGATTAGCATTGCTGAAGTGTTGATATTAGCAATAAAACATTAGATGACTCATTTAACTCTTGCTGCCTATGGTTTGCACCAAGAAAAACTGTTCAGAGATTCACTCTTCATACCATATTTGCTTAATTATCTCACTCAATAACACAGGAGTATTTTCATTATCTACACCTACATGGAATCTGTAGTTTATGTACTTATTCCATTGCCTTCCCTGTGCAAATTAGTACATACATGAGAAAGGAGAAAACCCAACAAATTTTAGCCAATCCTTGATGTTTCTCCACCAAGACTTCCTTTGACAATAGAACACTAAAATCTCCTTGCCTCTTAGCTTTTTCGACAGAATTTGAAGCAAAATCTCTTGTTGACAAANNNNTGTTCAGGTCAGACTTCTTTAATCCAGGCCCATTATTTCAAAATTTAAAACTTTAAAATTAATTTTAAAAATATAAAAATTTTAACAGTAAAGCAGTGCAACTGCATGAAACAACTATACAGTACTTCCCTAAATCTCTGCAAACTAATTAATGAAATTTAACTTGTTATATATTTATTATATAAAACTCAGATAATCAATAACAGCCATATTAAAAAATTAACCTGATCACCATGATGTTTATTATAATTACTAACAATCTCCTTTTAAAATGGTGTAACAGGTGTACAAAATATACTCCCATAGATTACAGGTACTCCCCTAAAATACATTTAAACTTGAGCAACTGCATTTGTCTCACTAGTAAGCTGATGAAAAATCCTGTATGTGCACAATATAAACACAGACAGTTAACTACTAATACCCAATATTTGAGATTTTTAGGCACTTTCACTGCCACTACCAACTGTGTTGACAGTTTTTATTTGGTTTGTTTTGGTTTTTTTCCCCACATAGAGTTCAGGATCAAAACTAGACAAAGAACAGGTAACTAGAAAATAAAAAAAAGGGGAAAAAAAAAGCTTCTTCTTTATCAAGTGAAAACAAAGACATGTTTACAAATTAATCTCTCCACCCACCCAGAGCAGAGCCACAGGCAAAACCGAGGGCACACAGCTCTCCCTCAGATTTGTTGTTATAAAAAGCAAATAAATACAGCTGGAACTGGGAAGGGGGCAGGGGAAAGTATGATGGACACTGTAAAAGAAGTGAAGGTTGCTCAAGGCTGCAAACAAATATTTTTTGGTTGGCAAAATCAAGTGCTGCCAGAGAATTAACCAGGATTAGAACTGCATGAGCAACAGGGAATAGTACAACACAGTTGCTAACATGACATAATGGACCCAAGACCAAGGAAATGCTGATGCAGCTTTCCCATTACTGTTGCAAAAGCATTTTTATCATTGAAACATGAAAAATGCAGCAGGAATGGGCCATTTATTTAGAAGACAAACTCCAGAGTAGTGAAAGCCTTTCACACTCTGTTGTGGCATCTCAAAGGGTTTAGAGCATTTAGTCCTGCCTTTCTGCAGAGATAGGGACATCAAATGTTTTCTGACCTGCAAACCCATGGACTATTCTTAATTGCACTGACATGGCATCAACCTGTAAGTGCTACTTCAGAAAAGATCTTCTCTCTGTCCATCATAGTTTTCTTCAAATTTCAGACTGAATTGTAAACCACACAGTCATCTGCGCAGAGCCCCTTGCAGGTGTCCTTGACTTCACTGTCTCCAGAGCACCCCACACAGACTTGGTGACTGCAACTGGAAATTACAGATCCATGTGAGATAGAAGAGCTTTCCTAACATTTTTCAGTGAAGAATTGTTTGGTCTTTCACTTCCTACAGAGCCTTTTCCATAACACTCTTCACTCCTGAGGCTCAGCTCCTCTACCAGGGACACAATTTGCTTATAAAAATCTCTCATGACTGATGCCAAGCAGAGCAAAATTTGAATCTGACCTAATCTTGTCAATGATGATTAATCCTGTGTTAGTTTCCGTGGAAAAAAAACCCGACAAACCCTAATTGCTTTTATCGATTACATTAGAGAATTAATGGATGAAGGGCAGAAGGCGTTTTCCCTCTGGAAATCAGTAAATCAGTTTGACACCTTGTCACATGAAGTCTCACTCATAAAGCAAATACAAAATAACCCGAATTAGAAGGATTATCACAAAGACCCTAGGCTGGTTGAAGATGTACAGTCATAGCAAATGATTCAAAATATTTGCTCAAAATCCTCAGTGTCACTCCAAAGGCAGCCTTGACTGTCACTGACACAGGGAGCTCAGGACAGACCAAACTGGCAGGGCTGAGACTCTGCCTGGCAGAAAATGTGTGGGATCTGCACAGCCAGCATTAGAGTTTGCTAAAGGATAACCCAAATAGTGCCCTAAACTGAAGTGCCCTAAACTTTCACACCCTCCATGATTGGAGATTATAAGAGCCTTTCTTGATGCAGCTTAACCAGACCTGACCCTCTTTACTTGTGCTGCTTTACTTTCAAACCTCACTGTAAAACAGACTGACATATTTGCAGAGTCCAAAGGTGTTGAAGATGGGCTAAGCACGTGATGTGGAATTTGAAGAATAAATAGTTGAGTGTGCTGGAACAGTTCTCCTCGATGGAGATAGATATGCTGCTACTTTTTTCAAGTTATGTTGCCAAGAAAAATAAATCAGTAATCAATTACCATTTTTCTTTGGTTATTAGATTAGATAATTTTTATTTTTCAGTCTCTCTTTAATTATCAGAGGCTTCTAAGAAAATGAGGTTTAGGTACTCACAGTGTTTGTATTTTCTGGCCTCATGCCCAATAACTTGTAAATTTATTGGTAATTTAAACTGGAAGCAAGAGAGGGGAAGAAGTCATGAATTGTGGAGTTCCAGAGAATCCAGTGATAATGCACAAGTCTGGAGGAGACCAGGCTTTATTTGCTCCAAAGTGATGGAATTACCAGTTTTGAAAGCTACAGCATCACAGTCCTTCAAGTAATGCCACAATTTCACAGAATACGTCTCTACCATTCCTACTAAATATAAATGCAATAATACATGACCTGATCCTAAAAAGCAGAGAGCACCCTTCAAACTATATTAAAACTGTAAACTGGAGTAAATTTTGGAGTAAATTTTGTAGTTAAACTGTTTCGTTTTTTTTTCTATTTATACATGAACATTTTCTGGTGGAAGTCTGGAGAGGTTGGGAGCTGTCACACTGCACATTGTTTTGTAAGCATCAAACAACCTCTTGGATTGTAATTACAAGCACAGAATAAAATAAGGTAACTGCAAACATGGGAGGAAACAGAAAACTTTACCACCTAGCAAATACATGGATTTGCACTAGTAATGCCACATGATTCCAGATGCAGCGGGTGGCTGGATATTATGGATCATGCTGCAGCACAAACCCAAAAGCATGGGAATATTGCAACAAGGTCCTCAAGGACTCTGTCCTTCCCTGCAGAACACTCATCTGTATCTTTTACAAGGCCTGTTCTTACTGCAGAATATCACATGAGAGTTTCCTCTAGGAATTGTCCTCTCGAAAAGCAAGATTCTCTTTGGCCCGATGACTTCACTTACAGCCATTCAGCGAGAGTGTCTGAAGCTGGTAAGCTGGCAGGGACCATATATCCACTTATCTGTCCTTTTCCCCCTCAAATTAGCATTAAAAGGGCAGGAACAGACAGTTCGGTGGAAGTCAAGTCTACACAAGGCAAGGAGGAATGGTAAAGAAAAATGCCAGCATGCCAGATACTTTACAGATGGACTCATTATTGTTGCTCAGATGAAGGTTGCCAAACATCACAAACATGGGGTCATTTCACTGTAGCTGTCATTGTCTGCTAAATTAGGGCCCTTTCACTTGAAAGTATTTCCCTTTTTTCCAGACAGACAGCAAGTATAGGTGTTGAACCATTAAGGTTACCTGTAGCCCATGGTATTGTATGTTTAAAGATTATTCCCATGGGGAGCCAGCAGGATGAGCTGTTAACAAAAACCCTTAGGTTAATAAATACACTGCCCCTTTTTTTTGTTTCCACACAAATGAAAATTAACCAAATAAAGACAGTTAAAGCTGTAGAATGCAAACCAAAGTTTCTCAAAAGCACACTTTGAGAAGATGAAATAGCTCCTTGAACATAAATCCTGATATGCTTCTTTTACACAAGGTGGAACATAAAAAAACTATGTCAGGCCCATACACAGATGGTACCTCTCAGCCCTAGGCATCTTTCCCAGTGTGGATGGTGTGAGTTAACAGTTAGTTCTCAGCAGGAAAGGTAAATAACATATGATTTAATAGAGGCTATACAGTATAAGCTTGAGACAAAAATCACATCCTCCCGCTTTTTCCCCTCTCTCTCATTTTTTTTAAAATTAATGTATTTAAAAATATTTTTTCAAATAATGTATTCCTTACTGAAACACCTCTTTATATTGACCCCGGGTCTATTTTAATACTACAGGTGAAGATTATAAGATTAAGTAAAATTGGCTGAATGCATGTATTTAAGGAGAATTATTTCTGAAATTAGGAATTACTAGTATGTATTTTACAGAGCTACATGATAAAGCTAACTGCATCAAATTTTTGTCATAGACCCTCAGCCATACACCATATAGATTTCTGATACTTAAATTTTTGGGGGGGAATCATAAAAAAAGGACATTGCACTTGTGGATGTAACTCTGAAAACTTTGTGGTTGCTGACAAGGTTGCTGGGACAATCCTGTGGTTGCCTAAATACACCAGTGCTCTTGTTCCACTGCCATGGAAATTATCATTTATGGTTTTACCCTCTCTTGAACAAAGTTTCTGTGACCCCCTCTTTTCCTACTACCAGGCTTCCATACACTGTGTCACTTCCAGTTTATTGACAGGATGTAAAAGATGTACAGTCGAAGGCCTCAGATAATTACTATATCTTCCTATGCAATTTAGGATTAATCACAATTGTGTCCACCTTCCTTTTAAAGTCTTCTGCTTTTCAGCCCTCTTCAAAGACATAGTCTGTTTCTTTCCCTCCCGCATCACATGCATGTTCTCTTTTCCCACATATATTTTCATCATATATTAGATTATTCCCTTTCCTAAACACACCCTCTGTTACCACTGGCAAAATTCTTCAGTCTGCAGCTCCCTGCACTTGTTGCAGCCTTTCACTGGGCCCTTTCATTATGAAAATCAGACATATGAACTCCTCCATTTCTTTATAACTTCTAGCTGCTAACAAGATGCTATAATTTGTGAAAACATTTTCTGGCAACTCTGCTTCAGTACCTTTGTTCTTGTAAATCATCTAGTGAAAAGCCATTTTGTATGTAACACTCAGCAGAAAATAAAGTTGTCTTTCCAGCTAGCTCCTGACTTCATGATTTATATCAAGCATTACACTCCTAAAAATCTTTATCTCAGCTTACAAATTTCACTTTTCAAATTATCTGCATAAAAAACAAAATTAATTACTTGTGACGCCATTTCCCATTAACAGCTTCTGAAACATTTCAATGCATTACATATCAGTTTTTCCACCTCCAGCAATCAAAGCATCTTTCATTCACGGCACAAAGCCTCACAAGCCACCACCATCCTACCAAGAAAATTCAAAACATTTTAGCAGAAGAATAGGGAATGCAGAAGTGTTTCCTTTAACAGTTCATTCACTCCTATCTTTTATTTTGGTTACTTGCAGAGATTGGAATGGATGCAATAATATTACACTCAAAGGGGAAAATGGAAGAACATAATTCAAAACCAAAAGTGACTGGTTAATTCTAGTTTTTTTAACAAACCCACAATTAAAGGGATATATCCTATCTTTATTTAAGTCTTTAAGAACTTCTGCCTTGAAGAACTTTCACAGGGATTACAACACAACCTCAAGAGTGAACAACATGTAAAAAATGTGGTTTTCACAGTAAACTGGCTTAAACATATTACATCCTCCATAAACATCAGTACAAGGTTAAAACCAAGTTTGCAATTGTGGAATTCTAGTACTTATCTAGTACCTATCTAGTACCTATCTGCCAGCTGAGAAAAAATAAAAATTCCCGGGGAGAAATTAAACTTTGCCAGTCTGCAAGTTTTCTGCAGCTGAGGATATATAGACAGGTAGGTGAGTGGGCACAAACTGGTTCAATACAATCCTAGAGTATCCGCTGAAGACAAGATGCTGTGCTTTCATGAATAAATAAAACCTCCAAGAAATAAAACTGCTACCAATGTTTGTGGCAGATAGTAAAAAAGCAGATTTTTTCCAAAAATGACCAAGTAAACAACTTGGTGTTCTATGCCTTTTATACTAACAGAGTAATTTCATATCAAAACTTCCTGTTCTGATTTATATCAGTATTGGTTTTCTATTACCATAAATTTTAGGGCACTTCAAATCAATAAATTCTTAAATTAATTTCATCTGATGATGAAATCAGAGGCCTTTTTAAAAAGAATGCTCAATACATTATTAGAAGACACTAATGATGGCAAATGCCCTAGAAGCTCCAACAATCAGAAGACAACTTCTTTAGGTAGCAATTAATACTGCTTATCAAGAAAATTTCTCTTACTTTAATATGTTCATATATCTGGTTTACAGATTATCTGAAATCTTTTAAATGCCTGCTGCTGATTTCCGGTGAGGGCAGTGTAATTTGAACCCAGAAAAATCAAGACCACCTTTTTATCAACTTGAACAAAAGGCCCTAAATCGCACAAAATATTATCCTTCAGGACACATGTTAACCTTTTAAAGCCTGTACCTCTTTGCAGTGAGCAAAAGGACAGCAGTCGTACAAGCACATATTTGTCATACAAAAATGGTCTGTTCATATCATTGTCTAACAAAGCACCTTTAGTAACAAGGCACCCTATTCAGAGATCTAATTTTTGCAGACATTTGTATGCCAAATTAAAAAAAAAAAAATCTCTGTGATGGTGGGTTTAATGAGGTACTCTGTTATTCTCTGTAATAAAAATTAAATGAGACAGAATTCTTCAGCTTAATTGCCACATCTGTTATTAGGCACTTTACTTTGATTGACTGGAGTGTATGTGTCAGAGACTGTGCCAGAAAACAGGAAAACTTTGTAAAGTAGACTTATAACTTATAGCCCAACTGGCACTAGCAGCATCTCTGTTACAGCTTCTGCTGCCTCTCAGTTAAAACTACAGGAACATTGGCCTTCGTTCAGTCATTCATTAAAAATTAAAGAAAGTGTTGCAAATTGTGCTGCCTCTATTTTTTTTTTCTTTTTTTTTTTCTTAAAGGTCAATTAAAAGCAGTCCCTATTTCCAGAAAGAAGAGCAGTGGTTATCTGAATGCGTGAATGTGTCATCTCTCATTAATGAATGAAAGAGATATAAGCAACCCAGAATTTGGAAATTGCACCACATGAAATTTCACATTCAGTGGTGCATCTGTTGCCTTATTTTGCCGGCAGATGAGGGGTGAGGGGCCAGCGACAAAGAGTACAGCATTTGCAGAGGGACTGGACAATCACAGTCAGGGAGCTCCTAGGAAGAGCAAAAGTAGAATGGACACTCTCCTCTGATCTGCATGGAAACTTGGGATGAAACCTGAACTCAAGAACTGCCTTTTTCTGAAATCCACAGATTATGACACCTGGTGCAAACCCCAGCTATCTTGAGCTGGCCAATAACTGGTTTTATGACCAGCTGATTTTCTTTTGGCTCTAGAACCCAAACTCTTAGCATCTACTGTCCTGACATAGCAAAATGACACTTTCTCCCTCAACTAACTTCTTTTTTCCAATTTCACACAGGCTTTCTACCAAGAGCACAGAAATGTATGTTGCTATTGTAAGCATGAAGACAGACAGGCCAGCTGCAGTATTGCTGAAAACTACTGTTTATCCACTTCATCCAGGAAAGAGCAAGGGATTATTTGACTTTCCTTACCAATTTTCTCTGCTGCTCCAGAGAGTGCAAAGAAAGGTAAAAGTATGTGTGGAAGAGCAACAAAAACTGCACCAATATCCACTGCATCCACTCTGGAAAGGCAGAAGGATGCTTCTGTGCTGGAAGCTGAAGCAAAGATGTCCACCATGGCCTGGGCAAGCGATAAGCCCTTGGCATGACCCAACCTGTCAGCTGCCCCCTGAACTAATCCATGTATAAATCTTCCTTCTCTCTGGAGGGCACATTGGGACACTCTCCCCCACCAAGACAGCAAGTGACTGTTTTTTGGAAGGAGTCTGCCCCAATGGGTGAGACAAGCCAGGGCAGATGCTCACTGTCACTGTTTGAAGGTTTTTCTTGTGCTTTCAGGAGTTCAAGGCTGCTCCATGCTACAAGGGGGTCCAGAAAGTTTCCACACGGCTCTCTACTTTGAAATCTCTTTTCTTTTGCAAATATTTGTTTTCCCTCAACCTAGTGAATACAGGAGAAGATAGCACTCACTTAAGCACATTTATTTTAGATACACATTATGTAATAATCTCACAGTATTTTAATTGACATAACTCCCTACAAGATCTACAACACTTCTCCTAACACTGCAAGGCCTTTTGTTCTTGAGGCTACTCTAATAACCACACTGTACATGAAAAGTATTCCGCTCCAATTTGTCTTAAGTGTTTCATCTTGTTTCACAAAACAAGTCAATAGCAGAGCTGAAAATAGAATTTAGGACTGCTAGTCTGCATTTCCAACCCACCCTCAGGACCCATGCCTCCAGTTTGATATCCTGCCATGATGGCAATGACATGAGCATTGTGTGTATGGTACTAACCGGGCGTAGCAAATCATGAAATACAGACTTCTGGGTCCTAAACATGTACAAAGGAACTGCTACATCCAATGTCATGACTGAGAGAATTTATTTCACAGATTTGGGTCACTTCTGAAGAGGCCAATAATGTCTTCTTGTCAGTCTGCTTTTTTGTTTGTTTTTCCCACTGGTGTTCTAGTTGGAAACAGCAAGGAAGAAAAACACACATATATGCCTAAGAGGAAACATCAGTGCATTAAAGGTTTGCTATTTCCCTGGAGATATGCCATGTAATAGAAAGCAGGGTAATTTTCAAGTCTATTGAGAGATTCCCACAAGAAAAGAAAATAAAGTTTAAAGTGTGTATCTAGAAGGCAGGCTCCTGAAATGTTACTCAGTGGCACTAGATGTTTTTGGAATGACTGCAATGGATTTCTACTTAATTCCAAAAAACCACCTTGTGCAGACCAAGAGGCAGCAGCAGCCTCAGGCTTTCTTCACAACTTGTCTCATTGCTAGATGAGAAAGAGCATTTCCTCCCTGCATCCCAGCACTACTTCAGCAACCAAGCCAAACAAAAACCTCTTTTCTGAAGTTGATGCACTGTCAAAATACGCACAGAAAGGCTGGCAATCTGCAAAAGCACAAACAAATCTTCTCCTGCATATTAGTGGTGCAGACCAGAACCCCAAACTACTGCATCCTTTGAGGTTTACTTACCATGAATGCATATCCTGGCTGTCATTCATACATAATGCAAATTGGCATGAACTAGTGTTCAGCAAGAAAGAATGGAGCATATCTAAAAAGTGCATTAAAGATGCAGAGGAACAATATTGTTCCAGAGATAAGATTAAGTCTCATAGCTTTCTGAAATGGGTTATAGAGATTGAAAAATCTACTGACAACAAGTGGGGATACTTAAAAGAAGGAAACTTCTATCTTGCTGTGTTTTTGTTTTACTCTTTCAGCAACTACTCATCCAGTCTTCTTATTCAATAATTAAAAATGCAGTCTTTTGCAGCATCAGAGTTTAAACAAGTTCCGTGGAAGTAGTGACTTTTTCCTTCAGCATCATCTTCTCTTTTAAAGTGATGGAGGCCTGTGGCATACCTGCACAGCAGAATCTGCAATCTCTTGTGCCTTTGATCCAAACCAACCCTAAAGCACAGAGATCACCTCTCAGCAGAGTCCACCACAGTGCTGACAATTCCACTTTTGTCAGAAATAAAATTTAATTATCTATTAAAAGAGGCCAGTTGTTCTGTCTTTGGTGGATGCAGCTTTGGTATATTCGGATGACACAGATGTGTGTGTCTTCACAGATCCTAAAATGCATGAACAATGGGTTTGGCATCATGGAATTCACCTCAGTTACTCTGGAAGTTACTTTGATCTCACTTGAGTCACTCCTGGTTTACTCAGTGCAAGTAAGAAAACTGGACCCGCAGCCTCTGTACAGTTACATCTTTTATTTTAAAAGAAATTAAACTAGCTAAAATAAATTTATTTTCAAAAAAATCAAGCAGAAATTACATTCTTTGCAGACTGATAAAATCTTTGTGAACTCTATCCCTCAATCTAAAATACGCATTTTAATCTCACTGGCAGGTACCCTTCACAAACATTTGTTATCTGCAATATCAGCCTGGGGGAAAAAAAAAAAAAAACATGACGAAGGAAAAACAAAAAGATTAAATGATCAAGTTACTCTTCACTTCCAAACAAGCCCAGCCACAGCTGTACATCAGCTTCCGAGCAACTGCTCTACAAACACACAACAGGGCTTCTGTCTTCCCGCAGAGTTTGCTCGGGTCACCCGCATGTGGCGTGGATTAAAAAGGCAAGAAAGCTCCATTACAGGAACGAGCAGAGCCACGAGTTAAATGGGAGAGACGGTGCTGCTGCTGGTAAATATCCTGTCCAGTGCTCCATTCCGAGGGGACTCCCCCAGATCCAGAGGACCCCACATACAGCTCCGGAAAAAGGGGCCCAAATCATCCTTCTGTTTCCATATTTTCACGTCTAAGCAGGAGGAAGTTTGGAGGGAAGGGGATCAGAGAGTTAAGTGGGGTTTTCATAGTCAAAAAGAGGATATTGAAAGAGGCAGCCTCTGATTTTCAGAGGTGACAGAGTGATGGATTCAGGCAGCCTGAGCAAATTTTGAAGTTTTTCTTATAGTAGGAAGACAGTAAAAAGGATAAGTGACATTCAACAGTAGTTGGGGAATAAGGCCAAACCTCTTTGCAGGGTGAAATCACCGGTAACTCTGGCCACCATCAGGGGCCACCTTCCATGTGCTGGAGAAGTCAATCCAGTCCTCAAGGCTGCAAAGGCAAACCAGTTTTTTTAAACAAATACCTTACTAATTGAAGAGCTCTCCACTCCAGCTGCTGTATCCTATTTACTCAGTAGATTTCCAGCCCTGCTGCCTTTGGGACGAAGACTGCCACAGTTCACAACTTGTCAGAGACATTCCTTCATGTATCAAGTGCTCTCAAACCCTTTGAAGAGGGTTTTTAAACCACTAAACATATGCGTCCCACAAACACACATAGCCAATATTTGTGCTTAAATTCCAGTGATCGTAAGATGTGTGTATTGGCAGACCAATGTGGTCCAAAACTTTGTAAACACTTTAGCAGAAACTAAAACTCAGCTACACATGCTCAAAAGCACACAGAAGGAAACAACGAAGCAAGGAAGTAAAGGAAGGGAAAGATCCACTTGTCCTGTTAGCATACTCCATCTTATTCCCACTATGTCTGCTCTCAATGCTATTTTACATGTTTTTTGCTGATTACTGACAGCAGCTTCCAAAAAAACATAAACAAATCAATTATATAACTTTGTACTTAAAACGTAACCAGACCTTGGCATGCAAACACACAAACACACGTCTTTTTCCTTTTTTTTAACATGCAAGTGCTTCCAGTGTGTTCACATTCTCAGGGTGATCAAGCTTGGTCTGACTATTGGCTTTTGGAGGATCTGATGGCAGTCAGCCGTGCATAATGGCCTCTTTGTCTCACTGTCACATGAGCAGCATTGTGTTACAATCATTGTCACTCTGGGCTCAAACTGCAAGGCATGCTTTCACACAAAACACTCACTTTGGGGGCTCCTTTTGGCAGAGCCCTGCGATCGAAACTCTTTTGCTGCTCTTTAGTTAATCAGCCCAGCAACGCCGAAACTTTAGAATTCAGGATTCAAAAACTCTCATCTAAATCAACCCATTATGAAGCTTCTCTGTGGACCACATGAAGACCAGAGCAAGTAATGTAACATAGCCATCATTTATTTAAATCACTTTAAATCACTTTCCTAAGCCCTATGACAGCAGAGAATTGTGCTCCAAGTAACAGTGGGGGATGGGGAAAAAAAAATCCCAAATCAAAGTTATCTCCACCTCGAATATTTTTCTCCTGTACTTCAGAAAAATGTCTGTAAGATAAAATCAAAACATTTCCACAGGACGAAGACAAGAAACTTGCCAGGTGACAAGGTTACAAGGTTATTTTTTCACTTGCTCTGTAAATCCCTTAAATTCACCAAGAACATCGAAGACTTCCCAGCCAAAAAAAAAGGTGAAAAATAGATAGACAAGACTTCCATATAGGACAAACTTCAAAAGTTGCTTTAAACATGCTGTACTCATTAAAACCCTGTATGGATGTCTCTGTTTTCATTAATGAAAAGTATTCTCACAGGGCTGAGACTAAACCATGTTAAGAACAACATCCTCCTGCCCATACTGTCTCTTGAATAATTTTGTACTAAAATTTTTTCTCCTATACAGTGACTTTTGAAATACAGCAGTACTCACTCTGAAGAGGACTTACAGGACCTACTCCTGAAGAAACAAGCACAGTGTGGGAAGAATTCATGACATAATGCCTCCAAAGCACAGAAAACTTTGGGAAGCAATGGCTTCTTCCCAAAAGAAATGGGGTTGTGCATGGAACAATAAACTACCAGCTCAGGTACAATCTTCTTTCCAGTTCCTTTTTCTTTCCTTTGCAGTCCATCAAAGTAACATAACTTCTTCTGAGCCCTCGTTGGGTGTTCCACTGTGGTACTGCTCACATGCGTGTCAGGTGCCCTAAACACACATTATCCTCCTCTGGGTCATTTTCCTTTATTAAGTAGCCTGAGCCAGCCTTCCTCCTTCTCTACACCCTCCACTGCTGCTTTGAGCAGACCTTTCCAGATGAGCACTGCCCTGGAGAAACACCGCCTCGATGGGTCAGGGCCACCCTGACTCTTCCCTAGACAATTCTACCCAGACCACAAATCCCTGCTGGTCTCCTCTTGTCCAGCCTGACAAATTAACCTTCTGCATCATCCTAACGTCATGACTTCTCTGAGATGCCCCTTGCCTTTCACGGTCTCTTCCCATACCCAGCATCTCTGGTACTTTACAAGATGCTGACCCTTTGTTTGGCAAAGCCTTGGTTCCAGCCATCATTGGCAATATATTGGTATTACAGAGAAATAGTTCTTCACAGTCTAGATTCTCTTCTAAAAAGGAGCTACTATTAATCCCTTTAACTGTATGAATTTCCATTGACTTTTGATGAAAAATAACACAACTTTATCTTGACACCTGTCTTCATTATTTCGCTGTCTCACCTTATTTCATCTTGCCTGTTGTCTTGGGGTTTAGACAACAAATGGCAAGATCATTTTTTGCTATTCTTATGCTGTTGTACATCTTCTGTGGCTGCAGTGGTGGACACAAGCCATACAAGATGTGCCAGTGATCCTAATTCTAAAGTGACACACTAATATGAAGTCTTTAAATTTCTTTTAAAAAAGAATTTTGCACACACTTGCACTTCCCTGTGTTCAACAAAAATTATCAGGTAGGCTGAGAAGGGTGTTCTTTTACAGCAACAGAAAAACGATAAAATTTCTTTCCTGAGGTCACACAGCAAGTCAATGTCAAAGTTAAAATTATGCTTTTTGCTCTGTCTTTTCATTGTCTTGCACATCAAAAGAGCTCAGAATTAGTATCTCACTGATGACTGTGGGCTAATTTCTCTGACAATCAGATACAAAACACTGATAAAACTGAAAGAGATGGCTGTCCACATTTTAATATAAAGCTAATGTGTACATCCAAAGGCATGAACCACAAATCCTTACACAGGCAAAACATCAAATAAAGACCAGACGGTTTGAATGTGTTAATTAACATGAATGCTGACACAATCAATAAAGTTATTCCAGTAAAGCAAATCTTGCCCTGGAATATTTCTCCTAGTTTTCTGACAGATGGCTTTAGATGATACATACTCTTTTCACAAGTTCAAAAAAAAAAAAAAAGCCAACATTTGGAATATCAAGACACAGATTCTTCTCACAGATGAAAAAATACTACAGTTATATCTACGTTTATGCTATGCTGACTAGAGCATATGAAGTCAGTACTAATTACTGACAAACTAATATGTTAATATTAAAACCAGGATCAAATTCCTGGCAGTGAGTCAGTAACATAACTACTACATACTGAAATCTATTCTACTGGCATCATTTATCAGGGAAGATACCACTTAACAGGAGTAACAATGTTAGAACTTTGACTGTCATTTCACCATTCCTGTCCACACTACTTATCTACACTGTGTTCCATTAATATAAATGTTAAAAAAACCCAAAAGGGATCACATCAATCTTACAGTACTAGCTACATAACTTTAGTTTTTTTAAACTGACATATCTTTGCTTAGACTCAAACTGTGGCACATACACAAAGAATTTGGTTTTTACCTTCCTCGAAAGCCACTTGCTTCCCCTAATAAGAAGTGAAAATGCCGAGACAAGAAAAAGCGATGCAGAGAAACCATGCAAAACTCCTGCCAAGTAATCTGAATATAAATTCAAGGGTTCCTTACCAGCTGCAGTCAAAAGCCCACTCCAAACTCTGCTAGATGTTAATCAAACTTAAGTATGTTAATACACAGTTCCTGTGTTCTTTGCACAGATGAGTTAATTGCTTTTGTTAACTGCACTTGCTTCCTTAGGGGGACGGTGTGTATGCATACAGCTGAACAGCTTATTGTGGAAAACATGGTTATACAAGCCACCAAAGGACTGTTCACTTTGTTAAAGCCTTCTACTCACCTCAGAACAGCTCATTTAACACTGTAACCCCTGGTCCTACAGGTGCCCACTCCCACCCCACCAGTCACACTTAAAATGATGGCATTAGCTATCTGAGTTATAAGCAGACATCTAAAATGGTGAAATTTATATATGAAGGGCATCTTCCCTCATGATGCAAAGGTAATACAGTTTCTTTCTGTGTGGACTTAAGCCTGGCATGCACAGCCCTGCCCCTGGAGAACTGTGGCATTTCTGGACCATTTTACCACCTGATACACCAGAAAAGGGGAACTCTATTTCCACGGAAATTAAGTAGACACAGCCAGCTTACTTCACACAGGTCACTGAGCTGCCCGCAGTTAAGAATTTTTTTGCCAGATATGGATGTTAATCAAGTCACAATCAAGAATACAAATTGTGAACTGCTCTTTTCTGTCAGAGACTTGTAACACTCCAGACTTAAAACCACACACTAAGGAGCTAAGCACAAAGCCATGGCACCCTCACAGCATATTAACAGTCCATACATCACCTGTCCCATGATGGCAGTGATTCACCGCCTGTGGGGGCATCACACGTTTAAATTTGATTGTATGACAAGACAATGGTTGACTGTGTTATGAAAAATTAAATAAAGTTTGTTGCATAAGGTCCATATATTGATGCTATGCAGGTGCACAAGTCACACAGGCAAACAAGCAGAAAGTTGCTCCTAAATTACAATTTGTCTAGCTTACTAAAAATCTGGAGCACACTTCCCCAGTTAGTCTTTCTGATTAGAGAAGGGAAATCAAACTAGACATGCTAATACTATTTCATTTGCATTGTCAGTAAGTAGTAAGCAGTACAGTTATTTGGCCACCCAGCCTGGTATTTTCCTAAATTCTGTCTCCAGCTCAGATAGTAGCACCCTCACTCTACTTCAGGAAGAACACATATACATACGCTTTCCTCTAAGTATTGTGCTTTTGGGCACTAATACCATTTAGGGATGTTGACAAGACAACTGAAGGCAGCTTTCAGTTTCAGTCTCACATCAGACATGCTACTCAATCAAAGAATCTAAGACTTTTTAGCAAAAGTCTGCAGCTTATCTGCTGGGAAACAAATGCTACTTTCCAGATTGGTCTTTTTCCTTTGTTCTTCCAAGATGCTGGATAAAAACATTTTTCCTACATAGAGTCATTATGTTAATCAGCTTTCTAAAACACTGCTGCCAAAGCTCAGTTACTAACTTGATAAAATAAGCTATGAAGCATCTTCTATACTGATGACATGTTCCAAGTGAGGTTTTAAACTCACTCTATAGTGAGAAGTTGATACTTTGGAAAAACTTCAAAGCTGTACGTAATTCTAAGAAATGCATGTTCACTTTGACTACATTTCAGTATTCAATGACTGGCAGCAACATTTAAGTAATTAATAAGA
Source organism: Cinnycerthia olivascens (assembly GCA_035048155.1). Lineage (NCBI taxonomy): Eukaryota > Metazoa > Chordata > Aves > Passeriformes > Certhiidae > Cinnycerthia > Cinnycerthia olivascens. The sequence continues at coordinate 6,434,401 of JAWWMU010000121.1, forward strand.
TTACCAAAATTCTCCATTCCCAGCTCATTCGAGGAAAAGCAGCTGCATATTTTTCCTAACTGATTTGTGCCTACATTTCCAGATTGAACCTTGGCTGAAAGACAAAATAGGAAATGTTTATGCTACTATTACTGTCGCCAAAAGAAAATCTGTGTGGGATACACACAACTGAGAATTTCTCTAGCCAGCTTCTGCTGAGGGACATATGCTGGAACGAAATCAAGGTATTACACAGATGTGCATTTTCACGCACAGGTCACACTAATTTACATCCATACACAAGCATCCTTCTATTCCAGTGCATACAGTCGCTCCAGTCTCTGTTCAGGAGTGCCAAAAGCCTTCGGTGAAAACGAAGGATAACCTTTAAAAACAGACACTTAGCAGGGGAAAAAAAAAAAAAAAAAGTGCTCTAAGGAAAACCTCAACTGACTCGTCCGGACTCGGAACTGCAGGAGCGCTCCCGCATCCTGCCCCACCTTCCCGCACGAACGCTGGGACAAACACGCCTGGATGCTCTGCAAAGGCGGAGGCACCGCGGGCGGCACCGTATCCCAGCCGCTACTCGGAGGATGCTTCTGCCGAGGGCAAACCCCGCTCCGGGAGCGATACCGCCTCATCCCCGCATCCTCCCGGAGGCTGCCGCACCCGGCACCTGCGGGACGGATGGGACAGGACGGGTCCGGTCAGTGCCTACCTGTCCCACGGGCGCCCTCCCCGTCCGACCGGCCGTCGGGAGCCGCAGCCGGGAACCGTGGCCACCGGGACTTGAGCGAGGGGCGGTGTGAGCGGCGGGGCCAGTGGGGATCAGCCCCTCCTCCGCCTGTCCCGAACCGCCCCCGGCCAGACCCACAGGCATTTTTAACCACTTACCCGCGCTCCCTGCTCCAGTCTCTCTCGGGGCGCGGCAGCGAGCGGACGGGGCGTTTCTGTCAATCCCGGACTCGCCGCCCTCCTCTCACTTGCAGGCGGATTGCGAGCTACACAGGGACCTCAGAGATCATTTTATTGGGCCTAGTGAAAGATAGCTACCTACCTAGGAGGTGATCGAGGAGCGAAATCGTGTTTTAAAACGACTAAATGCTTATACCCCGCAATGACGGGCTAATCCTCAGCCCCGTCAGGAGACGCAAATTCAGAGAAAAAGAAACGTCATGTGCTACTTTCCAGAACTGCTACGGAAAGGAAAAGCATGGTGACTTTTGCACTTAAATATATTCTAGTATATTTAAGATACTTACTCCGCAAGAAGTGTTGCTTCTCTTTTTTGTTTATTTTTTCCCTATTCCAGCATGCTGTTGCAGAGACACTAATTCTATCGCTGCTTGGCTCTGTCTTTGCCAGCGGCGGGCCCATTCTGGAGCCGGCGCCATTGGCTCTGCGGGACAAGGAGGAACGTTCCAGCAGCACCTCAGAGAAGCCACATCCGTAGTCCCCGCTGCTACTAAAACCCAGCCGTGTCACCCCATACAGATTTTCCCACAGCCCAAGAGGTGTGCGGGGTGCTGAGAGTGCTGTCCCCAGGCACTGTGGGGTTCGTGTGTGCCAGGCTTGCTCTCGCCCGGGCTGTGGGGATGCCCAGTGCTCCCACATGCCGGTGCTATCGCATGATCTGTGAAGTGTTCGGTGCGTGGGTGAACGCTGGTGCCGCTCGCCGTCCCGGCCGGGCTGAGTGGGCGCTGCCCGGAGCAGCGCGGGCGCCGAGGGGAAGCAGCGGAGCTGCCGCCTGAGGAGGCGCAGGCGGGAATCGGAGATGGCCCTTGAGCTCCAGGTGGGCCTGCACAAGAGGGACCCCGGCAGTGGAAGCTGAGTCCCCATGGTGGGAGCTCACAAGGTGCAGGGGTGCCTGCGACAGCTGGGGCGATCCATAGCTGGTGCTGGGAGTGAGGTGCTGGATGGTGCTCCTTCCCTGGTAAATCAATGGGCTGAGCCTGCAGCAGTTCTCAGGAGCTTGTCCGAGGCAGAGTAAGCTGATGTGGTGCCGAGAGACAGATCACGGCAGCTGCACCATAGAGATGTGGGGACACCAAGTGGCCAGAGGGACTGCATGGGTTTGGGTCTTGGCACCGAAGTCCTGTGTTTGGGGGCATTGCAGGGACACAGGGATGTTGAGGAAGGTGTCCTGAAGCACGCTGTGAGTCCCCTGCTGGTGTAAAGGGGCTGAGGGTCGCTGAGATTTTTCAGGGTTGGGGAGCTTTTCTCAGGATAGATGTCACTGGGGACCGTGAGTCCCATTGCAGCCTGGTGAGATGACCACAGAGTCCCCATTTGGAGATCAAGTGGCTAGTGGTGCATCCCCATGGACTGGCACCAGCTGGTGCTACAGCTTGTCTGCCTGCCTGCAGGTGGAAGGGGTTGTGTCCTTGCTGAGGCCCTGGATGGACAGAGACATAGCTGAGATGCAGATGTAGCAGAAATGGAGATGCAGCTGGAGATGGAAACTGGATGTACATAACAGGGACTCAAAGGAGCCAAACATATGGTGCAACTATAGTGTGAATCTAGGTCTAAAAGGGAATGGGGTAATTTTAATTATGGAAGGCAGGAACACCTTTGTATCTCTTGTTGGTGTGTCCCCCTGTCCTAGTTTGATGCTGAATTGTATCCCCATTTGTCTGTTTAGCTCAGAAATAAGTTTTTGTACATTTAAAACTGGATCTGAGAGTGAAGGAGAAGCAGTGGAATGTCTGAAGCAGTTGTTTTCTAAACTTAAAGATAAGAGTTTTCAGCTTTCTTTCACACACGGCTGTGTTGTCTGCAGTGTGGATGGTGGGACAGAGCTCTCCTTTGCTTTTTGTTAGTTTTTGGCTGGCTGAGGCAGAGAAGTTCTCCAGACTGTGGGGTTTTTTTTCCTTTTTCTTGGAACTGTTGAACCTGCTCTGGACTAAACACCCAAAAGGGCACCAGGAGCTCAGCCCTCTGTCCCACCAGGCCTGGCCTGGGCCCGGCCTTTCCCAGCCCCAGAGGGACCGACAGCAACTGAGACGAGTTACAGCCACGGGAGAGACTTTCTGAATTTGGCATCTCTGCGGAGCGGAGAGAGGTTTTGTTGTTCATTGTTGTGCTGGGGAGTGCTTTGCCTGTTAAATAAACAATTTTTTTCCACTTTCTTCCAAGGAAATCTTTTCCAGAACCCTTTGGGAGGAAGGGCCATTTGGATTTGCTTTCTAGAGGGACCTCATTGAGAGATTTCTTCCCAAATTTGCCTTAATCCAGGACACCCCTCCATTTTAGGGGTCCTCCATGTGCTTTGAGGTTCCTCCTTTAGCACCTCCATTTGCTGTGTCCACAGCTGGATTGTAACTGGCAGCTCT
>JAWWMU010000121.1:6460100-6470521 GCA_035048155.1 Cinnycerthia olivascens
ACATAAAATATATACAATAATATATAATGTAATATGCAATATTATATACATAATTAACATAAAGTATCATTATACACATAATATATGTAACATTATATACAGTATTGTTAATATAAGTATCAATGTAATACACTGAAGCAATACTACATGTTAATGATATATTAATACCACCTTCTGTTGGGGCTATATAACTAATATATATATTAATGTCAGCAGTGTATCTTAATATTTTAATGTTACTGATATATTTGTTAATATGATAATGTTATGGAATGGGTATCATCTATGATGTTAATATAATTTCCTGAGATACACAGTTATGTATGAAATATTATATGCTGTGTTCCATAATATATATAATGCATATATTATACTCTATTATGCTATTATTACTATTACCTTTTAAACTCCATTACAAACTTTACATTATAGTAGCAATCTGTTGTTTTATCCAAGTTCTGTATAATATTCAGAACAAACCATTACAGCAAGCTGTTGGATGTAATTTAAATTATCTGAAATTTGGAGTGTGGCCCCGGACCAGATTCTAGGATGTATACTCTTGAAGGGATTACTGAGCAAAATGACTGGGATGAAATGACACTCCCATCCTTTCCGGGATGGAATGCAGTGTGTTTGTGGCATTTTCCCCCAGTTACTGTGCTTTGGCAGAAAAAATGTGTGAAAATATGCACTGATTGATGCATTACATCAATCCACAGATACAGCTAGTGTTGCTGATGGTACCTTTGAATTTCGAGTTGTTGCAAGAACCTGATTCTCCCTGAAAGATTTCTGGAGTTATGTGCAAAAAGATTTTCTTGTATTGTGCAGGCCTCCTCTGAATGTCTGGTGGGGTAAAAGCTGCGTGGGGATCTCCACAGCTGCAGGATTTGCTGTCGTCACTCACATGGGCTCCTTAGTCTGTAGCTGTGGCACCTATTTTCCTGTTCAGCGTGTCCTTGATAGGTAATCAAACGCATACTGCCACAAAATGTCAAGTTTCCTTGATTGCCATAGCTGGTTTTGAATGAGGAGCAACAGGAGATAGGTGTTTTAAATGCCATAAACATGCACTCTGATACTTGCACCTACTTGCTCCCCTCATTCTCTTTCAGCTGTTACTTAAAAGGTAAATACTTCAAGGAAAAAATCATCCTTACTTGTCTTTCCTTGATTGATGCTGAGATTAAGTTTTACAGATCGTTATCTCATCTAAATTATGGATGGTTTTAGTGTCACAACTTACTTTTCCTGCAGACAACGATTTATTGGTTGATGGAAATTCTGTTAACAGGAATTGAGTCCAACTTGGCTTCACAAAAGCAGAACATGGGCCAAGACCAGACTCAGAAGAAGAATTTGTTAAATCTGTAGCATTGTGTTGTAGGGGAAGGTAAATTTTGAAGTTTGCAAGCATCCCTCTTTGCATTTATGTAATAATTTTTTTCCCTCAAGCAAATCTTTATTGTTAGGGGTAGTCTGGAGAGCAATCCAGAATAATTATATGGGAAGTTTTGTGCATTTTAGTGTCTTTGGTATCATTTTACTTAGGTAAATAAATAGACACAGGACTCTGTTTTCTTTCAGTTATTTATAAAAACATCCAGCTAATCTCATGCTGGCACTGGAAACAGCAGATTCTTTCTTCAGTAGGAGTACTGGTCTGTGAAGATTTTCTGCTGGATTCTGAAGGTAGAATTGCTTGTAATTAGGTAAAATTGGTAAGGAAATTAAGGCACTGCTGGCTGATTTCTTTTTGTAGGGTCTCAAAGCTCAGGTACTGATATTGTTTTATTCATTCCCCTTCAGTTCATGATTATTTAGGAGTTGTCCTCAGGACAACAGAGCATGGAGGGATCAAAAAGGGGTTATATAGGACTGAACTGGAGCCGTTTTATGCACAGAGGTGTGTGGAAGGGAGAATGTGATCTGTGGAAATCCAAGCTTTATTCATTGTGCTATCCACAAAACAATTTGAGAGCATCTTCCTCATTTGAAAGGCTTGCTAGACTGGCAACAGAAATATTCTTAAAAAACTTGTCAAGAAGCAGGCCTTTTTTTTTTTTCCCCATTTTTTAACTTGCATGTGAATAGGCCGAAATGCTGTAGATACTGTATCTGTTCTGGACTTCTGTTTGTTGTGGGTTTAAAAATTTTCCACGTCTGACTGGGGCTCTTCCTGTCATCCATTTCTGCATTTTTCCAAAAGGTTCCAAGCTTGTTCTTACATTTAACATGCAAAATCACAGGCAGTTCTATTTCTACCTGGCTAAGTGAAACAAATGCAGTAGCTGCCAAAGACTGTGACCTTTGTCAGTGTGAGCTGTGCCAGTCACTGCTCAGTAACAGGAATTTTACTGCTCTGCCCCTTGCAGCTGACTCTTACTAATAACTGCTGTCTTTTGGCTGGGCAGAAGAATTGGTGGAGCAGTGCCCTGTCACTCATTTGATTTTTCTTGTGGTTGTGGCTTAGAAATACAGCATTAAAGTTTAGAGTCCACTGAAGTGTTCTTCCTTAGTGGTAATTCTGGACAAACTGTTCTCTTAAAAGAAACCTTTGTGATATTCGTTTTGAGAGATGCAGTGAGGCAAAAGAGCATTGGACTGTTTTTTACTGAACATCCTCCTAAACTGTGCTTAGCAGTTGCAGTGAGATCCTGCTTACTCTTAAGCTGCAAGATTTAAAATTGTGACATCACGTTGTATGTTTAGCTTTAGATAACAGAGCTACAGGGAACTCAGACCTGAAACTGAGCAGAAGCCTTTTGGCTTTGGGTAAAAGGGATTTGATCTGGTTTTCCCAGTGTAAATTCTGATATCAGATGTCATGTCTGCTGATAACCACCATGCAGACTCCCTTTGGCCTCTGAGATTTTTTTTCCCCTCAGTCCTAAAATGCCTTGTAAAGGTCACATTAAGATGAAAGTTTGGCGGAAGCAGTGTTGTTATTAATGACATTATGAATAGGTGACTTCAAGGCTCCTAACATGGTACCCTTAATAACACTTAACTTCTCGAACTCTCTCAAAGGAATCACTAACTCATCAATTTGCTGTTGCAGGAAGGACTTGGGGCAGGGTGAATGCTTTTAATATTACCAGGTTAAATCATCTTTGCTGCAGCTCACTGCAGCTCACATAACATTAATATTCTGATTAAGTACAGATAAGTTTTTTGATGGAATAATTCGGGTAAGTAGACTATGTCAAACACTGCAGCAAGATTACAGAGGTTCAAAGCACAGCACTTTGCATTTTTAAATATGTAATTCCAGCTGGCATCTCTGGAGCTGGAACAGCATAATGCATTTATGTCAGCATTTGTGTTAGGGACTTTAAAAGAGACATATCTACAAGAAAAAGTAGATGTTTGTTGTTCTTTTTTTCTCTTTTTTTAATGGAACTGCTGGTTTTGAGAAGCACAATGTTTCTTGCTTGCCACACAGTAAACCACCTCCCTGATGAATGTGTTGATACTGTGAGCATAAAAACCCTGGGATGAATGTTTTGATCGTGTGTGATTTAGAGCCACCACAGAAGCATCACGTTTATCCTGACTGAAGTTTCATGAACTATAACTTGGCGCAGAACAACTCAGAGTTTTATTTCTGCCTGAAACAGGATGATGATGCTCTGTTTTCTGAGCAGAGCCCTGCCACGAGTGAGGCATTCACCCAGCCCACTGGGGAGACAACTCTGCTCAGCCAGCACAAATAAGCCAGTGTTGACTTTATTCACCAAGGTAAGAGCTGTTTACACAATAAAGCTGGGCAAGACTGTGTGTTTATCAGCTCTGATACACAGGAATCACGGATTAAATGGCTTGTCCTTGCCTTTTTTTCCCCCCTTCAAAGTAGTATTGGGCATTTTACTTAGTGGGTTTCTGCACACCAGCCTTTGAGCAGATCCTCATTGTAGCAAAAAAGAGTTAGCAATCAACAAATATTTCAGGACAGTAATGCCTCAGTGACTCTATGGTTCATTTACTATTTGAAGATTTAGCCCAGCTGCCGGTGTTTCATCCTGAAAATGGAGAACAGAGATTAATTGTTATACCAAATCTGCCAACCACAAGCATCAACAGTCAAAACAGGCTCTTCAAAGTGCTCATGTTTAATTTCAGCACCACCTATGAGACTGTAAAATGTGTCCAAATAGTGTTGGGAGCACTTAAGGGAAAAGTAGATTTTGTTTCACCCTCTTTTTGCTTTATTGGCAACAGATAAAATGCATGTAGGATTCCTAGGCATATTTAGGAAACATGAGATGAGCAGGATGGATCATTTGTAGGCTGTAATATTCCGTGGATTCTTTTCGATTATTACCTGCATAGTTCTGCAGTTTTATAAAGGATGGCACAGGATGAGTTATGCTGCATTTTTGTGGTTGTTGTAGCCTTCAAGAGGAGAATAACTAGAGGAGAATAAATGCAAAGCACTGAGAGTGCTGACATCACTGTGGTGGTTTTAAATATGATTAAAATAATTTCCTCCTCCTGCACAATGTTTGTTCATTCCATCAGTAACTATACAGGAGTTTTTAAACTGTGTGGAAAATGAATAGTTTAAAAGTAATAGGTGAGCATCCATTTAATAATCAGAACTATAAAGTTCCAGCTTTCTCTCCCCCTGCCCAGTACAGCCTCAACTCATTCATAATTCAAATTGAGTAAGGTAGGGAATAATGCTCTTACCTTTGGGTTAATAATTGGGGAAAAAAAAGCTCTTTGTGTCTTAAAACACATAACTAGTAAGGCACTGTGTGAAATCAAATTTTCTAGTTGCAGATTTCCAGCAGTTCTCTGAAATGGCCTTTTGTTGAAGGTGAAGATGCTTTTAACTCTTAAATATTTACTGTTAACTTCAAATGTTCACTGGCAATAGCTAAGAAAAGCACAGACTATAAAAAAATTAATCTACACTGTTAGCTTATGCTAATTGACCCCTTGTTTGCCTCCTTTTTATTTTTAATAAGGAGAAAAGACGAGGAGAAAGCAGAAGGGAGTTAAGACTTCTGTATCAAACTGATAGAAACTACCAAGTGGGTTTCTCCATGCAGTCCCCCTTTCTGACCACCCCAGCGTTTGTGCAACAATTGCTTATACAAATCTACATTAAAAAAAGATTTTACTGTTTGTTAAAATAATTAACTTCTGATTATAGACCAGTACCACCCAGTGTATAAGCTTGCCATAAGAGTAAACCCGTATTTTTTTCCTAGAAGTTAGCCTCCTTTGCCATATACATTTATGTACCTAGTACTTCAGGAAGCTCTCCACAGGCCTAGAGGAACCAAATGTGCCTTGCTTTAACTGGAAGGAGCCTGGTGTGTTACAAAAAAACAGATGTGAAGGTTTCTGGGTCATTCCTTTCAGTCACCAGAACCTGTTAAACCAGTCCCTCCAAAACCAACCGGGACTATGAAGAGCACAGCACTTTAGTATCCTGCATAGCTTTTCAGAGCACATGGACTTGTCCATGTGGGAAGGGCAATTTAGATTAGATCTAAATAAAAGTAGAGTGTTTCATCTGAAATAATTCACGTGCAAGAAATAAAAAGTAGCTGTTTCAGATTAACTTCACATTTAAACAAGCCCTAGGAAGACTTTTCAGTGGGAGAAAGAGGATAAGGTCTTTTCCAGCTGTGGGAGATGTTTTGGGCGGAGGGACAGAGCGATCATGTTCACCTCCATATACTTTGCCGTATGAATTACAGGCCAAATTCTGCTGTTGCTAACATTGGAGCAGCATGCTTTTATATGAGTTACTTCTTCAGTTACTGCCTGGATGGTCAGCAGAACTCAGATGTTCAACCCTTGTGCAAGGTGAGGGGGTTTTCGAAAATGTGAGGGTTTTTTTCACACCATCACAGGTCAAAACATTGCAGCTGTTTGCCAGTTCTCCCCACTAGAGGTTACTCTCCTTCCAGCTCTGCAGTTTGGAGGATCCTGCTTAATATCTTCCAGGCAAAGCCACACAGGGTATCTTAAATTGCCTTCTTTTCCCATTTGAACTGTGCCATGTGTCTTGATCAGAGACAGGCTGGAAGTTACTTGTGTGGCTTTCTTGTTCCTCTTTTAGCAGAAATAGTACCTGCAGCCATCTTCACTTGGTGATGACAGTGCTTTTAATATTCATTGCTGACCAAAACGAGGGATCTCTGCCGGGTCTTTCAGATGGTTCCCTTGGATCAGCTTTTAGAAGACTGTTAATTTCCTCCATGAGAAATGGAATAGCAAATGTAAAATAATTAAATTTAGTGGCTGGATAATTTGTTGGCTTTTTTTAATCCATACTGCACTGGTAAGGGAAGTTCTAGAAAGCCCTACAGCAGGATGCTTGGTGCAGGGAAGGGAACCTGCAGTTACAGTAATGAATGCTCCTATCTTTGTGTGTCATTTCACAGTAAAAAAACTTGTGTTTTACTGCATGCTTTAAGCCACTCTGAATGTTTTCGTTTAGAAACCATGCCCTCTGTGTGATGAAGCAAAAGAAGTTCTTGAGCCATACAAGAGAAGGGTAATGTATGAAAATACTGTATATGTTTTCTATATGGAAAGAACAGTTAATCAGGATTCTTTCTCTGTAAAAAGAAAATTGCTTGGATTTATTTGCATCTGTTATTCTTTCATGGATGATCTCTTCAAGACAATTTCAGCAGTTATTTATGTAAAAGTCATTCTCCAAATGCATTTTGTGACAATGCTGCTGAAATAAGTTTTGGCGAAATGAACCAATATACTCCGTGTTGTAGTAGTTCTTGAAAACACTCCTTTTGTAAATATTGTTACCTTGTCTGAAGGCGGAGTTTGCAACATTTATGGGGCAGGTAATGATGTAGTTTGGGGAGGATGTGACTAAGTGGAGCTTCAAGTATTTGAACTATGTGTGTCTGCAATTTTTTGATTGCAGACACAAACCTGATTCTTCAATCAGGTTTTGATCTCTCTGTTGAAGGATGAAACTTTCAATGGAAGCCTTAAGAGCTGTTGCACTCTGATGCCTGTTTCGTTCCCAACTGTGTTTGATGCGGTTGCTGCCCACAGGAGAGTGGTTCTGCACAGTGGAACAAGAATATTCTGGGCTAGGGAGAGAGTCCCTTGTGGAGAGGCAGAGAAGGGTTGTGGCTACATATATTTTGGACTCAAAAAACCCGGCCCTTATCTACAACACGTAGAATAAATCCACATGCTTCAAGACCCTTGCATTGCTGAGGAAAACACTGATCAGAAGACAAGCAGGTATTGTTTTTCAGTGTCCAGTAAGAACTGACATATTTCTTTTCTGCCATAGTTTATTCTGCAGGAGGTGGATATTTCTCTTCAAGAGAACTCAGCGTGGTATGATAAATACAAATATGACATACCTGTTTTTCATTTAAATGGGAAGTTCCTAATGAAGCATCGAGTTGACATTCAAAGGTTTGAGGACCAACTTAGGAAGCTGGAGTTGCAAAGTGAGGGAAAACAGTGAAGAAAATGCAGCTGCTCTGATGCAGATCTCAAAGGTGAAAAGAACTGTGTGAGAAAAACCGTATTCATTATCTGGCCTTTAATTCCCTAGGACATCTGAGTCTAAAAAACTTGAGTGACTTGTGTTCTGTTTTGTGTTAATCACCCAGCCCAGCTGCACCAGGAGCCACCTTTTCTGTGCTGTTCATTTGCTGCTCTCATGGGCTGATTTTTCACTATCAGAATAAAAGCTTATCTGTAACAGCAGCTAAAGTAAACTCTGTTTGTAGGGGGTTGGCATGTTTGGGTAGTGGGGTGATTTCTCTGAGAAGCTGCTGGAAGCTTTCTCTGTGTGCAGCTGAGCCAACACCAGCCAGCTCTGGGCTGGACCCTCTGGCTGTGTCTGACATGATCAGTGATGACGAGGAAGAAGGAAAGAATGTTTTAATAAAATGACCAGAAACCCTGTTCTCCATCTCCCTGTACCACTGAGGGGAAGGAGGAGGAGAAATTTGAGAGTGAAGTTAAGCCTGGGAAGAAGGGAAGGGTGGGACAAAGGAGTTTTTAAGATTTCATTTCCTTTGTCTTTATCGTACTGTGATTTGATTGGTAATAAGCTAATTTCCTAAGTCAAGTCTCTTCTGCCTGTGACAATGATCTGTGACTGATTTCTGTGTTCTCATCTCAACCCACAAGCCTTTTATTTATTTTCTCTCCTCTGCCCAGCTGGTGAAGGGACTGATACAGTGACTTCTGTGGGTGTGTTGCATCCAGCCAGGATCAGTGTTTAAAAGATGATTAGCACATGTAGACTGTAGATGTGTAGGAGACTTCCTTGAAGAAGTCTAGGAGCCTATGCTAAATAATAATTTGACATGGAAAAGAGGGCATTTACTGTTAAGTTAAAAGGACACTTGATTAAAGATCACACACTCTCATTGGAATTGTTACCTATAGAATGATCACAATTTGATACAATTATTGCTAACACCAGACACTGAATAGTTTATTTTTCACATTTCAATTTTGTCTGCCACACAGCTGCAAATCAATTTCTCATGTGGCAAGAATGCCATTTTATCAAGGATTGCTGCAATTACGTTAGAGAACGATAGGCAATGTAGGCCTGTGAAGGAGACAGAATGTCCAAGATAAACATATTTTCAGGAAGAAGAGAATGACAGATTCAGGAAAATTCAACCATTTTAGGTTAAATAGTCTGTAATAGACTGTAGAAAATGGCTGGTATTTTTGATGTACTTAACAGATTCCTTAACACAGAAAGTAATCCCTACCTGCTGCACTTCTGTTCTTCTTATCGTGGTGATATTCAGTCTTCTCACTAGGAATTTATGCAGGTTCACTTGGCAGATGTTTCTCCACAGAGGGAAGAATCCAGACTCAATGCCTGACTGGAACAGCAAACTGAAATACAGTGGGATCCACGAAAGTCTCTGAAGTTTTGGAGTATGGTTTAATAACAAGTCAGATGATCTGCTGTGGTGAAAATGATCTGTTCCTTTGTGGCTTCATCCTGCAGTGTCTATAGTGTTTGACAGATAACTTGCAATCCAGTTTTGATATATTCCCCAAGATGAAAAAATTCTGGGGAGGGCAGGGTAAGGAATTAAAACTTTCTTCCAGCTTAGCAGCTTCAGTCCACTCAGACTGGGGTCTGAAACTATCCAAGATTTCCCAGGAGGAGACCTGTGCCATTTTTATAATGGGGAACTTGAGGGAAGTTCCGCCAGATCATGGATCCACTGTTCCATGGGTTGCTGTTAAATAAAAGATCTGAATTACCTCTGTCCGCCAGTGCCACTTGCTTTTCTTCTATGATTTGAGGTGGTTTCAGAGAGCTCAGGTTTTTTCATTGTTGAGGTTTTGTGATAAGAGAACTGCATAGAGATCTTGTCAACCATAGCTCGAGTGCTCTTCTAAAATGTAACAGCGTTATCTCAAAGATAAGTACTGCAGAGGTCATGTGGACTCACCCCACTTCCCAAAATACATAACTGACAGAGCTCTCAGAGAGCATTTTGCCTTTGTTTTATTTTAGTAAGGTCTGTTTTGGGAAGGAAAAAAAAAAAAAAAGGAAGGTAAACCCAAACTTTGTAATTTTAGAGTTGATGAATCCCTTGTTCCTTTTTCTGTCAGACTGTGGAGATTTTCCTCTCTAGTCAGTGCCAGATACTTTTTCCCCATTTATTTTGTAAAGTGAATGATAACTGGATTTCCATAATAGCTTTTGTCCATTGCATAGCTTTTATAAGTGAGATTTCCATTAGGGCTGTGCTGTCAGAAACCTTCCAGTGGCTTTACTGTTCTACACTTTTAAGAGAGTGGAAACCCTATTTGGACACAGGATATGAAGTGGGAATGTGTCAATATGGATCGTTGGTGGAACAGCCGTATCTTCATTTTCCAAAAGCAAGAAAGGATGCATCCTATATAAATTTGAGGGGTTTCTTTTTCTTCTTTTTGAATTTAAGAAATGCAGTAGTCTCCCAGCCCATGCATGTCTCTAATCAAATATGTTAAAATATAACACAGATATTAAAATGAGAAAGTAAATGTCCCTGCTGAATATATATCTTTACGGAGCAATATGCAAGTTTGTGAAAACTGGCAATTTACTCTTGACAGTAAGTATTGCTAGGAGTGCAAAACCTTATAATGCACTATCTCTAGTAAAAGGAGCTTGGATGCAAGATGGATTTATTTCCTAGTTCTGGCCAATTAAAAAAGCACATAGACAATGTCCCGTCTTCTTCCAGTAACTATAAAAAACAAATACCCACTGGGCTTACTTTCTTATATGTTCTGGTTCTCTTCGTGTCTTTAAATTGTATACAAGACATAGAAGACAATGTCTCATTTTAGGCACAGCACTCCAGGCACAGCGTCTTCCTGTCCAAACTGGCCTGTGATACATAATCTCAAAGTCAGCTGTAATACACATGGCCCTC
>JAWWMU010000121.1:6502030-6512600 GCA_035048155.1 Cinnycerthia olivascens
AGTGGCTTGTTAGACGGCACCTCCAGAAACACCTGGGGTGATCCCAGAGTCTTAGAACAAGGGAAAGCACATATTCCACATGTAAATATATTAGTCTGGGACATGCTTTGCAAAGCATCACACACAAGCCAAGTTTCATGTGTCTGCAGGCTGTCATCCAGGTGACTCATTGCTGAATAAAACATGAGAATCGAATCCACCCCGTGAGGTTTTCAGTCTTGTTGTAGAAGTGACAAAGGCAGTACCTAGGGAAGTGGAAAGAGGTCTTCTGATTGCACTTGGTGCACATAGGCTTCAATGCAAAGCACCAGACAACCAACGTTTTTAGTAATGCAGGTACCTTGCAGACAGTGAGATGTTTGGGATGCATCAGGTGGAAAGGAGAAAAGTCCCCTGTGGAGGAAATAAATGTCAATAATAAGTTTTTATGAGAACTTAAAGATGAAGACTGAGGAAGGAAAAAATTAATAAGAAGGTACCTGAGTCAAAACAGAGTACAATAATAATCTTTGTTTTGAAACTGGAGTCTTAAAGACAAGTTGTGCTCATTGAGCTTCTAATGAGGCTTTTCTCAAATGCAATACTGATGCAGTCAATATTGCAAAACTCTGAAATTAAAATATAAAGCTATTTAAAGGAGAAATGTTTTCAGTTTTCTGCTTACTTTAATTTGAAAGTAAGTTTAGTATCTTTTCTAAGTTTCATACATTGAACTGTTTTCCTATCAATAGTGAAAAGTATAAATGCAATAATTGTAATAGGATCATATTTGTGTGCAGTGTCGACTGCAGGAGCTGTAAGAATCAAATGTACTAAAAATGGGCAAATAATTAACTTAGCAACAATGAACAGAAGAATTAGCATTTTTTTTTTAGTTGTCTGTAGAAATACCATTACCACATTTCTCCAAGTATTCTCCATTAGTAGTTAAAAACGTTTTGCTTTCTGCTGGCCCTTTTTGCCCCACAGTTTTCAGGTTCTTGCCTCCATCACCTGCCAGCACTCTGTGCTCTCTGTTGCTCAGACTCTTGTGCAGACACATTGCTTTGTCACAGCCTCAAAATCTCTGTGGATTTGGCCACTGTGAGCCAGGTAAAACCACAAGTTAAGAACAGATCTCACTTGTCAAAGAGTTAATCTACACAAGATTTAAGTGAACAAGAGTTCATTACCAAACCCCAGGCATGAAGTTAAGCCTCAGATATTTACAATTTTCACCTTTTGCAGTTTAAGTAAGTAATTTTCAGTTTAGCCTTACCTGGCCAGGAGGAATCAGTTGAATTCCTGTGTGAGCAAAAAAAAGGAAGCCAAATTATGGATTTATTACGTGGGGCAGAGCAACAATCTCTGTGTGATTTTGACAGCCCTTCTTTCAGCCTTGCAGTGGAAATGGGGAGAGTTATTTTGGAATGTGAAAACGTGGCCTTGGGAGTACATAAATATTTAACTTTGAGTGTTTTCGTCTGAGCTCCATCCTACAACTGTGGGATGGTAGCTCTGAGTCCAGCCTAAATGTGGAGAAGGTCAACAGGAACAATTCCATCAAATGCAGCTCATTTGGATTAGAACCGGCTGAATTTGCCCTCCTAAGACCTTGTATTTAAGAAGGACTTTATGACTTTATATTTGACAGAAACATTTGTCCTCATACTGTCTCGATTCTCCCCATCTGCTGAAATAAGGGTTGAAAACATCAAGATGTGGTAGGTATAATTTCTCTTCCATTTCTCTGATGCTCTCTGCTGTGTGCAGGTGTGGTGTGAGTCTCAGGGGGTGGAATGAGCATCCTGCTCTCTCAGATTTTGTTTTTTCTGACAAAACAAGCAGCAGGAATGAAGCACCCAAATGGAACAGAGGTCAGAGTCCAGAGGCACTAGCTGATGCAATTAAAACTGCTGCTGTTGGAAATTGCAAAAGACAGTTTTGTGATGAAATCCGAGGTACTTGCAGAGAATGGGACTGGTGAAAGTTTTACAGGTCCCATGATGAAGGAAGTGCCTCGTCAGTAAAACACAGTGTGCAAAAAAATACTGTGACTCTCCTGGACAAAGTGATTTCTAGAGGTGAATCCTGGCTTTAAGGACTGACATGAAGTTCTTTGTCCTTTGACAGCTGTTGAGAGCAAATTAAATTCTCATCTTTCACTTTTTAGGCCAAGAAGTGCTTGACTCTTTTTTATAAAGTGATCTAATTTAGAAGAGAAAAGAGAAACCAAATCTTTCAAGTGCAAAACTCCCAAACTTCTAGACCTTTTTATACGCAAGCACTGAGTGTATAAGCAGATAGTAATTCTTTCACTGCATTTTGGTTCCTAAGTGTTAAAACAATTGTGGTTTAAGCCATGTTCTGGGGCCAGAATGAGCAGGAAGTTTGTGGATAGAAGTGGGGAAATAGGGGAGTGGGGGTCTGAAGCAGATAAGGCAATGACAAAAAGGTATTTTAGGAACATGTTAGAGTAAGTACCTCTGTAACCTGTGAGGAAAGACATTTCTACTAGAAAAGAACTAATACAAGGAAAGAAAATACACATTTTTCCTTATGCCTTAGGGGAAGAAAAAATTCTGTTTCCAGATCAGTTGTAAACTGAATTTGTATGTTCTGGGGTTTTTTTTCTTATTAGTGCAAGGCTAAAATGCCACCACCACAAGTACTTACAGTATTTATTATCGTCTGTAAACTTTCATTTCAACAACCAACAAAAGGATACAAATCTAAGCAAATTACCCAAGTTAGTGGCTGTGCAGGCACCTAAAGCATTTTATTAGAGTTCACAGTGCCAAAAACCCAGTCTATTGTTCTCATGGAAAGTGGTTCAAAGTTCAGTACTTAACAAAATAACAATGATTTATAGGTGGGCAGTGAAGTTTTAAATTCATGGTCAGACTCTTAAGGACTGTTTGTGCTGGACTGACTTGTGCTGCCTGTGACAAGCGCTCAGGTTTTTTATGTGCTTGTTTGTAAAATTGCACTTTGAATGCTGTCTTCTGAGTGGTAGTTTTTAAAAGACCCTGGAGCTTAGACCAGATGAATGGGAAATGCTATTTACAGCATGAAAAATTAGTAAAAGGTTGGCTGAAATAGAGTAAAATCACCCAATGTAATCCGGATTTGATACTGTGCTACTTTCTATCTGTTGAAACACTTTAACTTGAAATCCATCCTCCTCAGCTGTTGAACAATTACCACATCTTTCTCTTGCACCTTTCAATGGTCTCCCATATCTCCTTAAAAGGTAGTGGTGTAATATAGCAAACTAGAAGCTATTGTCCAAAAAAAATTTTCTCCAGCCTTCTTCTCATGTCACTGTGCCCCAAAATTGCCATGTCCTCATGCTGTCTCTCTCGCTGGTGGCTTTACAGCTCCAAAATGAACAGGTCAGGCAGCATTTTTTTCTCTCCTTGTGCTGAGCCACATGTCATTGTCAAATATAGGAATTTGTCTTCTCTATTTAGATAAATTAATTTTTTACTCTGGGAGATTTGGGGGTCTTGTGGTGCTGCAGCATCCATGGCTTCAGCTGGAGCTGCCAGTTACTCCACCAATTTCTTTACTCAATATTTGTGTATTTGGAAACAAGAAGCTCTTAGTGGTGGATTGTGGAGGGGAGAATCAAGAAACTATTCCAGTTATGAGTGTCTGAAAAGGATGTGCATAAAACTAAATGTTTGTCCACTAAATTAGGATTTTCAGGTTCCCCTGAGTTTTTTACTTTTTTAAAGTATTCTGTCAATTCCACCTTTACAGTACCCTACATTGTTTCTTAGTAGGTGGAAATCTAGGAGGTTTCAGAGTGCTCTGGAGTTGAGAATTTTTGTTCTTCTTCTGCATTTTTGGTGGGAAGGGGAAACTATGTGTGATCTAGTGAGTACTTTGGTCTCTGGAGCATCCTAAAAGGTAGCATAAAATTACTGTCTAAACCTCAGGGAGGGAAAAGTGAGTTCCTGCTCCATTTCTTAGAAGCAAAGGTACTGCAGGACCTTGTGACACTTGAGCCAGTGAAGAATGCCTTTTTCACACAGCCTCTGACAACTGCATTGCTGACAGCTTTTGGAAACATTAATTTATTACTTAGAATGCAACAATTTGTGTTCTGAGTAGCCAGCCAGGTTTGATAGCAAAAAAGAAGGTGAGAGATGCTCCTCCATGATTTGCACCGTTCTTCCAGTAAGGTAGAGAATTCTATCTGTGTTCTAGATATGCTGACTTGTCCCAACTAAAAAACTCTCCACATGTCACTGGGGTCCAAAATTCTGGAGTAAACTGCACAAAATTATGTGAAGTTACATAAAAAAGAAAATTACATAAAAAAAGGAAAATTACATAAAAAGTTTCTGAAAAGTGGAGGGTGATTTTTTTGTTGTTGTTTAGGGTTTTTTATGGTGGTGATTTTTTGTTTCATTGGGATTTTTTAAAATTATTATTATTTTTGTGTGGGTATGTATTTGGGTTTTTTCTGTTGATGTGGGATTTTTTTTAATTATTATTTTTTGGAATTTTTTTGTTGTTATTGTTGTTTTTGGTTTGGTTTGTTGTTGTTGCCATTATTATTATCATTAATATTAGTATTTTGACTGTTGTTTTAAAATAGTGCAATATTTCTTAGGGAAATGTCTCCGGATGGGATGCTACTGGTTTTACATACACATTTTTAGGTCTTGAAGCTGATTGATGCAAGCTCACATCACATTTGAAACCAATAGGGTGAACTCGTGGGAACATGGAACAAGAAAGGCGGATGGGTTTCCAAGTTTGAAACCATGACTGAGAGGTGGAATAAGTGCTATTCTTAGCAGAGACGCTGAAAAAAAAAGTAAAAGGGAGTAACTCCACTAGTATTTGTTCAACATTTGCAACCCCCTGCTTGAAGTGTCAAGATCATTTTGTCTTGTGCAAATCTCAGCCACTCACAGCTTCAGTAGGAAAACACTGCTTTAAAAAAGCTCTGCTGTGATAATTTACTTGTCACCCTGATGATGCTTTGTGGATCTAAGAACTGGGATAATATCATGCACAGTCAGAAAGAGTGCAGCAAGTATTCCAGTTGTATTCCAGGTCTGCAGATGGCTTCATCTTTAAATTCCATTTCAGGGCAGTAATGCTGATTTTTAACATATTATTTGAGTGCAATTCAATTGCAGTGGGGGTGCCTTGCTCACTGGCACTTATTGAACCTTGTAGGTTTTTTTGGTACAGAAGTTATAAATCTCTTAAATAAGAATGTAGCATCCTATACATTATTATAGGACAAAAGATGTCTTCTGCACTTGAATCTTCTGCCTAGCTTCAACATGCCCTCAGATAATTTTCTTGAATTTTTTGGTTGGTTTGCTATTGTTTTTACACTTATTACGTAGAGAAAATACTTGAAACACCTTTACTTTTACTCTGATGCCCATAAACTCATATATATATGTGTGTGTGTATATGTGTATGTATATATATATATATAAATGAAAAACCAGGACTAGTGACAACACAGAAAAGAAAAACCAAAGAGCTAAATAGTACCATACATTCATCATGCCAAATTCAGCCACTTTTCTCAAAATTTTCCAACATCTGGAATAAATATTGATATACTGTCTTCCCAAATTTAATATTACTTGTCTTCATAAATACTATCTAAACACATCTTCCTGGTTTTGTTCTGTATTTTCTTTTTTATTGAGGCATTTTTGACTTGTTTCAGGTGAAAAACTTTTTGACATAACATATACAAATGGTTGAAAACTGACTTTGGATGTTTGTGGCTGTTAAGATGTGCAATTCCTTAATGCCAGCTTTAATTTAGGATTTACTTAGGATCTCTGTGCTTCTCAGGACAACTAATCTCCATAATTTACCTTGGAGTTCAGTATTAAAGCACATATCATTTAATTCTATAATTGTATCACTTTTCAGGCACATGCACTGATTTTGTGTGAAAATGGTTCTTCTGAATTCAGAAAAATATGTTGTAACTTTCAACATCCTTTTGAAGAAGTAGAAGGGGATTACCTGTATCTGCTCTGCTAACAGGGGATATCAATGCAGTGCTGTAGGCAGAAATTTGAATTAACTTTGCTGAGATGCAGCCAGATTATTTCCCATGTGCTTTAAAGCCTTGCATTTAGTTGCGTCTTCTGATGCTCCAGCAAACACTCTAAACTCATCAAGTGACTGATAGATGTCTTTGTAAAGGCCTGGATGGTCATTTTATATGAAATTATAAACCCACTGTTGTACTTAATGGGGTCAATGAAGCAATCAGGAAAGAAATATATAATTCTACAGCATGGGTCTGTAGGCATGGTACTTCTTAGGCTTTTTAAGTTTAATGAAGCAGCTACTTAGGAGCTGAATGTTCTTGTTAAACAGTCTCAGCATAGATTTTAAAACTAAAATGTTTCTGAACATCATGGTTTCCTTGGAGAGTCTGTGGCTCTTATTCTCTTGAAATGTCTGCATCTTTTATATGTTAATGGTTTTGACATCAGCCATTTGCTTCATTTTCATTGTAAATGAGGTCCAGAGTCTGATTCCCTTCCCCATTCCCTGAACACTCTCTCCCCTGTAAGCTGTCTCAACAGCCTCCAGCTCGCTCCCTGGGATGTGCATGATCTGAAAACCGCTGAAGTAATCCTGCAAAACAAATGTCTTCCCAAAGCATTTTCCTGTTTTAGATGCCTTTCTAAGAATATGAGTCCCTGTGTGAAAACTTGTGTGGTGCAAGTGGTCAGGCATCCACACCAGTCCTCACGTGCTACAAAATCTTACTGCTAAAGACATCCCTCCCTCCAGGGGTCTTCGAAAGGTTACTGCTGCTATTGCTGAAATCCAACAAAGTAAAATCACAAGGTTTCTTCTAAGTCTGCGGAGAAACACCCCTGCTTAGAGGGTTTTATTCATGTTTGGTTTTTAAAGATTCTTCTCAGCTGCAGTACTGACACGATACAGCTATGGTGAGTGACGTAAGATGCTTTTTCTGAGGGGGAAATTCTTGATTTTAACATGGGAATATCATCATTACAACCTGCAAGGTTTACATGGGACTGCAGCCAGGTGTCCCAAGGCGTGCTAGGGAATCTTTCCCCCCTTTTGCACAGGGATTAACCCACCCTGTGTGTGTGTTTTTGGTGCCTGACCCAAAGGGGAAGAGGGTAGGGGGCCAGCCTGGTGGAACCCTCCACAACAAGCACACCTGGCAAGGAGCATCTATCCCACCAAGGCATCAGGAATTTACACGCCCAGGCTCCTTGTTCCCAGCACAAGCCTTCCTTCCCAATTGCCATGGTTGAAAGCACCATGCCAAATACACAATGATGTGAGAAAGAGCAAAGCAGAGAGACATGGGCAGGCTGTGATCTCTGCCTCACCTTTTGGCTTAAATTACTGCTACACACAGGCTGTGATTAAGCAGGTTTGTGTGACTAAAGCCCTGTACAGGATTAATTGCCAGGTCTGTTCACTGCTGTGGGTTGGTGATAGAAGACACTAAGCAGCAGTGAACTGTTTTCAAAGGGCATATGTAGGCGATCAGCCATTTTCTCCTCCAGTACATAACTTTCCCCATTGGCAGACAGTGGCAGCCTTTAAATTTGAAAGTGCACAGGTTGAAGACTCTATATTCCTTTGAAACATTTAGAGAGGGAGTGACAAAAGGCTCAGCCTCTCTATTTATCCCTCATGACTTCAGGAGTCTGCAGAGAGAAGAAAGCAGGGTTGCTGGCTTGCTGCCTGTGGGATGTCCAGACTGTTTCTTTGCGACACCTAATGTTGTAAACTCCCTTTTCCTCCTGAGTGGGCTTCAGAAATCTGGGGTGGGGGGTGAGGGATGCTCCTTCTCATGCCTGGTGTTGGTCAGACAGGGAGAGATGTGCCCCACAGCATCTCCCTGTCCTCATTCCTGCCTAGATGGGGACCCACTGCCCAGCGCCATGAGGACAAACCGCTGCAGCCACCTGCCTGGATTCCCTCCGGAGTGCCCGCGTCCTCCAGCCCCTGATGGCAAGAGTCTGCCCAGCAGCAGTGGGAGCCTGGCCACCAGCTGTCCCCAGTATGTCATGCAGGTGTCCTCCAAGGATGGGCAGCTGCTTTCGTCTGTTGTGCGGACGCTCGCTGTGCAGAGGTATGTGGGGGACAGCAGGATGGACAGCGACCTTCCCATCTGGTGTGATTAAACCCCCATCCCAGCATCATAGTGGTCATGCTGCAGAATGCATCACACTTCCTAAACACTTCCCCAGCTGGTGTGCTGAGCAACCAGACAAGCTGTTTCTAGCAGCTTCTGTTGTTGTCCAAGTGATTGACCAGCTCTTTGTGCTGTTGGTTTAGAGGCAGATTAGTGGTGAAATATATTGTTAATCTATGCCTTTGAAGCATGCTTAAGGCTGGTTTTATTCTCATTAGAAGCAAGAAAGAGTGTTCTCATGTGCTTGACCTTATCTACACTTGATGCTTGGGTCAAAATGAAATTTGTCTTTGCTGGTGGTGAGCTGGAAAGACTTCATGGGTCTTAAAGCAGTGCAGAAGAAATACCCACCTGCAGCTACACAGTAACGATGTGTTTGGCACAGTTCTTCTCTGTTCTGTTTGTATCACTCCACTTGCCTGTGAAGTGTCCCAAAGAGAGAGAAACCCTTTCCAGGGAGAGGAGGTTTCTGCCTTTATGTGCTTTTCTGAAGTTGTGGCCCTGCCTTTGGGGTACTACAAGGCAAGTTGCTGCTCTTTCAGCAGTCCTTTGCTGTTGGCCAGTGAAAACAGTATTTAGGTCAGAGGACCACCACTACAACAAGAAGTGCCCAGTTGAGGCAGATATACAACCTCCCTCATGCACTTTGGGATTTCCTGAGGCAGCTGCTCCACTGCTTTGTGAAGAGCTGGGAAATACAAAATATGGAAGGACTTGGTCTTCTTCCTCTCATCTGCCACTCTGATGTTTTTCACTATACACTTCACTCCCCAACAGAGCAGATATTTTAAGCAAGAATACCAAAACACCTTAAACTATTAGCCCAGCAGCTTGGATTGCTGATCACAGGGCAAAGCACTCTTAAATGCAAATATTCCTAGTTCGTGACAGAGAAGAAGGTGATACACACTGACCAGCAGTTTTCTCTCCCTGTCCTGCAGCAGCCCCTTCAATGACCGGCCCATTTGTAGGATCTGCCATGAGGGCAGCAGCCACGAGGAGCTGCTGTCCCCCTGTGAGTGCACAGGGACACTGGGGACCATTCACCGCAGCTGCCTGGAGCACTGGCTGTCGTCCTCCAACACCAGCTACTGTGAGCTCTGCCACTTCAGGTTTGCAGTGGAGCGCAAGCCCAGGCCACTGGTGGAGGTCAGTATGTGGGGCACGGCCCTGAAATCTTAGGGTTTTTTGGCAAAACCGTGCCTGCTTTTGTGCAGGCTTCTCAAAGCCTGTGCGGCTCCACTGGGGTTTGGCAATATGATGGTGGGAGCTCAGGGAAAGGGCGGGAAATAACAAAACTCCTCATTGTGGAGCAAATCAGAACAATTTATTAGAATGGGATTAATGGGTTTGCTTCACTGCAAACCGGAGTGGAGGTTTGAGAAACAGTGCAGCAAATTCCTGGACTGCCAGCCACCTTAGCTGAGGGTGGAAGAGAGGAAAGTAGCAGTTTCTGTGGAATATGGGGCAAGTGTCTGGACTCAGCATACTAAATATAGGTCAGATTTTTTTTTTTCCTTCTTGCTTTTGTGTGGTAACAAACTTAGTAGCCTTAGAAACCTAGTTTACATGTCAAGCCCACAAGAAGTAATTGCTCTTGTTCAGTGCTGGCATGTTTAAACATTTGTGAGTGAACTTTTGCCTATGTGTCAGACTCGATAGTGAATTAGACAATTGCTTCTCCCCTATCAATGAAAATTTAGCTTTTGCCAACTATAGATAGCAGCTTCATGAAGTTTTCCAGATTTTAGGGTATTTTTGGTCCTCGGGAAAAGAAACTAAGACAAGTTCAACCTCTTGACACTGTTAATGACCTTCCCCCCCCCCCCCGCCATTTTATTTTAGAAAAAGAATAAGCAAAGTTAGGGTTTCTCTTAATTAGGCCTCTTAATTGTTCCTTTAAACTGTGTCAAAACTGGTGGAAGGAGGTACAGTATTAAAAATGGGTAGGGGAAAACAGCATTTTGTTTTTCTCCTCTTCACAGATGAGGACACAGGACAGAACTGACAGCTGGGAAGTGGGTTAGGGGATGATCAGTTCAAGACTACCAATATTGCTTGCAAGATAGGCATGTACATTTTGTGTATAAGCCTAAGGATATCTTCATTCTTCCTCAGGATTCCCCCACAGAAGGTACATGATGTGGCACTTAGCACAAGTCCTGCACCCAGAGCAAGTCTTGGTCAGCTGTGCTTGGTTGCCTCTGGGTTGCTGTCTGGTTCTCCTCTCAATCTTCGGTACAAGAAAGAAGCACTCTGAATCTGCCCACTGACTGGAAAGATAAATGATGATGAGCCATCATAGTTTGATTTTAGAGACCAGCTTCTCAAAATGGCTCCCTTGTGGATAGTTCCTGGTGAAGCTTGTGCTGCACAAATTGGATGTGGCGCTGGCCAAGA
>JAWWMU010000121.1:6535923-6549138 GCA_035048155.1 Cinnycerthia olivascens
AATCCACACTTGATTTTTGATTTTTTTTTTTAAAGAATTCATGACTTATATCTCCATTTCTTCAAAGTAAATAACCTTGTTTACCCTAAATTATAATACCTGTTGATGGTAAATGTCTTCCTCATCCAGAACTTCAGCTGCTTCTTCCTCAACTTCCTCATCTACTCCTCTACGTGCCGTTGTTTTGAACACAGTGCTTCTTTGAGCAACTTCCTGCAAGACATTTTTAAGACTCGAACTTTAAAAAAAAAAAAAATCTCTTGTTGCTCACCTGCTTAAGACCTTGAAAAATAAAAGCTCTATCTGCTGAGGAAACTCCCTTTATTCGTTTTGTTTGTATACTTTTCAGGTATTGCAGAGCATAAACAGCTTAGTTTTAAATCTCTTCATGATTAAAAGGAGTGTTTCTGACAAAACACTCACCAGATTTTTACAAAATCTGCTTTTTTCATATATATTTGTATATTTTTTTCAATTGCAGCATGTCACAGTAACTGTCCCACCTCAAGTTTAAAATCACACCCTACACCTGAACTAATACCTCATTGCTTCATCTGGATTTCACGGTGGGATTCCCCACTCCTCATTAGCACACAGGCTTAAGGAAAGCCGATTCAGAAGACAAATTACTGAAGCATTTATTTTCAGAGTGTGTTCTGAGGCACTGCCCAGCTCCTGCCATGAGGGGGGTGTCTGAACAAGTCATTTTTTTATTATTTAGACTCAAAAGAGTAAAAAAATCACAGGCTTCAGTAGAGGCATTTCTAAACAGCAGCTAGTTCTCCAAAAGGAGGAAACTACCAAATGCTGTAGTACATTCCTGAATGAAGCCCTAACCTGCACCTTTGTAGGCAATGCCACTGCAAAAAAAAAGCTCACAAAGATCTGAGGTACTTTACCTCTCCCTGAGAATTTTTCAGCACAACTTTCACATCTTCACCGGTGCCCCAGGAATTCTGGTTCTTCCAGATGAGGTCAGTGGGAGGACTCGCAGTCACTCCAGCATTTGCAGCCCAGATCTGACAACAAAAGTCACACAGGAACATTTTTTGCCAGTCTTATCACAATTCCAAATTACTGATTCAATTAATGTCTTTCATTTAAGTGACACTGTGAATCTCTTCCAGTGAAGAAAACCAAGTATGTTCCAAAGTTCAATAAAACACACGTGTTTTTGCAGGGACTTTAGAATATGTAATGTGATGTAAAATGTTCACCTGTACAAGGTGAAAATTACTGCTTCATACAGAAGGTAAAGTTCTGAAAAACATCTCTCTGTATTAATTTCCCCAGCAATTGACACAATGAATGCCCAACACAAACACAAATGATTATTTCCTGAACATGTACATAGGAAGGACAAAACTAAAAAACCTTGTGACCTTTTGACCCACAGAAGCTAGCCTGAGGTCCATTTCAGGCAAGCAGCTGAAACTTGACTACTTACTGTAACAGTCTGGCCTGCCTTTAGTACATATCTTGAGGTATATCTGTAACTTGCAGAAGTGTCTCCTATTTTTCGGATCATCTCCCAGCCTCCCATAGGTTGATCCTAAGAAAAGGGAGAGAAAAAAAAAAAATATTTCCACCAGCATCCATTTTCTGCCATGCATGTACTATGTTTTATCTTCAAAGTTGTGACACACATAAAATTTTCAGTGAAAGGGTTTACTATCACTTGATCTTTAGCATGGAAATAGAATAATTTTAGGTAAGTTTATCTTGCCTCTGATTTGAAGTTAAAGCTTAATATACCCTTTTTTGAATTCTAATGTTAACTAATGTTTATGATTTGCATCAGTTTTGTTATCACTGGTCCAGAGAAATACATATTAGTGGTATGTATTAAATATTAAAATTCCCTTACAAATAGTTATTATTTTTTGAAGCACAAAATGGCAATCGGGCTTCCTAGAAAACAAAATATTGCTGTTAGTATTCTTGAAATATTTTTACTTAGGTATACCTGCCACCACCTACACCCTGTATTATTTTTTTCCTATCAACTATTTGAAAAGCATTAAAAAATCATATACAAGTCATCTTTACAAAATGACTGCTTGAAAACAAGAGTAGGTATTTTTTAAATTCAAAACAAGAGTAAGCATTTTTTAAACTCTCTCACCAACACAGCTTCTGATCATTCAACATTTGCCACTGTCAGTTAAAATTATCTAAATTAAACAATCTTATATATTTCAATGGATGCTGACACTCAGTTTATCATTGCACCAAAACATACCATACTTAGAGAGGATTTTATACAGTTTTAGTCTATTTATAAACTGTTGAAACACTAGTGAACATTCCTCAAGTAGTTTATTACACTGCACTACAGAGAGTTGCTCAAATCTAGACCCCCTAGAAAAGTGCTAAAAACATGGACCACCCGTGGTTACTGGGAACAAAATTGATGCTTCTCCTTGCTTATAAAACAATGGATGTGCAAGCAAATTAAATAAAAGGTTGAGGGAAAATCTATGTGGTAAACAAGTATGTGTAAGGCGGGGGGAGGAAGCTAAAAAAAAATACCTCAAAAAAGCAAAAAAAAGCAGGTTCTGCCTCACTAGAAATAGTTTTTGACCTGGCTGAATTGAGTCATCTACACACTGAAGTGTCTGGACCAAGAGAAATGTCACGGTTTCTTGAATTCACTAAATGAAATCATTGCTCCTCAGGTGTGGAAATTACAACCCACATTATCATTGTCTGGAGGAGCCTGTTCATCTCCTCACTGAATAGAGGGGATGGGGACACTTGGAACCAGGCCAGTCTTTATCACCTAAATCATCACGAAGAGCTGCCTTTCAGTGAAGATAAAGGAGGGACATGTACTGTATGTAACATTTTGAGGGCAACATAAGGAAAAGTTGTGATTATTTTTTATTAAAGGGTTCTTCATTAGTGTAGAAACGTGTACCCTCCTGGTATAAATTCCAACCTATTCACAGAATCAAATAATCTCAGTAGTCACTGAAACAGTGGCTTTGGCATGGGAACTAAGGGGTCATAAAATTGTAGGTGCAGTCAAGGAGGAAGAAAAACTTGAGAATGATTTAGAAAAGCTCTGTGCAGATACAAAGAAGACTGGCAGTTAATTTCACCTAGGCTTTTATTCTGCATCTGTATATATTTCTTTTTGGCCTTTTTAAGGCAGAGAAAATACTGAAAATGCTTCTTAAGCAGCCTGGTGTCTGCTTGTAGTATTTCTTATCGGGAACAATGCCACCTGTAAAATTCTACAGGTGCATTTACTTGCAAGGCAGAATGCAGAAGAGCGAGGTAACAATTTGGTGAACAGGCCACCTTACAGTAAAACAAAAGCACTGGAAATCCTTGGGTAAAAAGTCACCATCAATTCAGTAGAGTGTGTGAAAGCTTTCTTTGAGATACACCAGTTCCTTAATGCTACATGCTCTGGAGCAAACAAAGCCCGGGAGCTGCAAGCGCACTGAGGATGCCCTTGCACCTCAACTCATGATGCGCGTGGGCACTTCCAAACCTGCTCAGAGGTATTCTTCAAGCGGATGAACTTTCCATCCACATCTATCTCCTCAATAGACACATTCCCTGTGGCAGAGGCAGAGTGCGAAATGGTCACGCTGCTGCTGGCTTCGGACTCCTCCACGTCAATCCTCTTCCTCTTGCCGCCAGCCATGCGGACACTGCGGCTGGACGAGGCCCGTGAGACGGTCACCCGGGAGGAGGGGCTGGGGGACAGCTTCAGCCTGGGGTGGGGAAGGCAGAAAACACACACACACATCAGAGAAAAGGAGGCTCAGGGAGGGACCTCCTTGCTCTCCACAACTCCCTGGCAGGAGGGGGAAGTGAGCTGCGGGTCGAGCTCTGCTCATAGGGAATGCAGGACAGTGAGAGGAACAGCTCAAGCTGGGCCAGGGATGGTGAACACAGAGTATCAGGAGGAATTTCTTCCCTGAAAAGGCAGTCAAGCTTTGCCCAGGGAAGTGGTAGAATCACCATCCCTGGAAGTTTTGGAAATACACGTGGATGTGGCACTTGGGAACACATGACTGTGGTAGTGTGGGACTGGCACAGCTGGACTCAAATCTTTTCCTGCCTTAATGAGTCCATGACCTGGTTTTATTATTCCCACCTTTTTCTTAAAATAAACTGTTTTCCATCTCCTTTTCTTCCCATAGATTAGTACAGCAACATAGTAAACAAAGCATGTTACACAAAGAAGTGAAGGCTTAAGTACTTAAGAGGTGAATAAAATGTTGTCAAACAGCTGATTTATATTCCTGGAGGACAGAATACTGACGGACTACTACACTAAGAGCATAAAAGCATTTCTGTGCATTTGATAAAGACTACAAAGAAACAAAAACCCTAGGGAGACTTAAGCCACAGTGGGAAATTAATGCAAAAACACAGTAGCATAAAACCTTTGGCTGTCTCATCCCCACAGTTGAGAGGAATCAGCAGTGAGCAGCTCAGAATACAGTGAATAATCAAACTGCGTTAAATGACAGTTGTGACAGAGGTGAAAATTCTCAGCATTGGAAGAACTCTGGGCCCAGATGTGGAAAACGCAGCTGGCTGATGAGCTGCACAGTCATAATGGCTATGATTTTATTAAGATTGTTCAATACAGAAAGGAATTTGGGTAACAATTAATTAACCCTGCAATTAATTTTGAAGAAGAATCTTAACAATGGCAGCAAACAGGCATACAAACGACAATTCATTACTTCTTCTGGGCTGGATCTTAATGAAAAAACGGTATTTGCTGCCTTGAGAGCTGGTCTGATAATCAGTGTCTTTGGTCTCATGGTGACTCGGAATTGTGTCAGACAGGGGAGGGCAAAACCAGTGCCTTGAAAAGCAGTCAAGCACCACTAAAAACTGCTTTTTTAACAGAGAAAGAGACAACAAAAGCATAGAGGTAACAGAGATACCACCTTGTTGCCACTCCTTTCCTACCTCTCCTCTTCACCCTCGAGCAATTTCCGGTATGCATTGATCTCCATGTCAAGTGCCAGTTTAACGTCCAGGAGTTGTTCATAGTCAGTCAGCTGCTCCTGCATCAGATTTCTTATCTCTGCAATTTCCTTCTCCTTCTCTGCCAGCGTTTTGCGGCAGTTTTCCTGTTCCTGGGCTAAGCTGCTCTCCAGCTCCTGTGCTCTGTCCTGCCATGCTCGAGACTAGAGAAAAAGCATTGAAAATAGCAATGATGGCGCAAAGGAAAGCCCACCCAAGCCTCCACGTGCTCTGCTGTTCAGGCAACACGGAATTCAAAACACAGAAATTACATCCTCCCCTATTCCTGAGTTTAAACTCACCTGGATTCAACTTCCTGCTCTCCACCTCACCTACTACAAACGCAAAAACCTCAAATTCCAGAGAAACTTGCAACATCCTTGGAAAGACAACCACTTTGCCCTACTTTTCTAAGGTGTGAAAATATGCTACTGCACTTGAATTTTCTCAGGAAAGAAAAACAGCTTAAGAGTTTAACTGTTTATCACATGCCAGACAGGACACAAGAACACAGTCTTAAGCTACATGAGGGGAGGCTTAGACTGGACATTTGGACAAATTTCTTCACCAAAACGGTGGTTAGATATTGGAATGGGCTGCACAGGAAGGCAGGTGGAGGAGTCACCACCCCTGGAGGTGCTTTGGTGCTCTGTAGTTTCCAGATGTCTGCTTTGTGCTTTGGCTTGGTGCTGCTAATCCTGAATTCTGGGAGGCAGCTCCTCTAAAGGAACCCCTAGGTTGTTGTCAGTGGAAATTTGCCTACCTATTCTTAAAGCCTCCAAGGCTTGTTCAGAGTGCGGTGATAAGCATTCCTTGAAGAAATCTGATTTGTCTCCTGCTTAAAAAATTCCATCAAACCAGCAGATCATAAAATTGTACACCCAAAATGAATGTTTATCAAAGTAAGTCTAAAATTATGGCAGCTTTAGAGTTTACTTTCCATAAGCATGCTTTCTTCTGTTTCATAGTCCTTTGAGATTTAATTTTCTTTTTTTTAATTAAGGAGCAGACACAGGAACCAACGTCCCATAATTACTAAGTTTGCTATGCATGCACCCAAATTTAGGCAGTCACCACATATTGCAGAGAGAGAAGGCAGTCTACATGTCTGGCACAGGGGACCAGTGTAAATGGTTGTCAATGCTAAGAGTCAGATAAGAAATTTAATAAATGGAGCTTTGTGTCACGTGGAAGATCGCAGTGGAGTCTACTACAGAACTCAGTGTTGGCAACTCAAATCAGATCAGCACCAGGGATAAGAGATTTCCAAGAAAATAAAGCTTAATTCGGTGCTAGTAAAATGGAAAACAAAAGTGTACTGGCTGACTTCACTAATGGTACCAAAAAAAACCCCACCCCAAAACCATGGCAAAATGGTTTCTTTGGTGGAAAATCACAGTCAAAACAACAGAATATGATTTTCCCTGAAGTTGATTGCCCTGAAGTTAACAGCAAACACTTCTGCCTGTTTAGAAGCAAGTCCTCTAAACCAAGCTGTCACTCCTGAAACAGAACAGAGACAATTAACTTAAAAAAACCTGTTGACTGAACCCCCAAAAGATTATGGTAATCTAAAGGCAGAAATAAGATCTAAGTGGCCAAAACCTTCCATCCAACTCCTGTAGAATCACATTCACATTCACTATTATCACCTGATCTTTTCCAGAGACTAATAAAAGGAAAACTAGGAAGACTCTTACTAGTATCTGCCAATTTATTTGGAAAATTAGGGAATAATGCCCCCCGTGTTTCACTCGAAATACACAGAATTTTGATATCCTACTGGAGTCTACTGTACAGGAGGAGTGAAATTCAAAATGTATCACAGAGAAGATCGGACAGTATAAGCATTCTATATTCCTAAAAAAGTTTAAATGTTTTGTTGCATTTTCAAGTGAGTTACAAAAGCTTACTGCAGAACCAACTCCTAATACTTCTCATTTTCAGTCTGGATTTCCCACTGCATTGCACACAATGGTAGAAATAGGCCAGTACTGAACATATCACTTGTCATACATTATGTCATTCTTCTTTGGATGTGATCTATGCCCTCTGAGATCTAGGAATAACCAATTTCTGCTCGAGATCCTGCCCTACAAGTGCTCAAGTACAGTCATTTGATATTTTTACTCAGTCTCATGTTCCTCATCTGGGCAAGATCATTAGTTTTGGTTTTTTTAGATATCTAGATGCAACCTGGATCTAGGATGATAAGAGACTGCAAATTCCAGTTCTGTCTTTGAATGTTGCCTTGTAGAATTCGACACTACACTGGTCCAGTCACTACTAAACTGCTCGGTGTCAAGAACATTTAAATACATGTTTGTCTGAAATTGCCCCATCTAGCCACACAAATTTTCCACAAAAACCTTTGTTAAGTGTTACTGTTAACTGTTACTGTTAACTAAAAGAGTTAACAGTACCCCATTTCAAACACTAGCTCTATAGCAGAATGTTACACACAGAAAAAGAAAATAAAAGGAGACATTAAGGAATTTGAAAAAGTACAGAAAAGTAGGCAAGTGATGGTCGTGATGCTGAACATACTTGCACGTTAAGGGAAAAACAGACCTTTAATACAAAAACCAACAACTGTAACAGAAAGAAAAGCCCTTTAATACAAATATCAACAGCTGTAAATAGCAGGATCGAGGAGGGACAGCTGGATACCTCTTTCTGGAGGCTGGTGATGTGGGAGGACAGGCTGTCGATGCGCATGCGGCTCTCGTTCAGCTGCTCCCTGATGGTGTTGGCTGCAGAGCTACTCATCTCCGAGGACAGCCTGGCACTCTCCAGCTGCAGGACACCACAGTGAAGACATCAGTTTCAAAGTAACTTTCACTAGAAGAAGGTATGAATCACCAAAAACCCACACACCACGCTAAGCCACTGAGTTCCTCTCTGCAGCCCCAACGCAGTGAAACTTCTCTTTCTTTTGGGCTAAAATGTGGTGCCTTGGTTACTCATGTTGAATTGCCCTGCCAGGAATTCCAATTTTCTGAATATTTACTTTAGAATTAAAACTTTCCCTTGTAAA
Source organism: Cinnycerthia olivascens (assembly GCA_035048155.1). Lineage (NCBI taxonomy): Eukaryota > Metazoa > Chordata > Aves > Passeriformes > Certhiidae > Cinnycerthia > Cinnycerthia olivascens. The sequence continues at coordinate 6,543,962 of JAWWMU010000121.1, forward strand.
CATTACTGAAATAGAACTACTAAGTTCAGTTTTCATGCTGGCCAAAGTTTATTTAATATGCTTAAGCTGAAGAAGCTATTTACCAATTGAAATTACCAGTTGTCTAAAGAGAGGCAAACTTGTTAACTTTCAGGCAATATAAATAAATTGGCACCAGTACCAGTGCCCTAAGCCACTACTGCTTCATTCTATCACTTCAATCTTGAATATTTTTACTTTTATAAAGTAACTAAATAATTCCTCCTGAACGCTACCACACACTTCAGCTGCATCATAGATTTACTGACCGTGATGATGATGATGCAAAGCAATCTAATTTTTTTTTTAACTAAGTTTCCAAAAATACAGAAAAGTATGCGACAAAGACCAAGAAAGCAATAAGAGGTTGCATTTATGGCTAGATTGTATTTTAAATAATCTTTTCCAAGACAGATTGGAGGCCTGGAAATAAGCAGGCTGAAAGGTCCAAAAGCAATGCTAACAAATTCAGTTTGTATGAACTTTTTTTCTGTAACATCCCACCTTGCTTTTAAAAAATACAAACTGTAATAAGTACAGCCACAGAAACGAGGTTCAGTTGAGACATCAGGCTGCCTCCTGACATAAATGCTGATTAACAGCAGAGGAAGGAAATGATGAAGCATAACTGATTTCAGCTTTCTGTCTAGATGAGTGAAAAACAGAAGTTACTGGGCATTGTAAAACTTCCCCATGTTTTGTACAGGGTCAGAGGACTCTATCTTCTGTCTTCTCAGCAAGCCCCATAATGGATTTTTATACAAAACATGGGACACCATAGTGACCATTGTTCAGTATCATGCCTAACAATGCATGAACTTTACTCGAATTAACAGTAATCCCAGAATAAATCACTTTTTCCCCCACATCACCTTCACACAGTGCTTTCTTCCCTTCTGTTATTGTACGTGACAAGGATTAAACCTGCTTCCAAAGTGAGATGTGAACATGCAAATTCGCACTCAAACGCATGCTAATTTCAAAACCAGCTCCCTAATAAACCCCTCTGAGCAGCCAGTAATTACTCTACTAAGCAAAACAAAAACAAAGTACATCAAACAGCTGTGTGAAAACGTTCTCACTTTGGAATGGTAAGTCTCCTCAAGCGCTTCTTTGTACAGCTTCACTTGTGCATCATGCTGCTCTCTGATTTCGTGGAGGGCTTGGGCCAGTTTGTGCTCATATTCAATCTGGCGCCCAGAATCAACCTCGACCAGGCGAGTTTCGTGCTTCCTTCTTGTCTCATTGATTTCCTGTGAGAACCAGAAAAACATGGTAAGACTCAGTAAATACAGGACAAAAAATTCAGAAGGCTATCCTGCGGAGTGGAGAGTAATGCAGATTCTTGTATCAGATTATTTTGACATGAAACTTTTAGTAGAAACAGTCTCTCAAGTCTTATTCTGCAACTGCCACTCATTAAGACCTAGGATACCATCAGCATTTTTTACTGAGTTGTCTGAACTTTCAACAAATACATCTCAGCATCACTAGATTTTAGAAATATATCCCTCCTTTCTTGAGGTATCTTCTGTGCTTCAACAAAATCAAACTACTGTAAAATAACAGTCACCTTGTTTTCCCCATTGACTTGTGTGCTTGCCTGTGCTTTCTCTGGAAAAAATGGGACACCAACAACATGAGACAAAGCTGAAAATACTCCTAGCAAGATAAAGTACACATGGAACAAAAGATAGTACAGTCAAGTACATTTGTTACTGCCCTAAGGTTCCTCCTGGAAAGCCTCAAGGGCCACAGGTAAAAGGGAGGGTGGAAAGAAAAAGTTCTAAGACTTTAAAATTCATTCACTTTTGCTTCCATTATTCAAAAGCATCCTGTTAGAAAGGTTTGAAATTAAAAACATTACAGGTCCAGAGCACATGTTTGAGTGTCCCTCTCCACTATATTTCTCATAATGGAATTACGTGGGAAATTACTAACCTACTTTTTCATTAAAAAGAAAAGACATGTGCATTGCACACCATGATCAGAATTTAAGATGAAACAACATCATACATGAAGTTATTTTACCACATGAATTCAGAGTTAAAATCATTTTTCCTAGAAAAATGATATTAGAAATCTTCATGCTACAACAGAGATAAACTCTTCTCTAAGCAGAAGTTCAGACAAGTTGCAGAGGTACCTCCCAACCTAAATTATTTTCCTATTCTAAAATGACCTCCCAGTCTTCTTGCCTTTAAAAATGTTAATTCTTGAGGCTAAATTTACCTCCTCATACATATTTTTACGGAATTACAGGTCCTCAATGAGGCTTTGACAACGGTTTTCAAGGTCCACCTTCTGCAATGTTTCATTTATAAGCTGTTCCTTGGCAGCAGCTAAGGAAGCTTCAAGCTTAAAGCAAAAGAAGCAACACAACAGTTATGCAGCAGAACTCACACAATGGCCAGAGCCTCACAAAACTACAGCTAACTACACATTAGGGTTTAACTTCACAATCAAATCCCAATATTTACCCCAGTAATACTACAGATACACTTTTGCAATTGCTTATATAAATGAGTTCTATATATTTCACCTTAGTAACTGGCATTAAAATTGCTAGTTAATAGTTTTACTTACAAATCAAGTTTTAACACATGGAAAATACCAGTTTCCTGGTCTCCACAACTCATCCTCTTGAGGTGGTGATGCTCAGGATTATAAATCAAAAGGCTAACAAAACTAGGACAAGCTGTTTTCTTCCTCATTGTTCCACCAAAACATGGAGAACTAGAGCCAGAACCAAAAGGAGGGCAGAGAGAAACTGTTATTTGTAAGTTATTATCTGTTCTTGTGGAGTGAATCTGCCCCTCAAACACTTCTGGGAAGCGTCAAGTGTACTTTGAGTCTTGACCTGCTTTCTTCCCCCGAAGTATCTCGCAATTTCAGCATCTGCAATTTTAAGAGCTCTCTCTTCTACCATTCCTGTTAGTAATGAAACTTAACAGTACTGGACTCAGAAATCTACTAAACACTGCTTCTAGTGTTGAAAGCGAAACACTGTTTTTTCTAGCTGTAACTAGACCACAGGTTTTCATCCTTTTTTTGGTTATAAAGTTATATTTCGTAACATTGGCAGCTGGTAATACAGAAAACTACCTCATTTGCTAAGAGAACCTGATAACTTTTCTTCTCACCTCTCTAATTTGATCTTTCAAATCTTCAATTTCTCCCTCCAGACTTTTCTTATCACCAAGGGCTGTGGCCAGAGCAGCTTCTTTAGAATTCACGGCTGCTTCAAACTCTCGAAGTTTGACTTGGGCTCCATTGAGGTCAGATTCCTTTTTTGCATAGCTGGAACAAACCAGAGAAAGTGGTTGCAAGAAAACCTAGAAATGCCCCCAAAGTTAACTGCTGACTAATAAAGCAATTTGAATCTTGAATTTGAAAAAAAACCAATCAGAAACATTTTGTGTCAGCTGAATTTACTGTGCTTTGCAACACCCTTCAAAACTGGCAAAGTTCCACAGACCTGAGGAAACAGACCCAAATCCTGTCTACACAAAAATATCTGCCATCATAGAAATTACACTGGCGCAGAGGTGATGTGATTTCTTTATGAAGGCAAGCACAGAAGACTTTCAGATTACTTTCAAATTAGTTTTTGTGTCTAGAGAAACAGTCAAGCATTTTCTAGGTGTTTATTTCCTAAACTAGCATATTCAAACAGAGAAATCAAATGGGAAAAAAGTAATGTCACATAAACACAAGTTTATCGTTCACAAATAATGCTCTTTCAGGCTCCTATCAGAATGGGAGAAAGGAAACCCATATTCATGAAACAAAATGTTTCTTGTCCTTAGATGGCAGAAGCAGCCAATACATTTGTAACAAGTTCTTCAAGCTTGGAAGAATCCATTCTTTTTCTGCCTGGGATATCCACATTTGTCTATCAAGGGCAGTAGCATGCCTAAGTCCCAGATGGTTTTAATTGAACCACGAACTTTTTAAAGTAATGGACAGATTTAGGCTCAGTAACAGTACAGTTGGCATATTCTTCTTCAGTTCTCATGCTTTTCTTCCCAGATGTTAAAAAAAAAAAAAAAGCAGAATTGACAACATAATGCTGACATGATTTAAAATTGGATCGATAGATTCAGAATACACTCACTACTCTTTTTCAATCACTGTACACTTATAAGACACAACAGCAATGCTTTTCGACAAAATGAGACCAATACAAAACCAACACAATTTTGAAAGGAGAGGCCCTCAGCTTCAAAAGATCCCTTTTTCCCAAGATTACCTGCACTTATCATGCTCGGGAAAGGTACACAGACACAGAGGGATGCAGGGATGGAATACATGTCTGGAGGTTCCAGCACCACAGCCACACCACATGACAGGCTTTACGCAACAGACTTAGCGCTTGTTAATCCTGATCCTGTGGGATTAGCACCTGCTTCCCCTGTGGCATCCAAGCGGGGAGGCTGGGAGCCCCTGAGACACACAAAAGCACTCTCTTCTGTGCTCAGCTGCTTCCTCCTGCTCAACACTCCCCAGTCCCTTAGTGGCATTTCACTCCTCAGACCCACAGCTGGATCCACAGCTCGGACAAAACCACGAGACTTAGGGTTTGGACACTCCTGCTTCCAGCTCTCTGCATTCATTATTCCCTAGAGGTTCTGTCCTGTCCTTCCTCTTCCACCCAAGCCTGTTGAAACTACAGCATGCAAGGAAGGTGTGCAGAAGGGGAAAATGAAGGAATGGAAAGTGTCTTGCCCTGACACAGCTGTAAAAATTCCAATCTCTCCATCCCCTATTAGGAAGTACGCGGGCCCACAGCAGACATCTATTGTTTTATCACTGCTGGGAAAAAAAAAGCCTTAATAAAAACATGAAGAAAGTGCTCCCATGCTGAATTCCAGACTACCAAGTCAGACCCTGAAATGAGAATGTTTCAGTGCTACAGACAGTGTGCTGCTTTCCAGTCTGCCATAAATTATCCTGGACTCTGAAACAGGGAGATTCCTCAAAATATGCCACTATCCAAAGTGTGTGGATACCTTAGAACTACTTGGATTTTAAATTCTTTTAATGCAAATATCTTCTTAATGCATTTACAGATTGGAAGGCAGCTGAGAAGAGCATCCTTGTCATGCATCAGCAGAGAAAAAAGGATATATAAAATGGACTAGCAACAACAAGATGAT
>JAWWMU010000121.1:6677024-6689568 GCA_035048155.1 Cinnycerthia olivascens
CGCGTGACGGTGCTTAGGGCTTTTTGTTCCTGACCCCTTCGGCAACATTAAACCTGTGCTGGAACTTCATGGCAAAAAGCCTCCTCTCACTCTTTTACTTGAACCAGTCGGCTGGTAAAGCTGCGTTTCTCAGAGCCTGTTGCTCTAAGGACTCTGCATGCAGGCATCACCGATCGCCTGGGAGACTCCCTGGACAGGTTGAGGCTCTTGGAAGCCAGGCCGAGCTAGCACTGACACCATTCTCCCAAAAAATGTAGAATTCAATTAATAACTTGCATGATAAGCTGTGAAAACCAAGTTTTAGCTGTATGCTTATTGCACATCCTCAAACCCTTGACTTTTCATAACTTCCTGAATATCTTAAAAGCATGTATTCTTTAAATAGAGCACACATCATCTAAATAAGTGGAAGAGTTCTCCTACTTGCTTTCAATATGATGTTCTGGAGTGACAAACTCACCCTTCTGACACTTAAGGCAGCTACAAGCCAAGACTGTGCCAAGGAAAAGGGGTAAAAGAGAGGCAATAAGTTGTGGCCATCTCATAGAAGGCAAAGTCACGTCCCAGGAAGGGGAATGTCCTTATGCATTTATAGCTCCCCTGAAATAACAAATTTTCACTCTCCCTTCCCCTCCCTAACCTAACTCAAGCACCTTAGAATCTGAAATGGTCTCCTTTGCCACAGGTGATGAAAACTCACTAAATTTGGGTTGAAATCCTGACCTTATCATAGATTCTTTCTGTCAGTTGTGACCTTGGGCATGTCCTTTAATTTTCACTTCTTCTATCATGGCTGTGAGGTTTCCAGGGTACATTCATGCAGAGGTCTTACATAACTTCATTGGCCTTGATTTTAGTGCGTACACTGAAAAACACTGTCACAAAAGTGACAACCATACTCTCTTTCCTGACTTACTGATTTTCCAGCTTTCTTTCCTCTGAGACTTACAGCATGACAATTTGACAGAAAACAACCATCTGTCGAACAGGAATGGCTAAGTCCAGAAGTCTGACCTGCTTCACAAAATCACCAACCAAAAAGGTTTGCAGTTAAACTGGAGTTTTGTTTAGAACGAACTATCATACTAAACCCCTAATTTTAAACAGTAAAAAACCAGTTTCTTGGCCAGAAGAGGGCATTCAGCTTCAAGACTTGGGCTCATGGCTGTTGGCTCCTCATCTTGAAATAAATAAAACCCAACAAACAAGCACTCAAACTCATTCTACATTACTAAAAATTCATACCATTAGTGGTTCCTACTATGCTGTGATAAATCTTTAAACCTTTCAGTCAAAGCTCCCCCTGAAGCCAGCAGAGGCTGAGAACCTGACAATGGAATGAAGAGTTATTAATTCATCCTTCCCTGAATTAACAACTTTCTATTTTATACCATCAAGACACGCAGGAGCTTCAATCAGACAACATTCAAGGAAAAGAACCACCAAGAAATAATCTTTTTTGTCCCAAGCTACAGGGAGTTCCTTGATGGTCTGAGCTGGTACAGTTACTCCTTTTTGTCTCCTTTGTTGTTTGTTAAAATCTTTGAAGTGGTGAGCACACTGGGGTTTCATGTAATATTAAGGCATAAATTGGGGGATATTCACACCCTTGTAGTAGTCTCTTATCCTTCTAAATCATTACAGCAATTGATAACAAGTACAAGACCTTGGCTGTGTGAATGTGGCATTCCACAGTGTTTACAGTGGGTAGAGGAAAAACACACCCACTGAAAATTGTGGACTTTTGAGGTCTGAAAAGCAATGGGAGGTACCAAATGGGAAATACTCTCCTGTAGTTGAAAGGTAAAGAGTGTGTGTAAATTGCAGATTTGGGTGAAATAACAAATCTGAAGAAATTCTGGAGCTTCCAAAACTTTATGTGTCATGATATCACATCTACTTTCCTGTTCGGCTTCTTCCTCGAAGACACTGAAATTCTCAGCTTTGTTTTTTTTTTAAGGAAAAAATCCCTTTCTCCTTTCCTGGTTTTCAATGCCAATAAGTACATCAGCATTACAAAAAATCTGAAACTTGGTTTGAGTTCTATTGATGCAAACAAAACACAAAAATATTTCTAATCCCCTCCAAAGTTTTAATATTCTCTTTGCTCAACTTATATGAACTGGAATTGTCTCAGATAAAATTGGTAACCATAAAAACAAATAAATCTTCTCTGAATTCCCTCAACTGTGTATTTTCAATTTAAAGTTTTTATGAATACTTATGGCTCAATTGTCCTTGACCTCAGCAAAGCCTCTAAATTTATGCCATTCCTAGAAGAAATTTGAGCCTTGGACATGTTGGGATGTCCTGCATGGCTAAAACAGATTCAGGTCAGCGGCAGCTCAGGCAGTGACAGTAAAAAGTGGATTAAGCCAAAAGCAGACCCAGGAGAGCAAAACGGGGAATATGAAGGTGTTGGTAAGAATTTAGGATCAAGTTTCTTGCAAAAATTTTTTCAAATAGGTTTAGGACAAGCTGAGTTACCTTTCCAGGTGATATTTGAAGCAAAGAAAAGAAGTTATGATTTCAGGATTTTGTAGCAGATCCATATTTTTCTCTTGAGGTTGCTATAGATATGCATATGTGCCTGTGAATAATAGGAATTAAATGTTAGAAATATCTTAGCATTGGAAAACCAGAACAGTAATGGATGCACCAGACCATTAAATAGATCAACACTTTGTTTTCAATATGACATAGAGAATTCCCTGACACCATGGACCGACTTTGCCAAGTGCAACTGAATAGGTGGAACTGGCATCTGAAACAGCTCGTCCTAAAGCACGACAGACAATTTTGCAAATGAGGAGATCAAATCACAGGAGATGATGATGATGATGATAATGATGATGATGATGATGATGATGGTGATGATGATGATGATGATGATGATGATGGCAGGGCCCTCTATTAAAGTGGCATTTTCAGCTGGAGCTGGCATTCCTTCCCCAGAAAAAAGTGCTTGCTTAGTCACCAAGAGAATGAGGTGTCCAGAGAATGAGGAGTTACCTGGAGAAATCTCTGTGGTTTGCCTCCTGCAAGGAGTTGAAGTCCATTCCTGTAATGGAGTGCTCCTGGATTCCAATGGCCTAGATTCTACCACAGCAGCTCTTCCTCTAGAAAAATGAGCAGTGCAAGCATCTGGATTGTGGATTCCTCTTGGAATTACATGGAATCTAGCAGATAAAGCATTGTGCTGGTTAATCAGGACAAACAGTATTTGGGGAGGGCTTTTTTAATAATTTTGGGCAAACAAATTCCCGTTGCACACCACAGCACTGCTTCAGCCCTTAGCCATCACTTTCATTATCAAATATTTCACTTCTTTTAATTTGTAGATGTGGTCTGGACATTCCGTCACAGAGCACTACCAGAGGTATCAGCTACACCTTCCCATCCCTCATTGATTTTGATATCTCAGCGCTGCTGCACTGCTGTGCACCTGTGTAATGCTAATCACATAAAAGCCCAAAGACACCACATAAAATAATAATATAAAGCAGCCTCTGTCCTAAAATGGCCATAATTTACTGCACTGTGGAAGAACGAGATGGAAAACAAAAATTGAAGAGGAGGCTAGTTAAAAAAAAAAGAAAAAAAAGAAAAAGCTTTCATAAAAGCAGTGATATACGGTTCCTTAAAACTTTGAAAAAAGTGGTAAAGCACAATGGATATGATAGACATGTCCAAAATCATGAGGGATAAGGAAAAAGATTTAAAAAAAAAATCTTTTTTTTAAATAAGATATTATTTTAAAAAAATACTACAGGGGTACTGAGAAATAAAAATGTTGTTGATTTTAGTTTCTAAGCTTTTGGGCTTTATATACATTAGTAGGATTTTGGGTCAAAAACTTCTGATAGCTGTACTTGATAAACTGAAGGAGGCTGACCATGCAGTATAAATGAGCAGGGACATGCCTAATTTTCCTTTCTTTATCTGCCTACATTGAGAAAACGATAAAGGAGGCAGAAAGTTCACCTTTCTGACGTGCAGGAAGAGTAGCCCAGGAATGCTGAAAGAAGTGAAAGTGGGCTAGGAGGCATTAGAGAAAGTGTTTTATCACTGAGTTTTTAGTCAATCTTCCTAAATTTTTTGCCCTTTCTCATGGATAACAAAAATGTAGGAAAAAAATTGTCCTTTCTGCAAAGACTTCATGTGTTTCTGTATTCTCACACCCTCCAAAGCAGCTCCTCATGGACTGTGTAACCACTCTGAGGGGTTCTTTGCTCTCAGGTCCATAGGAGGAAATGTCCACTGGAATGGCTGAACATTGAGGACATTAAGTTGTACTCCCTGACCACTCCACAGCCACTCAAACTCCAGTGCTGAGGAGAGACCCTCTGTATCCTCAGAGTGAGCTGAGAGACTGAAAAAATGGGTGGATACCTTAAATATATAGTATTCTGTTTTGTAAGATCTGTTCTCTCAGCTGCTTTCTAGTTGATGTCTTCCTGGTATCTTCCAGAGGTCACCCCACTCTTCTTACTGAGTTGTTTGGTCTCTTCATTTTGCATGTAACAGGCTGTGTTTTTACGGAACACAGCATGCCAAGTCCTTTTCTTTGTTTATAAGTGGTATAAATAGCCAATAAAGGCCTCTCAAAAGCCGCAAGTGATTCAGAGTAACATCCTCAGTCAAGGACATTGCTGCCTCTCACTCTGTGAGTTACTTTTTTTGGAGCAGTATTTTTCAGCTGAAGGTTTCTGTCAGGCTGTCAGTGTGACAGGACTGAAGTACCTAGGTGGAGCTACAGTCAAAATACCAGTCTCAGTGAAGTTTAAGCTGATTCAGGGCTTGTCAGCAGTTGTGTTTCATGTCTTTTCTCCCAGGAAAAATCTTAGTTACAATACTGGGGCCAAACAGCTGATTGGAAACGCAGAATTACACAGAAAATGTGAATGGAAATGTTACACTCTTTATTTCCAATGAGGCTCTCAGCATTGTCCTCAGCAGACATGAGATGTAAATGGTCATCAAAGAAGGAGGCAGCAAGAAAAACAAATAAATTAAAATTTAAAAAATTTATTCAGTACCAGATATACCCAGCTCAAAATACTTCCTATTGCAGTTATTCAATTCAGATGGGAAAAAAACCCAAACAAAACCAAACAACAACAACAACAACAAGTACAACAACAACAACGCCTATTCAGGTCTATTTTACATGCTTTAATTAGAGTCATGGTGCTTTTGGAGCTTGGTCATGTCTGTATGTGATGGAATTAAACAAGCATTCATGTACTTTGGCAAATATTTAAACTGAACTCTGTAAATGTAAATGGTCAGGGGGTGTTTTCAAGCTGTAAATAATTATTTCAAAAACACATGGCCATTTTCAGCTTTCCTCAAATTATGTGAGTCCACTGATGGCTCCTATTTATTTCTTCCTTCAATATTTAGGCTTTACATAGAGAGAATATTTACATCTGTATGTAAGTATATTAATCTTTAATACTTAACACGTATTCTGATGAGTTACAGCTCAATGAAGGCAGTGTACCTGCTAATCCATTTGACATAAAGTGGTTGCACAGGCCTGTCCAAAACTGAATGCTCTGTTGTTTTAAATAGATGCATAAATGATTAATTTGGTGTTCTCTACTTTCTGCTGCTAAATTAAAACTTCTAAAACACAAGAATTCATGACTGAGAATTTTCTCTGAGCAGCAAACTGTAAATCTAATGGGTAAAAGCACTTGCTGTTGTCAAGTCAGATTGCAGAGTCCTGAGGATGCTCAAATAAGATAAATACCAAATGTATAACGTGGCACATTAGTTTTTGCCCAAAATTATTTTAGGGGATGATGAGGGAAAAGATTCCAGTAACTTCTATTGAAGTTTTTTCAAAGTCTTTCATGGGTTGTAGAGACAAGGTAGGAACATCCAACACCCTGCAATCAAAGGCTGTTATTGTTTATACATGGGATATAAGATTCTAGGAGATGACAAAAGATTCAGTTCCTGTGTCTACAAACATATTTGCACAAGTTAGTGAAAATTGAATGGATTGACAACAGTCCTGAAAAGGTTTTCTTTTTTCTTCCTCTTGCTACAGCTGCAAAATTTGCCCAATTTTCATATTAGCTGTGATTTTGGAATACCCCTTTATCACCTAGAAATTTTACAGGAAAATCCATTTTCATTACAAAACAAACTAACCAGACTATTTCTTTTTCTCCTCAAATACAACAAAGACAGTAGTTTAGGCTCCTCAAAGAGGACTGAGATGCAGGAAATTGGCAAGAGTTTTTTCTATCACAAGTTTGAGAATTTGAACCTTTTTTTTTCTCCATGTGTAAAATGAAGTAAAGAAATTATATAGTGAATTATGTAACCCATTTTTGTAACCCACACCACTGCCTTCCTCCCTGGTCACTAACTATCCACAAGAAGTATATATACATATATAAAAAAGAAAGTCTCCCATTCTCAGATTATTTGTGATTTTCTAGTATACATTGCTGTAAATTTTTCAGTTTAGAAAAAACATTAGAACTTTCAGGTGTCTGTCAGAGTTTACTCTCATTAAAAACAGCAAGGCTCTCCAGCTAATAATATATGCCTTGTTTAACTATGATTTTGGCATTAGATCTTTAAGATCCAACCCATAGAAATTTAAGACTGATGTAAGGCTTACCTACAAGCATAAAGTCCTTGTCAAAAAGCAACATCTTCAAACTTTAATTCAAATGCTCCTAAATCAATTTAAGATTTATAAAAGTTAATTGCCAACAAAGGATAGATTCAAAGGCCTTATTCCACGCTTTATTTTCCTCAGTTATTTATTAGAATTTGTCTTTATAACTGTCTCATGGTCAGGCTCCACACATATCACAATCACAAGTACACATGTTACTTGTATTTTCCTGACACGAAACACAGCTTTGTATTTCACACTGCCTCCGGAAAGGTTCCAGCATCAAAGAAAACTATGACTGTTACCCTGGCTCTGATTGTTATTAATGCTATAGTTATTGGTATTATTTTGTTTATCTTTTTAGACTGTTATTAAAGGACTGTTATTCCTGTGATTCCAATATCTTTGCCTGAGAGCCCCTTTAATTTCAAATTATAACAATTCAGAGAGAGGAGGTTTGCATTCTCCATTGCATGAAAAACTCCTGCTTTTCCTAATAGACACACCTGTCTTAAAACTAAGACAATGGAAAAGGCAGATTCTTTCATTTGATAAAGCTGGAATTTCAGAAAAACTTACAAACCACTTTTCTCCTTACAGTCTCTCGAGGAAATAACATGTGCAGGGCACTTTATAAATGATAAAGCATTTTTAGGTAATCCTGTTGTACCATTTGACTAGATATCAGAAATATTTTTGATCTCACACAATCTGCCTTGAGCATTTAGTCAAAGAAATATAAGGTGGTTTGTTTGAGTTTTTTTCTTATTATTTGCCTTTCTTTCTTTCCTTTTTCCTCTTTGGTTGATGGACTTTTGCTCTTGTCCTTTTCCGCAGGCACAGAGTGAAGCTTCTATTTAACATTCTATGTTCAGAAGGGATGACTGAAAGAAGCAGTTTGAGGCAATTTTATAGAAAAGTTTCTGGCCATGTCAGAGGAATTAAATTCTCATATCCAAAAGGAACGTGCCACATGAATAATGAAAAAAATCCATACCACATCAACAACAAAAAACCAGAAGGGCAAAAATGTATTAATCAATAACAACTAATTTAGGTTTAACTTAAATTCTCACACAAAAATTTAATTTAAATTCTGATCCCAGTTTTATCAGGGCTATTTAGACACATGATGGAAGAAACATGCCTTGACCCATAGAACATTATTTAGGCATTACATAGAACTGCAGGACAAATTGGTGGGATGAATCTCCAGGGATGGAAATAAAAAAACACTGATCCAAAGTCAGGAGTAAACCTCAACCCACTTTGCCCAAGCAGTGTCAGAGAGAAGAACCACACTCAGTTTGGCACAGCTGATGCAAACTTTGGGACCCTCATGAACGCTGAAACTGCATCATCTGGAAATCTCCCAGGCTTTTGTCTCTGTCTTCAAAGGTAGGCAAGTTCTGTTGCCCTGATTTAGTCACTGGGGTAGAATTACAATAAAAATTGTCTAGGGGACACAAATCTTTTCTACTAGCTGACTTTCCCCAAATTGTGCCCCAAGTACTGTGTTATGTTCCTGCAGTTTTTTTAGAAGAGAGACCTCTGTAGAGAGATGCTCTTCTACCAGTTTAATCAGTATACACAGATTTACCCAAGCAGCTTGTTCTACTACTAAAATACATAAAACCCCACAGCGCTCTTTTTTTTTTTTTAAGTTTTTTTGTGTCTGGTAGAACTTAGCATAGTTTTAAAAACAATCAGCTGTTTTTCTACTGCACCATTTTACTCTGAAGGTTCATATACATTCTTAATACTTTTCAGTTCTAAACTGGTCTAGCTCTCAGAAAAAACAGCAGAAAAATTGCTAAAATGAAGCTCATGGTTAAATATTTGGATGCCACAATGTATTTTTCACATCATGATTTTAGACAGTGAACATGGGGGTCAGTCAGTATGAAGATGCAGTCAATGAAGAATTGAGGTGAAAAAGGGGGAATAAACACAGTGAGAATTAAATGTAGCAGAGTAGATTATAGAAGTATTGCCCCTGCCAGTGTACACATCTCCTGATGGCTGGGTAAGCTATATATGAATATGGAGTTTTCTACCACTAATAATCTTGTGGCAGAAGTAATAAATAATTTTGAATAAATTGTCTTATACTCTGTATCAAACCAACAAGACCTGAATCCCCGGTCAAACAACACTAAGGAACAGATGTTGGCAGTGTTGTTCTTCCTATGCTTTGAATGTATCCTTGAGACTACTGAGCATGAAGTGACATGAAAAACTTCATTCAGAATAGTAAGGCCTGCAAAAATAAATTAACCTGTGATAAGCATTGTCTGATCCTGAGGTTTGTCCTACCTTTTATGAGTGAATAGGAAAACTTGGTACTTTGGTCCCCATGTAAGTCTCAGCTTTATTTGCCCAGTTCCCTGCAGAGACAACTGATACCACACCTGAAAAATGGCAGGAAGAGCATTCATTGGTCCTTCCTTCTATTATTTTTTATCACTGTAGCACATGAGTGTGGAATAGAAGTTTAGATGGACAAGAAAACTGCAATCCTACACAAATGCTATGTTTGTTATGTTCAGGGCAGGTATGGAATGTGCAGGATGTGTGCTGGTTCTCTGACAGCTGCATCTATTTTTAATGAAAGCAAGATTCAAATCATGGAGCCAGCAAGGTGTATGTGAAAAAAAAATGCTTTTAATTATGAATTTGTACTTCTCTTAACCATAAATCTGACGAGACTACACTGGGTGTTTTCCTTACTTTCTCCCATCTTAATTTAGTCTTTGAACAGGAAGGCTGGTTGGTAATTCAGTTAATTGAGTTGGACCTTATGTTTACTTGTTCAGTTAAAAGCACAAGAGCTTAAATTGTGCTCCTCTATTCATAGAAGAAATAAGATCAGTGGAGGAATTGTCATTGACAGCCAGATGACAGGGTGAATAAGAAAGAGCCACAGAGGTTATTGAAGGTCCAGAACTTCAGTGGAAATTCTGATTTTCTTAATTTTTTTTTTTTTTTAGTTAAAGATTTGAAAAAGAAGTACTAAAATTTTGGAGATGCCCATATTTACAGGCTTCCAAAGCCCTGCTGAAGGGGAAGACAAGTGCCTGTCTCTATCCTGGAGTGTCTGAGGAATTTCTGAGTACTTACCTCTTAATCTTGCTTTGCAACAGGAGCCTGTAATGCAAGAACTGAGCAAAAGGTTTTCATGTAGCAAAGAAATTACAGGGTTAGTAACACATTTTGGAGCTATGGTGACTTGACACCAGTTAGAATAGGCAGTCTTTTCCATATGTACCTTGTAGTTCAAATTGTCAAAACACAGTGGGAGGTAAATAACTTACCTTCATTCAAGAGGTGCAAACACACAGACTGAAAGAAACTACATAATTACATATAATCCCCCCAGCAAGGCAGTGCCACAGGAATGGAACATCACAAAACATTTCTCTAGGTACACAATTGCTTTTACAAAAAACTGTCTGTTGTTCCATGGAAAGGGATCAGAACTGATCAAACAAAAAAAACCAAATTAATTAAAATTTTACTTCTAGTAGTTTGGTCAAAGGAACCAGGAACAAAATGCTTATGTTCATAGAATTTAAAATTCTTCCTTGGAAAAACAAAAAATGTCCAAAACTGAAAGTTTACAGTGAAACATTTGGTTTTTGGTAGAACCTTTTATCTAATTTAGTGAGTAAACCAAAAAGATTGACTGTAAAGCCAAGAGGCTTAAACTAATGACTTCCAAAGCTTTCACCATTAAAATATTAGGCAAATGAAAAGAGAAACACAAGAAAGTTCTGGCTAAGTATAATATTGAATTTTGCCATATTTTGGCCCTCAGTTTTTTCTCTATGTTTGCTGTGCATGAGGAGCTTGGTTTTCTTTTTTTTCTTTTCTTGGTTTGTCTTCTATTTGTCTGAACTTGCAATGTAGCTTAGCATTTTTGGTAGCTAGGCATTTTTAAGTTTCTGGAAATTTATCTCAAAACGAAGGAATAATCCTCTGTGTCACTCTCATGAGAGAACTGAAAATTAATGGAAGTAACTTTCTATGGGCCAAATGCAGAAATTAGTGTCTTTGGCTAATAAATTTCTTGAAACCATTAAGATAGCTATCCAAAATGCATTTCTCATTTCCAGTGGTCTGGTTCACTTAGGAGGCTTGCACTGCTCACAGAGAGAATTTTGTCATAATAATGGCCTCCCAAATGATTTCCATAAGGAAAAAGACATTTGGATACTCAGTGAATTTGAGTTTTCTCTTTGTTTGATCCAAGTCTTTTGTCTTTCCTGTCTCACTCTGTCCCAGATTTTAAACCATGCCCAAGAGAGTGGGGGACTCCTCTACTGCTAACCAGAAAGGTGACACAGACTGAAGTCCATTATCAAACCTGGGAAGGAAATGAAACTAAGAAGGTGGTAAGAACTAGCAAAAAACCTGTGTTTCAGGTGTCAATCCTATTTATCTTTTGTAAAAACACATTTTTTGTTCTGAGTTTCCGGCAAATCTTTCAACACTTTAAGTGTCCCACATGGACAAGCATCTATTTAAAATGGTGAATACAGTTTGGATGGCCTGTAACACTAAATATACTGTTATTCTGTACTGGCATGTCGATGTTGGTATTTAAAGAAAATAGAAAAAACCCTCAACATTAACTTAGAAAGAGTAGTCACCCCAAAAGATCTATGACAAATTGACCGTTTTCACATATTCAAGTCCAACAGGGATATAAGGACTTACATCTTACCAAAAGAGGTTCCTATTTAAGCTGGTAGGTCACTTCCACATTTAAAAGCTGCATTACATTTGACTATGAATTTTCCCACATTTGTGGAAAAAAAGAATTATCCACTTTTAACATTACAAACAGCTAGCACAATTTACTACAATGTTTATGAGATTAATTTATAGTGCAGTTCTTCATTCTTACAGGTCCCACATCAATTTGTCCCTGTGAGAGATTACTTCTTAAGTGCTCCAGGGGCTTCAGAGAGGTTACTGTGTTTGCTGCCTGTTTTCTAAATAATTTATTTCACTTTGCTGTTATTGGTTACTAGTGCCCTAGAAGGGTTGTCTTCATATCACTATGCAAATTATCTGTAGACTAATTAATTTGCTACAATATTCAATTGCAACACTATTTGCAGCATCAACTAGTGCTGAATTTCCCTTGAGCACAGATCAGTAGATGATGCTGTTTTGGGGTTGAATATATATTTTATATCCATTTTATAAAATATCTTATTTCCATCCCTGAATATATAGGGTGAAGTGACAGCACAGCTTTTCCAAATGTTTCATTGCAGTCTTAAATAAATAAACAACAAGACAAAACAAAACAAAACAAAACAAAACAAAACAAAAAACAAAACAAAACAAAACAAAAAACAAAACAAAACAAAATAAAACAATTAACCCCACCAAACCTAAGACTTTCTATAAGCATATTAATTTTTTTTGTGCAGTTGTTTCTTATAGAGCTGCACTCTGGCTAATATTAAATATTGAATCTGTGAGAGCAATATGTCCTACTTGCCAGGGCTCTTACAATTTTCATGCTGCTTCACAATGCTCAGCAGAGGCAGGCAAATGCTCTTATTTTACAGGCTGAGGCTGAGAGACATCAAAAACTTCAGGATCACTGTAGTACAGAGCAATTCAAGTTGGAAGGGACCTCAGCAGGCTCTAGTCTCTGCCCAACCACCTCAAGTTGTTCCAGGACCACAAAAGTTTTGAGCATCCAGCCCAAGGATTAATGACCCATAGCTTCTCCTGGCTCCTGCTCCAGAGTTTGATCACATCCTGGTGAAAAAGCTGTCCTTTTTGTCAAGTCAGAATTTCTGGATTTGAAGATTGTGCCTTTTGCCCCCTCCCTGCTATTGCTTTAAAGCTCTCAGAAGAACCATACTTTATGTGTTGGTT
>JAWWMU010000121.1:6709539-6721167 GCA_035048155.1 Cinnycerthia olivascens
TGAGATGTTCTGGGGAAGGGGAAAGTGAGGCAATAAACGAAACAAGAGGGAAGGTTTCTCTTGGCAGGGCTTCCCAGTAGAGGGTTTGGCCTGAAAATGCCAGAGCAGATGCAGGAGAACATTCTGGGGCCTCCAGTGGAGTTTTGGTGACTCACACATATCTCAGCACCTTCAGCAGTGCTCTTGGTGCTGACTCAGCCTTGATTCAGAGGTCAGAGATGCCTCTCTGAGTCAACACCACCACCAAATATTTTCCTTCATGTTCCTCAAACTGGATATGCCCTGTGTGTGCCTATTTCTCCCCTGGGAAATGGGATATCAGACCTCAACTGGAATGGCACTCCTTTTTAGTGAGGGCTTTTTCCTCAAGAAACCTTGCTCAGTAAAGAATTCTCTCTGGAGAAGCAGCTGGGTTCATATCTTCCTATTGCATAGAGGAAATGTGTCTGTGACTCTATCATAGGACTGGTTTATTCTCACCTAGAAATTTAGAATGAAAAATTGCTTTTCCACAGGAAAGAAAAAATATCTGTACTGAACTCCAGAAGAAAGATGGTAAGAAAATGGTTCCTTTGATATTGCGATCCTTCTGGAGTAATATTTGTGAAATCTCATCCATCAGACTGTTTCTACAACACTCAAAACACATGATAGAGGTAACCAAGATTTTTCTGTCTGTGCTTACAAACAATTGTATTTCATCATATTTGAGAGACAGTTATTACCTCTCCAAAATCACAGCCTTGTAGAATGTCTACAAATTTAATCTGGAAGTTTTTAAAGAATTGTGTGTGCAGACAACTTGCACACACACACATACATTCACAATCCAAAATTACACACATGCACACACGAATTTATATATATGTAATATGAATAAAGCAATGAACATAGAAGTAAATTTACTCTTACATAATAAAATGACAACCTATAGCATTAAAAGAGGCTAAATACATAAATATAAAATGAGTATAAAGGTGAGAAGGAGTTTACAGTTACACATATAATAGTATAAATGTCAAAGGAAGAGCAAAGAGCCAAATAATATCACTGGCATGTAATTCAAAATACCTAAACTCATTCATTTAGTTATGCAAAGCAAGAGTTAGTAATATGTGGAGTTGTAATTGGAAAGGACTAAGCCATGGAAGGTAATGACAGTTTAAATTACTTGAAACAGACTTATAAACCTTGTGTTAAATAACTTTAGGTTGTACAAGTAATGTGGTCAGGAGAAAAAACTTCTTAATCTGAAGACTGAAAGAATGTGGAAGTTATTAATTGTAAGAATGAAAAAAAGCCCCATGCAAGTGTGAAAGACAACAGCAAG
This sequence comes from Cinnycerthia olivascens, assembly GCA_035048155.1. Lineage (NCBI taxonomy): Eukaryota > Metazoa > Chordata > Aves > Passeriformes > Certhiidae > Cinnycerthia > Cinnycerthia olivascens. The sequence continues at coordinate 6,710,870 of JAWWMU010000121.1, forward strand.
GATTCAGTCCTTCTGCAGGTCTTCAGAACATTAGACAAAGTCAACATATATGAAGAACCCCTTGAAACTACACAGAGCTGACTCGGTTTCCACATTGACAATTGAAAGGTCTTGGCCCAAGTCTGTTCTGAATCACCCCCACACATTTTTTTTTTTATCCCCATAAATAACCCAGCCAAATAACAGCAAGTAAGGTCTGGGCAGTAGAAACTGTAACTGGGGATGCTGCTCACACGACAGAGCACAAAAATTAGCACCTCCAGTTTTCTCTGTGTAGCAGAGCACCACCCTGAGCTGCTAGACAAGTTTTTGGTTCCATTATAGCTACAGGGCAGTGACACAGCCTGCCTCTTACTCTGTGGCTTCACTGCCCTGTGGCTCCTGCATGGAAGATTAAGAGTTACAGCTGTTCCCAGGATTGAGCTTGAGGGACAGTGGACCTGGAAAGAAACTGCAAATGAAGCCTTTCTAGCTCACAAGTGGGAAAGCCAGGGGCAAGAAACATTTGCAGGAGACTAGTAGGGGAAGGGCACAACCCTTGTGCATGGACAAACCTCGTGGCAAAGCAGAGGGATATGAAGATCAGTGCCTGACACCATGGCGGCTGCTCCCAGGCACCACCAGCAATCGATCCAGCAGTCCTCGTGGGCCAAAACTGCTTTGCTGAGCCATTTCCTAGTGAAATTGGATGCCATAGGAAGTGACTGCAACTCTTCTCTCTCTGAATCAGTGCTGGAGCTGTCAGGCACCTCACAGCGGGACCTACCACAGAAGATGTTAAATAATTTGTGGTCAATTAGCAACTATGTGCCTTTTCCAGCCTGCAGCTCTGGCTAGGCTCCAGAAACTGTCATTCTTACACCTAGCGTTTGCCCTAAAGTCTTGATGCATTTTCTGTCTCATTTCTCTGTCCTGAAGCCTTCACTGCCCCGGGACTCCAGACACAGATGTAAACGCAAGGGGTGTAGTCATGATTTATGCTAAAAACACATACCCTGCTGTAAACACAGCTACACCCAAGAGAAATAAAGGGTTACTCCACAATACAAGCAGTGGTCTTTTCTATTCCACAGCTACTGTGGTAGGATGGAGATAAGGATTGATTTTCTTTCCCAGATATCACCAAATGAATGAGACACTTTTGATGTCAGTGCAGCTCCAATGCCTTGTGGACGGAGAGGAGAGAAGGAATTCCACATATAATTCACTGGCCCTGGGCTCAGGTTTGGAGGCCATCCCAAATCACAATGTGAGAGTCTTCTGCAGTTTGCTTACTCCCTGTATGCCTCACAGCCCTGAAGCAGTAAAACATAGCAGCTAGAGGAGTGGAAAAGTTGTAAAGAGGTCTTTTAAAGAAATATGAATGTTGCATAAAGAAAATAGCAGTTGGTAGATGTTGCAGTAATTATTCACTATTCAAACATGATGGTTTCCTTGGATTAGAACAAATTGACGTATTTTTAACATTCACCTGTTAATTTTATTTACAGCACAGAATATGCAAGAGGCAAGAGCTGCACTTATGTTTAAATTTATCCATCCAAGCAAGGGGTTGAAGCCTTTAAAAACTATCAGCAATGCAGAGCCTTGGCTTGAGCAAAGTGTACTTTCTTGTTAATTCATCATATGAAAATGCTGTGGCAAACTCAGATTGAAGTTAAACCCTTTGGGACTGTGATGACTTGGATTCAGTAAAAATTCTTGTGCTCGGGATGATAACCAGGGAAAAACTTAAAAAAAGTTAGTGGCTATGCACCCAAGTAATAGTTTAGAGAGAGACTACCATCTGGAGCTGGAGTGTGGCATCACTGGTCCTAAAGAAGGAGTGGGACAAAGCTGGGGTTGATTTTTACTAGTTCATTGCCTTCACTCATACAAATATGGCATGAATTTTAAATCAACCAGTGATTTTTATCACTGGACTCAGGATGTTGCCTTCAACTTGCCTTAAAAGAGATATTCCTAAATGAAAAATTGACTAGAGTGTAATAGTAATGATGAAAATAATGATGAATTAATAATTGTAATAGTAATACTATATCCATAAAATAATAATTCTATTCCTAATCTATAAAAGCATTGAAATACTTCATTAATGCTGAATATCAAAAATATACTTTTTTCAGGCTGGATTCTGCTATGCCCTGAACTGGTACATTTTATTTCAGTGAAATTTTAGTAATATTTTGCATTTTGTGGTTTAAAAGCCCCCACAACAAACACATCACAGATCACTACATTACACAGGGTCTGTGGATAAATAGACCACCATTTTTATAATCTTGTGGTCAGTCTTAAAGAAAAAAAGTCAGCACTGTAAATTGCCACAGGGAAAAAAAGAAAAAGGAGAAAGTCTCTCCTGAAATGTGCAGCTACAGGTGTTTTATAGATAAAAAGTGACACAATTTCCCTTTATACTGCTTTAGAAACTCAAGCCTTAGGGCTTTAGAAATTCAAGTCCCATTTCCAAGAGTTGTGCTTATCAGGCTGCATCTTACAAACACTTGCATTCCTTGCCCTGTTCTGAAGATCTTTTCAGATCTCCACCATTTAGGTGGTTAGAAAACTTCTCTTAAAATTCCAGTTTAAACTCATACACAACGAATTTACAACTATCTGATGTGCTGCCAGTATTAGTTTAAGATAATTTCCCCCCTCTTGATGTGTAGCCAGCTTGAGCATATTTATAAAAAGCTACTGCATTGCCGTTTTTTTAGCACATTGACTCAAGCCACACGTTCTAATTTGTTCGCGTATGCAGAGACTGCACTTTTATCTGAGTAACCCTACCCAACATTCACTGTGGTCCAAGATCATAATCTTTCCCAAAGGGCACAAGAACAGAAAACAAGCAGTTCAGAACAGTAAAGTTCTGTCATTCTTACACCTAGTGTAAGCTTACACATAGCGCAGATCTCTCTCTACTTTTTATATCAAATGGCAAGACCCCATTTATAATTAATAATTGAATGACTTTGCTCTCTTTACACTACTCAAGGTAGACTTCAGGCAGAGATTTTACCTAATTTTTTGTTTTATCATCATCTAGTCTTTAATTGGGACTACCGATCAACTCCTTACTTTAAGAATTGGTACATATAAAAATGTTTGTAAACCAAGAGTCCTTTTCATCACTTTCATTCAACAAGAACAACTCCCCCTTATCTCTGAAAGTGAAAGATTTTTTGTCTTTGGTCAGCAAATCCACCAGCAGTTCTGCCAGCTTAGATCTGTCCTATAATGCCAAGACAGAAAAAAAACAAAACCAAAAGAACAAAATCTTTACCATTGCAAGGTATTTGGATGCCCTAACATCAGGGGAGGAAAGATAGGAGAAAGAAGAAGTAAAGGACAAACATTTCTGAAAACTAGCCTGTGATTTAAATTCTGGAAACTTTAACAGCATCTTATGTGCTCTGCAAAATATTCAGTGCATCAAAAGCTGTCTTTCATGGTCAAACCAGTGGTAAAATCCAAAGTTTCACCATCATGAGGTGTTCCAGCCAAGTATGGGTCTTATCCTGCCTGGGTCATGTTCCTGTGATCTCTGAAAGGCTTGGGCATGGGCATCAGAAAGGCAAAATCTGTGAAATATGAAATGCACAAAAATGAACAGCAAGAGAAAGGAGAAATGAGAATTGACCTTGGAAACTGGACTTCTCTGGAGCTGCCATTTATCTTTACCTCCATTCTTCTCAATTCAACCATAGGCTAGGCCTCCTTGCCTTTAACTGTCAACTCTGCTTCAGGCTGAGAGTAAAGCTCAGTTGTTTGTAATTTTTTAATTATTTTAAATTTTTTTTTAAATTTATTTTAACAAATTATTGATACTCAATCCCATCCATAAAGTTGGTGATCAGAAAATTTCACAAATACTCAGGAACCATAGTCTACTGGAATGAGCAAGGGATGCCTGGTAGTGAAGAATAATTGTGTTTTCTGGCAGAACAATTGTGCTAATGAATGCTACCATTTTTTTGTTTCAAAACAAACATTGTTTCTCTCTCTTCTTAAGAGGAAGCAGAGATTTAGTTCTATTTTTGACTTCCGGTATAAATTATTACAAAAAAATGCATTTTTACCTTTTTATTACATGTAAATTGCCTCCAAGGGTCAGTCTATTCTTTAGATCAGGTTTTGAAAAGAGAACAATTGGAATGAAGGCCCATGAACCTGATAGGCAAAGACAAAAAATGGATTCTGTAGAGATTTCCCCCTTTGGGCATCACTTCAGGTCTCTTCTGAGAGTTTTGTGGACACATTTTTGCTGGTAGGTGTCTGAAAAATAATATTCTTTTCAATTGGGATCTCCAGAATAGGTGAAAATGCCATTTGGCTCATACATTGAAACACAGAAAAAAGGGAATTTATTGAATTAATTATATCCCTCTAGGAAATAAATTGTTTACATCTAGTGAATACAACAAGGGCCTGCAATAAAATTAGGTGGGAGGAGAGTTACGGCAGTATTTTGTTCTTAAAAGCAGGCTAAAAAATGAATGCAAGTGAACAGAAACCACAACAAGGAGACAGGGTTAAAATGAAATATTTGTAGTTCTATGGAAATTAAGACATTGTGAAATAAACCTGATGGCTACTTCCTTGAAGATGCCTTGTTTTTTGACAAGCAGTAGATTGGCAAATGCTGGCTGGGGGAGTGAAGCACAGCCAGCCACAAACCCCATCATTATAGTCCTTAACAGGACAAATCTATAAACTAACAAGTCATGGATTTTCCAATGAGTCATCTCCAAGAATCTTTGAGTACCACAGACTGTCCTCAGAGGCTGAAGCATGCAAAAGCTGTCCTTTGGCCAATTCCACCTTTACTTTTTTTCAATATTAACTGTGAAATAGCTTCAGAACAGCTGAACTCCATGTATTTGGCAGCTCACAGTCAAGAAAAGTAAAGATTTTTTCTAATCACACAGAAGAAAAGTCAATTGCACAGAAAATGCCACTTTCACAGGCTGATGCTGTGAAATCTATGGCACCTCCTGCTACACAACGTCATTCATCATGCTGCAATTCTTCTAACAGGGAGAAAAGAAAATACAAAGGGACTAAGCAATTACTTGAGTTAAATACAAATTCACAACCAAAGACAAGCTGCTTCTTTTCACTCCCTCTTCACAATGTTTTAATCCAGTCCACAGCACCTTCACAACACCATCAAACTTAGGAAAGCAAATGAAGCAATCACTCGGCTGTGAACAAGAAGTCAACAGCCACAAGGATGGAAATTCAGACAACTGCCAAACTTGAATAATTCACTCAGAGCTAAACCCTACCCACCCTTACCAGCTGCGTCCCTTTCTGCTCCTGCCTGTTTTCATCATCTTTTATTTTTTGACAACTGGAGAATACAATCGGCTTCCTGGAGATTCCAGGCCAAAACAGGGACAAAGACAGGGTGGTCTGTGTGGAGATTTTGAGTGCTTCTGGCATCAAGTGCCTGATTTGGGTTTCAGGGCAATGAGTCTCTCTGTACTTCGCATCAAGAGAGAAATTTTCTGTCTCTGCAGACTAGACCATTTCTCCCTCCACTTCTTACATCAGCTGAACATCAGAGTGTCCTGACAAAGTTTGGTCCTAGCCCCATAACAGGTGGGGGAGTACAGAAAAGCATCAGCAATTACTGGAAATCATTACCCATGGGTAACACGTTTATCCATTTGCTTTGGTACTGAATTCTGAATTCGGTCGACATGAGAGGTTTAGTCACAGTGGAGTACTCTTCATGCAACTGCATGAAGGAGGAGCATAAGACTCTTTTCAAAGAGGAATTTCAAACATCTTTATATAGTCAGGAATGCTAAATTTTGGCTTTTCTCTTTTGTGTTGAAAAGTAATACTGAATGAACATTAATGCTATAACACCTTTACAGGACTTCACATTCACAATTCACACTTTAATTTCTGTGGGTACAACAACACCTAAATACTTTATTAACTTTTGAAGAGAGAGAATAAGGTGTTCATGATTTTTAACCTCTCTCCCTGTTTTTTATATATTTTAAAAATATATTTTTTACTCTTCTAATCTAAAGACTATAGCACTCAAGATCACTGTGTGCTGTGGGGCAGAGATTCTATTTGTACTGTCAGTGCCTAAATCTGAGTTTTGTTTTTACTGTTGCACAATGCTTCAGTCAATGTACCTGACACAGCTGTGCCTTTGTTGAAGAAGGTTTTGAATCCCTTTTCAGCAACCTTCCACTTTAACAGCAGCAGGAGACTCCTCTGCGAGACCTGAGCCACTTGTACATAGCTGGCTACCTGCCCAAGGCATGTCCTAGGATTCTTGTTCCAGAATGTTTTGCTTTGCTCTCTTTTCTGCTCAAGGTGACATTGAGTGTGATTGTTCTCACATACTTCCTTTTCAAATTTTGTGTCCTTCAGTCTGAGAGCAGCCTGATGGATCTTCTTGTATGCTTCCTCTTCCCTTCTACTGGACTTTTGTCCAGGCTGGATAAAAGAAATAAGCCAAATGATCTTTTTCTTTCTTTGGGAATTAAGGGAAAAAACACTAAACACAGCCTGACTGCTCCAGCAACTCATCTCATGTGGTCACTGGCATGTTGCTACTCTGAGAAGAGAGAAAGAGGATGACTAGAGAGCAAGGATGGATAGTCAGATGACAAATATAAAGATCCTATTCATCTCCATTAGTCAAGTATTCACTGTGTAACCTCCCTGAAAGATAGAATTTTTTGTTCACTGTTCTATTTTTAAAATGCATACTTCGTGAATTATGTATATTCTTGGTTTTGGTTTTGGTTTTTATTTTTTTGTCTTGGGAAGATAAATTAAACACATTATGGCACTCTGTGTGCTGTGTTTGATATCTTCCACTCTTAAATTAGAGCCATTTCATCATTTACTTTCAGCGTTCTGCTTTTTAAAATAGAAAAGTTAATACTCAGCAAATGTTTGAATTTTGGTAATAAGACACGTCTATTCCCTATTTATGTGCTCTGAATACAGCAGGAATTGAGCTGCTGCTTTCAAATCTGCTCTTCATCTATTAAAAATACCATTTTCATTTATGCAGATCCTTCCTCTTCTACCATGCTGTTTGCATTTTTTTAACATGTGCTGCCTTAGGGAAAAATGATATTTGCTGATCACAATGCCTCAATTATCTTCTTGGCACTTATTTTGTCTTGAGCAAAGTATAGCTTTTATAAGAAAAGTGTGCCTTCAAATTCCAATACATTTCAGAAGTTAATCTGAGTTATTTCTGATGGGAAGGCACACATCACAATTCTTTAGAAAATTGTTCAACATTTTTTGTAGAAGTAAACATTTATTTTACAATCAGTATTTTTTCAGAGAAATGAGAAAAAACCACAGTGTTTAACAAGCTTGTGAAACACTGAATGAAGCCATACTATCCTCATTAAAAACTTTGGTTGTTGGGACCCATCAGTGCCAGAGGTCTCATCCAAAAGTCAGTGAACAGGGAGAGAGGAACCTCAGTGCCAAAGAATAGCAGTGAACTTAATTGAAAACTTCCCCCTCTGATGGAAAAATAAGAGATTAATTAAACATAAGTCCTCAAGGAAAAGTCTCCCCAATTTAAATTAGTGGTGAAAAATAGTCCTGGCATTTTTTCAGCCCCAAAGGAAAAGTTTCAATTGTTTTGAGCTTGTTGCGCTTCCTTTTTAGTTTCTAACCTTGGCAATTTTCAGGACATAATATTTGCCAAAATGCTAACACTTTGATACTAAAATATTTCCTGTGGAAAAGCCTCCTTTTCAGGATTGTTCCACTGGCATGTGTTCTTTCCCTCTTTGCCTTTCCCTCTGCTTCAGAATTTTTAGTTTCTGAATTCTTGTCTGTGTGAGACATTTCAAAGGCATGAAATCACAGAGAAAAAGCATAATTTAAAACATTATGGCTTTTTCTTGAAATGCTATAAATAATGAAAATATCTCCAGTATCTCAGATATTAAGTGTTGGTACCATTTTTTCTTTTGAAATTAAGGGTTTTTTGGTGTGGAACATCCTGAACTAAACCCCCTTAGCACTAAGTCTGGTCAGCTGAAGATGATGTGAATGGTAGACAGATTTAGAAGCTTCCCAATCCATGTCCCTTGTTAAATGGAAAAGAAAAAAAAAAAATAGGAACAAAACCAAATACAAAAAACCCAGCAACAGTCTAAAAGCAACACCAAAGGTAAAATTGAGATTAAATTTAATTACTTATTTTAAACAAAGGGCAGAATCCTTCTGAGAATATACTGATTAATCCTCTTTCTCAGGAGTTCTGTAGGAGCTCTGGATCTTTCACAGATTATTCTTATTAAATTAACTTGCCCAAAGTCTCAGTTGAATTGCAAAGGGAGAAGAGTGAGTTAGAGGGCATGGGTGTTTTCCATTTGGGATAATCATCCTTTCCCAGTGAATTAGTACTTTTTGTACAGTCTTGAACATTGGGATGAACAGCCAAGAACAAACATGAACAAGGAAATCTTAAACCTGACCAATGGCAGCATCCATACCTAAGCAATCAGCTTACTTTTGATCCATAAAGCCCTTTTGCTGTCTGCTAATTGAGGTTTCTCCCCTGTGGAATCAAGTAGCAAGGGATAAGACTTCACTGTGGTGTATTGAGCTGGTTGTAGCCAGCCCCAAATTCCCTTGTATTTTCTTCTCCAAGAGGGAAGTTTCAGATTAGCAAAATTCCACTAGGGTTTCTTTCTCAGCAAAAATTCCAAAATAATTTAAAACCATTAGACATGAAAACTGAAATTAACTGCTCCAACCATTTGGAGTTGCAACCATCTGCAACATCAAAAGGACATGTGAATTACCACGGATTGAATCCCTGCTTGAGTATGTTGTTGCACCTATTTTTATTTCAACAATTTTGGGGTTTTTTTTTTTGAGTAGTCAATAAAGTAGATTAGGAGTTGTGTTTTAAATACACAAGTATGAAATACTAGGGGCTTTTACCATAATTTCTAAACATGAAAATGAAGAAAACAGAGTAAAGCTTGTTAGTAATGGCTGGGAAAAATAATTGTTCCCTGCAAACAGTTATTTTCACTTATGGTGGTTTTCTCTTGGATGATTCAGGCCAAAGAAATTTTGGCTATCCCAAATTATCTCTGGAGTTATTTCTCTTTAGAATTAATTAATGTGAGAATTTTTTTTGTGATGTTGCTTTCCTGATGATGTCATCACTAGAAATTATTCTTCCTCAAAGACATTCTAGAGGAAAAGTCACATTTATTAAATATGGATCATATGAACAAAGCTAATGGCTGCAGAGACTAATGCTCAAGAAAATGTGTCAGCCTTAAACTCTGGCCAGGAAAACTTGATGTCTTCTTGCATGAAACAAAAGATTTGATAGCAAGAAGAGAAATGTAATTGTTCGAAGTTTACCTGGCTCATGCTTAAAGATGGCTCAGGTAATGGGAGTAGAAATTCCATGAGTAATTTCACTGGAAAGAAGATGCTGCCCCAATAAAATGGTTGCAAGGAAAATCAAGCTCACCTCTCAGAGACTGAGATATTGGGATAAATAATGGTGTCAGGAAATGAGCCTTATTTAGCAAGTACAAAAAGAGAAAGGAAGGAGGGTGTCTTTTGTTTTGTTTTATTCTTGTTTTTTAGGGGAGACAGAACAATTCCGTGAATGAAGATACAGCTATTTCCTGCTCAGGAACAGACTGGTTGTGGATATTTTGGCATCAAAGCCTGATGATCTCCTGTTCCCTTGAGGATCTTAATCATGCACACCAAACTGGTCAAAGAAGAAAAATATGATACTTCAATTAATCACCTAAAGAAAGGGATGATAAAACAACTTGCAGGGCATAAACCTTTTATTTTTTTTGTGGAACAACTTGTGAATCTCATCGACATATTTTTTGTTGTATCTCTTGCCTTGGAGATTGAAGAAATATTGTTGATTGTGCTTTTTCCTATTGAAAAAATGTATTTAAATCCAAAGGATTTTGTACATGTTATGTTATATTGCAAGAGACTTGTTTATATAGTGCTTATTTTATATAGTGGAAATATTTTAGATGAAGAGAAGCATCAATTTATTTCTATAATTGAATTATGATGGAAAAATAAACTAAATTTTCTGTAACTTTTGTCTTTCTTTATGCTTTTTGAGTGGGTCTGGCACTCAAAACGGCATCTGTGCTCACTTGCAGTTCATAAAAAAGCAGGCAATAGGTGACATTTCCAGAGAGACAAAAGTTAAAAGGAGTGACATGTGCTCTTGTTGTGCGATTTAGGTTGAGGATGTCAGGATATCTCCTTTGTGGCCCTGA
>JAWWMU010000121.1:6911346-6921371 GCA_035048155.1 Cinnycerthia olivascens
GACAGATAATGTTGAAGCCTTAGAAACATCATGCATGGATGCTTGAATATAGAGCAATAAAAAGGCTTTACAGTATGCAAAACAGGCTTCCACCCTGCCTCAGGGTAGTGCAGTCCCATTATCCCAGCCTGCTTTATAAAACAGCAGCCCTGACAGCCCATGTCAGTATGGAATGCACTCAGCTCTGGGTTTTATCATCCCTGCTTAAAAATGATCCCCTCTAACATAGGCAGTGATGTACTGCAATTGCCATTCCACAGCCATGCACGTATCTTGAGAAGAGGACCTCAGCAAAACCCTGTCCAGGGGCTGTGGGACTCATCAGAAAGATGCCTCTTTTCCCCCTTTTCTTTGAAATAGACTCTATGCACCCCAAAAGTCTGTTGTACCAGGGTCATATGTAGCTGAGCTGAGCAGTTTGCTATATGCAGGTTGTACCAGTGAGAAGTATTGGCTAATATGAGATTTCTGGATCCCTAAGAAGTCCCTGGTTTCTCCTGAGCTACAGCTGCTATTTGGAAGTGCACAGCACCACAGCACACAGATGTAAGGAAGGTAGAGAAGTAAAATACAGCATATGCTGTAGAGGAAACTTTAAGTAAGCTCAAGGCTATTACTCATATGAGAACCAGAACCTCCACCCAAGATCTCCTAGTTTTCTCCAGCAGTGCAAAAGGGACCAATAATAATAATTATCTTTAAAAGTGATTTTTTATTTTTTTTTTCTGAAAGTGTTTTTAAGGAAATTGCCTTGTGGCAGAAAGATGGTCTGGGACAGCTGTTTCTTTTTTCTTTCCAAGAGGGATTTTTTTAATAAGGAAACCAAGAAACTTTATGAAAATTGAGTAATTGTATGGAAAAAGTAAATACTTATTTGCAATTTTTTTTTTAGTTATTTATGGTTTTTTGTGTGATAGTAAAAAAACCTTTCTTCTGCCATGCAACTGCAGCAAGAGTCCCACAGAGCAGTGAAGAGCAGATGCTCAGAGGGAGAAGTGCATTTGTTGTTCCTACATTTGGTGTCAACTTTCAGAGTTGAAAAGCAGATAAAAGCCTGAGGATGAGACTACAACACATGCATTTTTTATTCTTTTTTTTATATTTTTTTATCTTGTTCATCTCTCCAGGAGGGCATAGTATGGCATTCTTACTTTCTTAGGAATGGTATAATACAGGAGAGGTGGGACCAGTCTTTGGATAAAATCCCTGGAAGAAGACCTCTGCCCTAACACTTCAAGAATTTGGAGCTTTTCTTCAAATGTATTTTTTAAGCACCCTTGACAGCTGGGGTCTGGGCAGGGGGACTAAACATGACATACACGAGAGGTTTGTATTTATTTGTCCATCTTGTGGCTAGGATGGTCTTCAGCCAAGTCTGGAAATAAGAAAGAAAACTGGTTGCAGCATGCAGTGCTCATTCGTGTTTTTTTCAGACATCACAGCTCTTCCTGCCCACCTGGCCATTAGCCAAAAAGGAATCTGTTACAGCTGATGCTTGTTGCTTCCCATTCTAGTCCCTGAGAACATCCCGTGTCTGCTGCTTCTTCTACACCAGGGAATGCAGGTCCCAATGCTGTTGACAGCCCACTGTGGGTTGGCAAATACCAAGAGCCAAAAGCCCCTATCCCCTGCAGTGCCAGTGTCTTCTGATGTGCCTTTTCACAGAGAATGTGTTCTGTCTTGTTTTGTGTTTGTAAGGGTTTTTGTTTGATTGTGTAGGGTGAGGGAATGTGTCCCGTGAAATGGGCAGAGCTGATCTTCCACAATTATAAGGCAAAAAATACTCCACAGGAGGACAAAAAGCTTTGAAAGAGTGTTTTACTTAGATTTTCACCTTATTAATAGAACAAGACATTAAATGGATCTGACCTTTCTATTTAATTTGTTTTTAGTTAGTAAATCTCCAAAGACAGGCTTTTCTGAGCATGTTATAATTCTTCACTTGGTTTCTCAAAAGGGTTGAATAACCTGTGTTTTTCACTGGAGAGAGATCCATAATCATTAGCCTTGTCTGCCTCCCATCACACAAGGAGTAGAATCAGAGCTGTGCCCAAATGCACTGTCTCTCTTCACCTAGAAAACCACCTTCTCTCCTCTGCCAGCTCTTAGCTCCTAGCTTGGTTTACCACTACCCAAAGAAATGCCCACAGCTCCAGATTTTCCTCTCAGCCCAAATTGTTCCACACCTCCCTCCTCTGGAGGCTGCAAGACTTCATTTCTCTGCCTCTATTTGGCTCTGTCGCAGAGCTCGGCAGAGCAGGGGGCAGCACAGATATACCAGAGCATGGCCAGGGAGTTCCCCACAGACAATAAGCTGTCACCTCTGCTGTGGCAAAGTCCCCAGAATATGGCACATGAGCCACTCCCAGGAATTTGGCCCAAATTTTCGTTTACCATCCTGTGCAGCTGGGAAATAAGAGGCTTCTATTGAATGTCAGCTCTTATTTATTAGAACTTACAGTCAAACAATAGGCCACACACAGGGAGTGTCTGACAGACCGAAAAATAAAATATGCGTGCAGCTCCGTAAACACCTCAGCCTTGTTTACGTGCATGTGTGAATGCAGGAGACACTCTCTCCTTCATAATTCACAAGATGCTTCTGGACTTCTGGGTAGCCACTTTGATCCTCTGGTTAGATGTCTTCATGTCCTCTTCCCTGACACCACAAAAGCCAAAATACAGCCTGTGTTGAGCAGCCACAATCCTGCAGAAAGTTTCTCTGTCAAGAAGATACTTTCTTCCAGCACCACAATTCCTGCTGATTCTGTCAGATGTGCCATGGACTGACAGTGGGTTACAAGAGATAACAGATCTCATATTTGCTTTCACATTGGGAAATAAAAAGCAGCAACAGCCCATGTCACTGTGGCTGGAGTGGTGGGGGGAAGACTCACCAAATTTGTCTAGTTTGAAAGCAGAAAATTTTGGAAAAAAGCCATAATTTTCCCTGAAGACAACCTTCTTCTGACACTTGGTGGAAATTCTCATGTGAATGTTTCTCGACCTACTTCTGTAGGATGTTTGAAAATTAGATAAATTATTTAAAGTGCCTTACAGCATTGAAATGTGGCTTTGATGGGGCAAGTTGTCATTTTCCAGGAAATCCAGAAAGAATGAGATTGCAAAAGTTGGGAGGTGATTGTGGGTATCCTTTGACCACTTTCCAGCATTTCTGCCTCCCTAGAGCCTAGAGGATGTCTAAGCCAGCCTAAAGGTGACTAAAGGAAGTCTAAAGGCAAAGGAAATTCAGGAGAGGTGCTACCATGCCCAGCACTACCTGTCAAAGAGCCCAAAGTAGCAAGGGAGGTTATTGCCCTAAATGATGCCACTGAAAAGCCAGACTCATTTACTGTAAAGTTTCACTCACTTTCTTAACCCAGGGTGACTAAATCCACAAAAGGAAGTAAAACTGGTGAAATGGTATATCTGAGGGCAGGTCAATACATTCTTCCACATAGAAATGGAGCCACCCTGAACAGTAAGTAAAGTGCTCAGGACCTTGACTGGAGCATGGGGAAATGGCTTGGGTCTTTTGCTGTCAGGCACTTATTTGCCTATTCCTACCACATTTCCAAAAGTCTTTGACCATATTTTCACCTAACTTTTCCTTCAGAACTGCTCACTGCTCACTGGCATGGGCTGGGCTGTGAAGGCAGTCACTTACCATTACTGTCATGCTCCCTGGAGCAATTGTTCATGCTTTTTTGTGATTTAAAAAAAATTACTTTCTTGTGTATGAAAATCCATCCCATTCATATGCCTCAGATGGGGCACCTGAAACCCCCAGCTGTTGCCTGATGTGACGCGGCCTTGAGGGTCATTGCTCTTACATGTTGTGCCCAGAAACAGATGAGCCTCAGGAATCACTCCTGTGCCTCTTGAACGAGAAATCTGTAGAGATCTAACACACTTCAAGACAAGAGAGGCCCAAATTAAATGTTAAAATAAAAGCCAAGGAAAGGCATTTGAAATTAATATGAGGAGAGGTATAATTTGAAGCCACACAATTTTTTGCAATGTCACTGACTATGATAAGTGCCTCAAGGAATATATCCAACACCATCCCAGATAATGGGAAAGAAGGAATTTTGTGGAAGCATTTGTAAACATCTTGGGGAACTGCTTAAGTAGTAGTCTCATAAGGAAGTTGTGTTGCTCATTCCATTACAGAGAGAGTCTAATTGAAAATCTGAGTTGTATTCATTTTCCCCCTTCTGCACTTATTGTTTTAAGCCTTTTCTTTTCTAGCTAGCTATTTCAAAGCCTCTCCCAATAAAAGTTTATATGACATTGTTGCCACAAGGATTCTTGCCAAGACAATGAACAGGGAAGATGCTGGCTGACTTGTTGATTCACTCACTCAGCAAAAAGCTATGTGGATAATTTTGTTTTCCTCTGAGGTGCAGACTCCCTTTTCCCTCCATGCTTTCATGGACCACATGTCTGATACAAGCTATTGTTGCATTTCTGTTAACCTACTCCAGTCTGGAAGTCAAGGAATGGTTTATCATTGACTTCAAGAGTTCCAAATATTCCTTTTTCTTCTCTAACTAAGTTACTATCTAGTTTACATCCTTTTATCTCTATTTCCCACTAATCTCTAACCATGTCCTGATTCCACTTAGGAAAAATATAATAAAGGAAAAGGAAAGAAAAAGTTCAAGGGGTGACTGAAAAGCAAATATTTCTTTTTCTTTTTAGATGGGAAAATAAGGTATTGAATTTAGTCAACATTTTTAGTGCAGCATGCTGCTCTCAGATTTTTCTGGTGTTTCATGTGGAAGTGGAAAAGGAGGGGGTGGATATGAAATTTTTACCAAAGAAGGTTTCCGTGAAAGTAAAGAAGACAATTAATCACTGCTAAATATTCCACAGAGGTACCAAAAAATTATTTTCTAACTACTTGTGTTAGACACTTGAAAAACCTTTCAAAAAGCAAAAGTTAACTTAGATCGATGGGAGGTTCTGTTTCTGATCCTCTCGTCTAATCCACAGAAACAACCCTAAACTATCTCTTAGATTATATCTTCAAATATGGGCAGCAACTGGGGTGTAGCCAAAACTTTCTGCCTGTAGCAAGATTTCAATTGCCCACAGGAAAATGCTTTATTTGCACTTCAATGCAGACTTCTGGAATTACTTGACTAAAGGGGACAGATCTCTGCTGCTTCATAACCAGCGGCATTTCGTTCATAGGTTGAACCAACTGGTGACAAAATTACACCAATACATGGTTTAGCACTACTTGTTGCTATTCTGGTATCATGGTTTTTTATGTTACTGATTTTTGTAAAAGTAATTTTTTTGTAAGCCTATGTCTCCACAGCTGTAGAGCTGCAAAAGAAAAGAATGTAATATAGTTTTCCATTTTTTTTGTTGAAATAGCACCACTTTCATTTTTCATAAATGAATATGTTTAATTGAACTTAATTACTAAAGAACCACTTGAAACTGACCTTTATATGCAAACTATATGTTACAAACACCAAGAGTTAGAATTCTTTTTTCTGGGATTCATCTGAATTCATCCTGGAATTACTATGGAAAAAACATAACTTGATGTGTTAGATTATAAATTACAATTTGTATGTTCAGAGATTGATTTCTTACATAGTGCTCTACATTCTCTTTGATTTCAGCCACTTCAAAACTTTCCCCCTTAATGGAAAGGGCAGCAGCTTTCTCTTTCTGTCAAAATGGTATAAAGAGCAAAATATCTGGTGGAATTAAAGAGTGATGTCATTCCAAGGGGGAAACACATATCAGCTGTGAAACTTTCTGTTTCTCACTCCACCTTGGAAATATTTGGGTACTCCTGAGAAAATAAATATGTATTTGATGGCAACTTGGACAGAATTAACAGTGCTGCACAGAAACAAGAAGGAATGAAACATAACACACCCTGAGTATGCTGAAAATATTTCTCAGCATAAACAATGCTATGTAATGTACGAATTCCCTTTTAGTTTAGTAAGAAAAGAAAATTAGAGCTGTAAACTCAAGATATGTTGCCTCTGATGTGTCTGGCTCAATCCAGAAACAACATTGATGAACCAGGTTTTCTTATGCTATCCTAGGATATTTATAACTGAATTGAAAACTCACACTAAACTGCTCAAATATATCCAAACACATTGCCTTATGGCTAGCAGAAAAAAAGCTAGCAGAAAGAAAACAGAGCAGAAAAAAAAAAAGTGGGCTGAAAAGGTAAGACCAAGGCCTAAGTCTGGGAAAGATAAGTTTGAATGCTGGCTTCATCCCAGTTGTGAAACTGGTGCTACAATTTGGTTTCAAAGCCCATTTTACACAACTCTGCCTTTCCCCACTCCTAAGGAAACTGACCATGATTTAGGGACTTCGAGAAGTTTCTTATTACAAAAATTAGTCCATCCAGCAAGGGTGAAGTTGAACTGGCTGCTTAACAGTCATCCCGGAGCACAGGGATCCCTTCTTCATCCTGATGAAGAATGATCATGCCTCAACGGTGGCCTATCAGGAACCAGAGTTCCTAACAGTCAATTTGACCTCAGTTCCTAATGTGGAACACCAGTACAGTCTATTCTTCATGACTACAACTAAATCAACACAGTAGAACTTGGCCTTTTCGTTTTATAACTTCCATGTAGACAGATAGGAATGAATATTTTTCACTTAGTTTCAAGCTGTGTCTTTCAGACCCAGGTAAAAATTTGAAATAGACAGCCTGACCCTGTAGCTGAGTACCTAAAAGTAACACACCTAAATACATAGAAAAGGTTAGATCCAGAATTAGACCCTGGTTCTGTGTGTCTTGTCACAGTGTCACAGTATCACAGCTGGGGGGGCCCTTCATCCCATGCAGCTTTGCTCAGAGTAGGTCCCATGAGGCTGGGTTGCCAAGGAACGTGTCCTGTTGGATCACTGAACATAGCACTGAATAGCCAAGCCTTCACCACTGAGTCTCTGTCCCATTGAGCAGTGATCCTCTGGTCTTCTTGGACTTTTTTTGACTGTCAAACTTCCTATAAAAATACACTGTTCTCACTTGTTTTGTCTGATGGTTTCAGTTCCTGATGAGCTTTGGGTTCCCCTGATCCCACTCCTATTTGCATATTCTGAGCAACCAGTCCCTGCTTCCACCTCTGAGTCCTTCTTTTCACAATGAGATCCATGTTCTCTGTTCTGACCCATTGCCAGCATTGCTCAGCTGCCACACCTTGCAGCAGACCATTCTTATCCTCTGAAGAAGTTGACATGGAAGACCAGCTGGCTTCTCCTGGATCCTTTTGATCCCCCAAGGGCAGTTTTCTGTGAGACTGTGACAAGATGGTTTGCTGCACAGGGTAAATCTGTTCTTCTGAAATCCAGGCCTATTCTGCCTTGCTCATTCCTCCTAAACATGACAGCTTCATGGTCCCTGCCCTCAGCCTTCCATCTTCATAGTGAATGTGAGGTCTAACAAATCATCTCCTCTGATCAGTTCATGACTACTATGCATCATGAAGCTGCCCTCCAAAAGCTCCAGAAAACTCTTGGCTTCCCTGAAACTTTGTCAGCTGCTTTTGCCACACAGCAACCTGACTTTCAAGTCCATGGTCACACCAGCACACACACAAAAAAAAACAAACCCTAATGAGCTTTTGTCCATCTGCAACAAAGGAAGACTGAATTTTGTTACCTTCAGAGACAAACCTGCATTGATTAATTCTGCTTAGTTTTTTCTGGTGTCCTTTTCACAAAGGACATACTATGGGGTGTGATGGTTCTCATCCAGTAGTCTTTTCTGTTCAATCAAAAGGTCAGAGAACCACTGAGCCACAGGATAAGCTGAGTTGGGAGGAAGGCATAAGGATCATGGAGCCCAACTCCTGGTGCTCCACAGACAACTTCCCAGGACTAGATTTTAAAACTTGGTGTAGAAAGTCTTCATCCATCTCATCTCGTGTGCAGGAACAATTCCTTGAGGGAGCATTAAAAATCTGACCATTTCCCTCTGATTGCTGCCCACTGCCTGCTTGATTTGGAGTCGGAGGACCTTCTGCAGGGCTTGTCTGGTGCACAGTGCCCAGGAATGGGAGAGGATCTGTGTCCTTGCCTGTGGAAAGACAGACAGCTCATGGATAGGGCCTCGTGATTCAGCTGTGCTGTATCAGAACTGAATCGGTTTTGCCAACAGAGCTGAAAACTCCAGATATAATTTTGAGTTGCTTGTCTGGACCAGATAAATGGTGTAAGAAAGTAAAGAGAGGCCTGGTCTCAGGAAAGTTGGGATCCATTTTTTCCCTTCTACAGGCAGCTGCCTAGTCCCAGCCAAGGCACTGAGAAATGAGGAAAAAAAGCCTCTTACTTCGATAGCAACAAGACTCTGATGCCAAAGTAGTCATTAGGCTGGGAGCTTTATGCATGTGTATAACCCCTATGGGATTATGTACATATGCAATCAGGATTGTGAACTGGGGAAATATTAAGAAGGATGTGTCAGAGGGACATGGCTGAAGAAAGATTTGTAGAACTTGTTACAGCCTGCTGCCTAAGAAAGCAAGCTGTAGCCTCTGATGGCAAAAGCCCACTAAATTACTCAAAGAGGATTTAATAAAAACCTTCTACCAGGCTGAATGAATTCAGCTTTCTGCAAGGATGCTTCGTGGACTTATCTCACAAAGACCTGCCAAATACTCCTTCATATGCTCCAACAAGTTTCCTCCTTTTCTCTCACCACAGCAGGAGGTCGGTCCTCCTTTTTCTTTCTCCTGAACACTCCAAACCCCTAGTGCTGGGCTTTAACCGTAAACTTAGGTCTGAGGCTGAAAGAACCTGGTTTGTCTATCTGAGTACTGCCAGTCGTGCAGAATAGGATACTGTTCCTGTCCAGACTGTTAAAAGACTTTACCGTTGCACAGGAATCAGGATGATTCAGGATTAAATGGGGCAGCATTTAAACCTGTGTTGCAAGCAGCACAGAATAGAAGTAAACAGCAACAGGTGTCTGACTTGTCATAGCTCTTTTCTAGATATCTTCTGCTGCTTTGCAGAGGGAAATGATTCCCAGCAGATTCCACAGCATAGCTCAGTAGCCAAGAGCTGTGTTCCAGCCCCAGAGGGGGACTGCTGTAGCTCTCCAAATCCACAAATCCAGGCACAAATGCTCATTTTTGGAGAAGGAACAACATGCAAGAGGAGGCTGACATGACATCTTCCACGTCCTTGTCTCACTTGCTCTGTGGAGCGTCTGTTACCTGGGGAACATTTTGGGCTTTTGGACCACCTACCCTTTCAAAAACCTCAGAGGGACTATACAAGACAAAGGACATGATAATGGGATTGCAGTAAGAAGATGAAAAACACAGTTGTAGGAGAAGGCTCGTGATTGATCTATGGCTCCCACTGGTGCACGGCCAATGCTTTTTGATGACTTATGGCCTTCCTCTTCCTGCTCTGACCAGGTCAGAAGGTGAATCACCAAAATGATGGGAGGAGAAAAGAATCATTGCTCATCCATAAGTTTGGCCACTGGTTTTTGAGAGGGAGTGGGTTGGGTTTTGGAGGTCTGGATGTGAAGACCAAGGTTGATTTCAGGTCCTGGAGCCTAACAAGAAGAATGCCAGGTATATTAGAGAAACTACTCCTTGTGAGACTTAAAGCTCAAGGCTGCAGTGCTTGTACAAGCCTGGCATGGAATCCTGCCTCAGCATGCCTCTGCTTTTGATGGCAGTGTTTGTACTAGGAAATCAAACTGGAGAGTCCAAGCCAAGATGAAAATGGCAGGGTGTAGGAGACTGTAAGAGCGCGGGTGGGTAGGGTGGAAGAGACAAGAGATCTCTGAAGCTGGGTCCTGGAACTTGCAGTTTATTGCAAAGGGTGTGGGTGCAGGGGCCCTGCTTGAAACTGCCAGCCGCAGATCACAGCAGGCCCGAGAGAGAGAGAGAGAGAGAGAGAGAGAGAAGGTAAGAGAGCAAGAGTGAGTAAGAGAGCAAAAGACTGAGAGCAAGAGAGAAGAGCAGAGCAGAGAGCAGAGCACTGAGCAGAGCAGAGAGAGCAGAGCA
>JAWWMU010000121.1:7106162-7117397 GCA_035048155.1 Cinnycerthia olivascens
ACTGCACAGTACAGCTCTTTCAGTGACTGACTCTGACTGAACCCTGGTTTCACTTCTGCAGCTGCAAATCTGGCAGTTGCATCTGTCTGACAAGTTTTGGCTGCAGATTAAGCTGAATAGATTTTGGGGTATTTCTTTCTAGCCACATGTCAGTGGTAATGAAATAATGTTTCACAATACTTCTCAAAGTAACACATTCAGCAGAACTTTTCACAGGCATCAGAAATTGTCTATTTAGAGCAAAAGGGTTCTTGAGCAGTAGACAGCAGTGAAGATTCCACTGGTTTTTTACAAGTACAAAACAACTATGAGGGAAGTCAGCTGAGTCTCCAGGGCGTCAGTACACTGCTAAACTTGCAGTACCCAGAAAATCCAACCATTTCCTCTCTGGTGCCTCTGCACTTTTTTTGCCTGACACTTGTCTCTTATTCGGGAACTGTTTGTCTGGCTCTGACTGGTGCCTCACCTTCATCCTTGCTGGCTCACTTTCATTCTTCTGCTACCAAAGGTTTTCTGCTTCTGTGGAAAAGGGCAGCAGAAAGGGGTGTGTGCCTTTTTCTCAGCCACCACTGTTCACTGCCCAACACATTTACTGACAGACAAAAATAAAAATCTGAGCAAGAGGAGAGCAGCAGAGGTGCAGAGACATGCTCTGATCTCCTCCTCCCATAATGTGGGTGGAAGCCTCCTGCAGAGGAATCAGATTTTAGCCCTTTCAGTTATGAAGAAATTCTCAGAGACACAAAAGGCTGTTAATCAGCACAACAATGCCTGCTTGATCTACCGGAACTCCCAAGACAGGGCATCAAGATAAATTTCCATTTACGTAGTGGTGTAGTAGCCCAAAGCTACCAGTTTCCAAAAGGTCACAAGTTGTCATGCTCTGCATTGATGGCCTGTTTGGAATAAATGCAGGGTGATATAAAGTACCCTATGCCAGAAAAAAAAAATAGTAATTTCACTTACCACAGAATGCCATGGAAAGAGGACATTTCAGGACAGCTGGAGCAGAGTATACCTGTGATATCCAGTGTATGGCAATCATTTTGTTCTGCTTTGGCTGGAAGAGAGTTAAATTCCTTCCCAGTATCAGGAGTGTGGCCATGTTTTGGATCTGTGCTGTAAGCTGTGTTGATAACATAGGGATGTGTTGATTATGGGAGCTCAGTGCTTGTGCAACAAGGCTTTGCTGCTGCTCACAAGAACCTGGGAAGGGACAGAGCCAGGACAAATGACCCTGGCTGACCCAAAGGATGTTCCAGACTGTATGGGATTGGGCTCAGCACACAGCTGGGGCAGAAGGAAGGTGGTGTCTTTTGGAGTGATGGGCTTTGTCTTCCCAAGCCACCTGTGATGGAGCCCGGCTTTCCTGGGCGTGGCTGAACACCTGCCTGCCTACGGGGAGCAGGGAATGAATTCCTTGTCTAGCTTTGCTTGTGTGTGCAGCTTTTGCTTTCCCTATTAAACTGTCTTTGTCTCAACCCAGGAGTTTTTTCCATTTTTGCTCTTCCACTTTTCTCCCTACTGCACTGGTGGGGGAGCGAGCAAGGGGCTGTGTGGTAATTATTCACTGACAGTTCTTTTTTCATTGCAGTTTTGGAGACAGACAAGTGACAAAACACCTCGGGTTCCTGCAGCAACAGCCTGCGCTTGTTAAGGTGCACCCCTTTTTATAGGGGCTTTGAATTTCCCACCCTTACACAGATGACTGGCCACAGGTCTTAATTCTACCCAGCTCACTGCCAATGATATGGGTGCATCCTTGGTTCAAAGGAATTGGCTGGAGTCCCCCAGCTTGAGCTTGAATTCAGCTGATCACTTTCATATTTGGGTACTCCTTTACCTCAGCTCTCTAACGAGCTAGCTGGTCGAGTGAGTGTCTGCCAAAGCCAAATTGTTTATGCAGCTATAGACCAGATATAGCTGACACACTTTTTGGCACCCAAAATGGTGCATGAACAACTTGAGATAATGACAGATTTGACTGGAATGTGCCTTTTAGAACTGCCACTGGCTTTGGTTTGGTATGCAGTACAGTTGGTTTGCCATAAGGAAAGATTTTTTTAGATAGCTATAGTATGTCCTATTTTAGACAGCTATAGTTGAAGGTCTGGATAAAGATGGAGTACAAGAGAATTGTTTATTATCCAGGTTGACCTCATGCTATCACATGTATGATTCCTGCATGCTTTTCTTCCCGGAAGACAAGGAGAAATCTGGTACAGTCTTTCTCTAGAAAGAGAGCGATAAGGAATGGAAATATAAATGTTGTGCCATACATAGTCCTCTTTCTCTGCTTTAGTAAGAGCTCCAATCTTTCCCTACCTCAAAGATGAAAACCTGTGCTTTACACCCTGACAAAAATTATGTCTTGAAGTCAAAACTGAAGCCTCCAGGCCTCAGATTTCTGGAGTCTTGACCCCTTAGTCATGAAAGTATGAGTGTTCATGAATAAGCATGGGATCACTTAACCATCCCCTCTTCTATTCCTGCTTGTTTACTTTTGCCACAAAAGGCTGTTCAGTTCTTAAACTGAAGTAAGAATTGATTGTCCGCTGTGTCTGATAGAGCCACACTCAATGTGGAAATGCCTAGATGTGTCCTACTTAACTGCTATAGATTTTGTGGGAGTTTTATTCTTAGCTAATTCTGCTCCAGAAGAGGAGCAGAACACTGGGCACTGCTGTTTGATGGGAGATGGCAGCTTGCAACTCAGGAGTGATACCTTCCATCCATTTCTACAGCCATTGCAGCTTGTCTTCTCACAAAATCTTTTGATGAAATCCACACCATGGAAAGCATGTTAGGAAAAAAACACTGCACTTGCTATGTCTCACCCCCTACTTAAATCAGGCTTCCATTTGCCTTTGCTGCTAACAATCGGTTGGGCTTTCCCACTGGAGAGGTAAAGGAGAAGCCCTCTCTAAGCCAATTGCATCTTTGTAGGCACTGGTGCCTTGAAAAAATGTCCTTACATTACACCTTTAGATCCAAGATGTTCTCATGTGCTGGATGTCCTGGGTTTATTTTTAGTAGGCGACTCATTCATAAGATGTTCTGTGCTCCAAGAGAATTAATTTTCACTCCTCACCCTGTACCTCCCCCTGAGGTTTAGCCATGCTATTTTGGCTGTAAAAAGGACGCAGCTGAGTGGAGCAATTTTGGGCAAAGGACCCTTTGTGGAGTTCCATGAAACATTTTGAAGTGAGGCTATCAGAATGATGTCTTCACTGCCTTAATGATACCTTCAGCTTTGTAGGCTTGTTGATCTACCTTTTTTTGGGGATTGTAACCTGGGTAGAAGAGCAATGAACTCGTCAATAACTCTCCTTACAATTCAGTTGGGATGTTTAGAAGCCCAAGGATACTTTCCCTCCCATGAACCCAACGTGACTAACTGGGGAGGACAGGGCTCTGCACCCAAACCTTTCTGTGTGTGTTACAATAGCCACAGAGCCACCACCTGAGACTAGAGGCCAGTGGCCACACCAGTAAGAAACAGCTCTGGCACACAGATGTTTACAGGAGAAGTGTTTGCCCAAAGCCATGCAGAGGAGACCACCTCACCCCTGCAGGCCTTGCGGCCACTGTTAGGATATCTTCCTGAATTCCAGATGTGAATCCTTGTTCTGGTTTGAGAAGCAAAACCAGTGAGACACTCCAAGTCAGAAATACAATTTATTAGAAAAAATGGAAAATAAAACAAAAAGGAAACAGAATACATGCAATAAGAAAAAAAGGAAAATAACTGACAGAGTCAGAATACAACCGGACACCCTGTTGGTCAGGGTGTCGGCAGCAGTCTGCTTGCAATAGTGGCTGCAGTCCTCCTGGAGAGGCAGTTGTGGCTCTGTTGAAGCAGTGATCCTGTAGAAAAGTGCCGCCTCCACTGAAGGTCCAGTGGTGATGGATGGGCCTGTTCTTCCTCTGGGAGTCCGATGGAAAAGGCTGACTTGGTGTTCCAAGTCTCAGGCTTTTTATCCAGGTAGGGGGGCTTGGTTCTCCCCCCTTGGATGGAGCATTTCCCAATGGGATAATGTAAGTTTATCAGTGGACTTAATGGCCCATTAGCAGAAGACCTATGCCTGGAGGGAGGATGGGTGGTGGAAGAGATAAGGAAACTGCTCCTGATGGTTTCTTATTAGCTGGCTTATCAAGAGAAGATCACAACACTACCCCCTATTCCAGTTCCAACAGACGGTAATAGAATAACACACCCCTGATTATATTTTACACTGCAACCCATGACCATCCTCCAAAATCATCTCTGTCAATTTTGCTGCAGAGCAGCTCCAAGGCCTCATCTCCAGTTTGTTTCCTGTAGAAATTCCTGAAGTCTTCTGAGAGTTTAGAAAAATGTTGTTTTGCAGAACTGCCAGCATAGCAGGTAGAGAAAATCTTAGGACATCAAACAGCCATCCTGCAGCTGCTTCTGAGACCAGCCTGTAAAACCCAGTGCTGGTGACTCTGAACATGGCCCCTGGTCTTGCCTTGGTCTCAGTCCAGTGCCAGAATCATCACCCACTCCTAATCAAGACCCGTCATGAGCTGTGCAGAGTATCCCTCATCTGCACAGGGTGCATAGAAACTGCTAACATCTTAGAAGGACACTTTCCCCCACTTTTTCTTCTCCATTGAAATTAGATTAGTAATTCTCAAGATTTCAGAATGTGAAAACTTGGATCAGTTCTAGCACTCACATATCGTAATATATTTTATGTCCTTATTTAGGGCCAAACACTGATCAAACTGAGCTGCTCAGTTTTTAACCTGGTGTGAAGGTGGGTAAAAGCAAAATAAAGTCACAACTCTAACAATCTTCTCTAGGCAGAATAACTCAGAGTTACTTCCTACTACAGGCCATTATCAACACCTTCCTACACATGTAATTAACACTGACTGGGCCTAAAGAGTCATTAATTTTGGTGTTCTCCTGTCCCATCCACAAGCAAGCCAAATCCTTACTGGTAGAAATTGTGAGTTCCTCTTCACCCTCCCACTTAATCACTGGAATTGCTGATGTAGATAAGTAAGAGTAGTGCTCGTACCACTTCTCCCACTGGGACATTCACTGAAAAGCTTCCCTTCATATTTGAGACTGTTCCCATAACAGATTCCTTTTGTTGTATTTAGGCATTTCCACATTTTGTTTTTTTCCTGTGGTGTTAGGAGCCCATAATCACATTTTTAAAATAAAAGGGAAGCTTTAAAGAGATGCAGTGCAGTGCCCTTTTTAGTACAACATCACTGGTTTGCAGGATTTCTATTTGCCTGTTTATCTTGCAGCCCTCAAAGAATCATCCTGGCCTCCTGAGCAGTCAGTCTGACCACCCAGAGATTCATCAGAGGAATAAGTCCTCTCTACTTCTTTCTCCCTGCTGCTAAAGGGGACTCTGCTGATGGCCTTCAACATGAGGAAATCTTATTTCCTCCAGCCTGGTGAGCAAAGAGGAGAGTCAGAGCACTGGCCTCTTCCTCTCTGCTTCCTACAACACTGCTTTCCTTCTGAGGCCCACAGGTCCAGCCTTGCTCCTGAGAATGAGCCTTTGTCACACATTAAACCCTGCAAATGTCAAGTCTGAGCGTTGTTCAAATAATGTTTCTGTGTCCCTTTGCCCTGCTTCCATCCACTTTTTGCCTCTGTCCTCCTCCATGTTTGCTTCATTTCCTTTTCCTGCACCAGGCACCTGTTGAACTGGAGCAGAAAGGGAAAAGAAATGTCTTGTGAAATAGGCAGGGAGATGGGTCATAACAATTGAAAAAGCAGTTAAGTAGCATACCAGCACTCTTATGGGGCTTTTCTCTTCCAAGCACTGTGATTTTTCAGCTGGAGTCGAGTGAGGTTATAAATTTGCTATTTAATCTGCCGTGTTCATGGCAGTGTAAGCAATCAACAAATTAGCACCATTTAATTTCTTTTCATTGTATCTGTTGGACACCATCCCGTTCTCAGAAGAAAGAGCTAGTTTTTCTTTTTTTCCCCCTTATTTTCTTTTTTCTTTTAATAACCTTGAACTTCTTGAAGGACTACAGCAGTGCTGCATCTGGGAGAGTGTCACACAGACCACACAGGGAGAAGAGGTCAGCACGGAGTGAGCACCAAAATTCTTACACAGCATCAGCTGAGGCTGATTGGGAAACACATTAGCAGAGCTCAATTCCCCCCATCTCATTCTGAGCCTCCAACTCCTGTGCCTGTGGAACTCAGGTGACTCTCCCCAGTCCCTCTGGCAAGGAAAGGGTTCCTTGTCCTGGCAAACAGAATGGCTAGGATGACTGATCCATCAGTCAGCTCTGTGATGGAAGCAGCTGTGGGGATCTGAACCAGCACATTGCCCCTGCACAGCCAGATCTGGCAGCTCAAAAGTTCATAGGAGGTCTGTCTTGCACCTCCAGAGGGGAGGACATCAGTCAGCAAGCCCCATGCAACAAAATGATGAGTGCAAGTTGCTGCAGGAGGGTGCCCCAGTGGGTCCTGATTAGAATTATGCCATCTTACCCTTTTGATCCTCTGTATTTGGGGCCTCACTGTGGAAATGGTCTGAACTTTATAATTTTCTTTTTTTTAATGGATCAAGGTAATTTATTTCTGTTTGTGGCAGAATAGTTCTCATTTTCAAGTCTATAGCAAAGTTTCTTCAAGGATTTTAGCTTAGCTTCTACAGCTGTTGGATATTTTGTTGATTTTAAACATTTCCACAGGTTCCTTCTTCAATTGTTGATTGACACCGGCCAAACCAAGACAAAAAATACAGACTTTGTCTTTGAACTGTACAGTGGAGTGATCAGGAGTGTGGTAGAAATTTTCTTCACTGGGTTACCTTCTTTATTTGAGGTTGAGATGATCTTTTCCTGGTGGGTGATATTTGGCAAGTCACTTCACCTGCCTTGTCCCCTCTTAAACTGTATTAATCCATCCTCTCTATTTTTTTTGCTCTAAGGTCTGCAAAGCAGGTGGTGTGCTTTGGTCTGAGGGGCCCAGGAGTAGACACAGTACTCGAGGTGTGGCCTCAGCAGGGCCAGCACAGGGACGGTCACTGCCCTACCCCTGCTGCCACCCCGTGAGCTTTTCTCTGGTCACAGCTGTTAGATAAGTTGGTGTGGTTAATGCTGAGTGGAATTTATACTGGAGATTGAGAGGCTCCCACCATGCCACCTCTGTTTACTGTTGACGGTAGGCCCGAACACAAACCAGGTCCAGGCTTCCTCACTGGCTAGGCTGAGCAGAATGGTTTAAAAAAGTGAAAATAAAAATCAGTTTCAGACCTTTGTCTCCTTTGCACAACATGCTGAAGCAGAGATGGAACTGCTTATTTGGTGAAGCTGTGTTTAGCCCAGACAGGCAGCTGGAATCTGCTAAAACTCACCCCTGCCCTGCAGCATTTTACAACCAGCTCCCTGAAGAGTGCTGAAGTTCAGGTAGACCTGCTACAGTGGAAACTATGTTTCCACCGCCTGAAAGACCTGGGAAACAGGGAGACACAAGCCATCAGAACCAGGGAGGAATTGACAGTGGTTTGCTGCTGTGGGAAAAGCAAGGAAAAGAAGGTAAGGGTGCAAACGACTTTTTATGTCCAACACACCCAGAGCAATTCCCTTCTCTGCAGGGCAGCTGTGTCTCATTTTGGAAACCATTTCCAGTCCATGGTAGGAAAGTGAGAAGTCTGGAAAGTGCCGGACTGGGAGAAAGATTGTGAAGTGATTCAAGATGAACATGACAGACAGTTTCAAATACTTAAGAAGGAGAGGTAGAAAAAGAATGGAAATATCCACAACTGGGGGGTGATGAGCTCAAGGCATTGAAGCTTGGACAATCCTGCAGCAATGAGAAGATGGGAGAGAAGATGGAAAGATGAGAACTGGGAGAGAAGATGGGGCCTCTGACAGGGAATGTATTTAGGAGCAGGTTAAGAAAATATTCACTGGGAAAAACCTAGACACAGCTGAGCCAATCTTGGACCCAGAAAGTGGACTTGATGATCTCTTGAGGTCTGTTCTGATAGACTTGCCTGCCTTTAGTAATGTTGATGGCAAGAAGTGTTGAAATTACAATAGGACCAGTTGCTAGGCTGAGTTTGTAGGTCAGTGTCAACTATCCCCTTCCCTCCCACACCTACCCGTTGTGTTGGAAAACCAGCACACTAATGGTTTTGGACTCACAGAGGCTGCTTTCTTTTGTTCCAGGAGATGGATGCTTATCCCTGAATTCATCCATGAATTCATGGTTCACACCACCACAGCTTTGTGCTCTGCCAGTGGGGCCAAGGATGTTGCTACCCTCCTGCTCTGAGGGGATGACAAAATCAGAATAGGACTTAAATGCATGGTGGTCTCCCTTTACCCAGATAAACAACTTTTTCCACAAACACAGTGAATTTGCCCCTTCTTCTAAGTACAGGTGAGCACTGGGCATGGAGAGCTAATTAACTATTTTGTACTCAACCAATATGGAATGCTGTGGCCTTTGTGCCCTTTAGTGGAGATCTGTTCCCAGAAAATGCACCGGTGTCCAAAGCACTGGAAGGACTCAGCAAGCTGGGCATGCTGAAGCTTCTCACCGTGTCATTACAGTACCATTTACCAGCGACTCACCAGCAGCATGCCAGTGGCTTCCCTCACAGAGCACCTCAAATATTTTTACCATTGGAGTCTTGAAAATAATGCTTGAAACTTGTGAGCCCTCTCTGAAGAAGTTTCTACCTTATTGCAGGTCTCTCCTGCAAAAAAGCACACTGAGCTTCCCTGCTCTGATATGCATTGTGCTACCAGTGTGTGTCACTACCCTATCAAATGGGGGTCATATTGGTGTCTTCCACAAGAATTCCTTAATTCCTGAGAAGACTCTTCAAGGTTCATTTCCACAAGCTCTGCATGGAGGCAGACAGGCAGGTAGGCAACAGCAAGACTTATCCAGTGGAAAAATTGAAAAGCAGGGGTAACACTTCAGTGCCAAAGTGCAGAAAGTCCTTGACACTGCTGTTCTGCTTTCTGTCTCACAGTCCTTGCTCATTCCAGCTGTCACACCTCATCTAGCCAGTCCTAGAGCATGGGGAATTGTGTCTCTCTGTTTTTTGCCCTGAAAAGCCATTTCAGGAACTGCTTGCCTAGGCCAAGAATAGCAATGAATACTTGTGTCTCCCAAGGGAAGGGAATCACACTGAGCAGTCAAGCACTCTGGTGGCATCACCTCTCTGAAAAACTCCAGCAGGTTAAGAGTTGATGCTCCTCCACTTGGGAAGTCTCCAAGATTCCAGATGGAGCTTTCTGAGGTACCACTTCCACCCAAGGGAGTATGCAGCTCCCTTCCTCCACAGATCCAGCTGGTCTGGGAGCTGCCTCCGAAGTCTCACAGCTCACCTTGCAGGGGCACCTGAGCACCTCATGGGCACCTTTCCCAAGAGAATGTGATAATGATGTGAATTGTATCACCTTCACTTATCTTCTGCAAATTAGGACTTCAGTTCCATAAACCATTAGAGCAGCTTGCCCTTTCTTTTCAGCATACAGCCTGGGTACTTTGCTGTTATTATTTCATTATAGATCACAATCCCACCAAAAAATAGCACTAATCCATTCTTTACCTTGCCAGTGAAGAGCCTTTATGGAGAGAGAAAATAATACAGGTAAAAAGTTGGAGGATTGTTTTCTTTCTTTGTTGTTTGTTTTCTGGAAAACAACCAGAAGACAAACAACATGTCTTGGTTTGAAAGATAGGTGTCTACTGAGGAAGGCAGGAGCTCCCCTGAAATGAAAATTATAAACCCCCTCTCTCTGAATTATTATAGTTTTGAAATTAAGGGGTTCTCAGGCAAAGATATGGGGATAGGAATAACAGTTCTTTATTAGGAGAATTAAGATTAAAATGCAGTAATGCAAAAAACCCCCACAGATTCAGAATACAACCCTGTGGGTCAGGATGTTGGTAGCAGTCCAATTAAATGGTGGCTGCAGTCCTTCTGGAGCAGCAGATGTGGCTTTGTTGAAGCAATGATCCTGTAGGAAGGTGGAGTTTTCCTTTAAAGGTCCAGTGGTGGTGTAGATAGGCCTGGTCCTTCTCTCCTGGTCTCCTCTGAGAATCTAGTGGGAAAAGGGTGCCGTGGTATACCAAATCTCAGCTTATATCCAGGTAGGAATGCTTGGCTCCTCCCCTGGGTGGGGCATCTCACAATGGGATGATGTAATTTTATCAACCATGCAGTGAGACTCAATGGCCCATTAGTAGAAGATCTCTCCCTGGATGGAGGATGTGTCCTGGAAGGGATAAAGAAAACTGCCTCACTTGGTTTTAACTGCTGGCCAATTAACAGAGGCTATTGCCCCAGAGTTATGAGGGGTGTGTCTGGAGGAGATAAAGAACCTGCATCCAACAGACGGTGATAGAATACACTCTTTTGATTACATTTTGCGCTGCAACCCAAGACAAGGATGTAGGAATATTGAAACGTGTCCAAAGGAGGGCAACAAAGATAGTGAAAAGAATATACTTATGAGGAGTGGCTGAGGATACTTAGTTTGTTCAGCTTAGAAAAAATAAGGCTGAGGGGTGCCCTCATTGCTATCTGCAACTTCCTTATGGGGGGAGCAGCAAGGGAGATGCTGATCTCTCTGGTGTCCGGTGGTCGGACATGAGGGAATGGCTTAAAACTGGGTGAGAGGAAATTCATATTGAATGTTAGGAAATAGCTCTTCACTGAGAGGATGGTCAATGTTATAGATGACAATATAATATTGGCTTTTCCATTCATAGATTAGCTTTTTGCATGACAAGTATTTTGATATGGTACAATTTATACTCACTTTTAACTGCTTTTGTTTAGTGTAATCTGTCAGTTTATGTATGCATTGTATAGTTTAGATGAATAGTAGTGTGATAAATATATCGTAGGCTTCAGCAAAATGTTAAAATAGAGACTAAAATACTTCTATGTAAGTAACTCAGAGAATGGTGTAAAGCAATTATTTTTCTTACATCTGCGGACTGGCCTCTCCAAGTGATAACAGTGACAGAAACCAGAGCATAAGCATCTGGGAAGGATTTATTGACCCCTCACTATCAGGGAGCGTGAAACAACAGGACGGAACTACAGGAAGAAATAAAATATATTGACCTAATCTACAGAATGTCCTGCAGACAAGTCAGAGGTTAAAACCAAACAAGAGAGTACCTGGAACATCAAAAACTCAAAGGAATGTTTGAACAAGGTATAAACTCATGAATATACAAGTACCTCCAAC
>JAWWMU010000121.1:7169842-7183650 GCA_035048155.1 Cinnycerthia olivascens
AAAATCACTAGTTCTCTAAAGGAAGGATAAGGAAGAAAAATGCCCAATAATTTAAAAGTATAGCCAACAGTGAACTTGGTAAGTTGCATTCAGCCCTGGAAAAACACCAAAATAATTCAAAATGCATGAGGGGAATGCTACTGCAAAGGATAACATCAGGAGAAAAAGTGGTCAGGCATTGGAAGGGGCTGCCCAGGGAGGTGTTGGAGTCCCCATCTCTGGAGGTGTCCAAGGAACACCTGGAGGTGGCACTCAGTGCCCTGGGCTGGGGACAAGGTGGGGATTTGCTACAGGTTGGACTCGATGGCCTCAGAGCTCTTTTCCAACCTGACTGATTCTGTGACACACTAATTGTATTGTCCAGAATAAAAAATTAAAGGCTAACATGCTGCTAGAGCAGGAATTCCCTGTCTCCTCTTGCCTGTCATAAAGACTAGGAAAAACTAGAGAGCCAAACTTCTCCTCACTGACCTGTAGCAGCCTCTGGCTGTGTCAGCCCCCTGGGACAGGACACCTGTAATGATTCTGCTCCATCTGTACCCACAGAAGGGAGGTTGAACTGCCCTGACAATGATCAGGGGTGGGTGGTACATGAGAGAAGCTCTTGGATTCTTTCCTTCCTCATAAAAAGAAAATTCATTGCCTTATTTTGTTTTTTTCTCACTAGGCATTCAGGCTTCTAGCTGATATTGCTTTAACCCTGTGAAATTTAGCCTCTGTAGCCACTCATTAGGAGAAAATATATTCTGCATTTCAAGCACATGCTGTTTCACCAAAGATCAGGGGTAGAACAACTTGGAAGTAATATAAGAGTCATGCATCTGTAAACAAGCCTTTTACACAAAAGGAACATTAACTATGAATGGATCAAACCCTTCACTCCTAATTTTACATACTGCACCACGCCATCTACCTCAAAACTAATTTTCTTGGGCTGCAGCTCAGGGTTATGCCATTGCTTTGCCAATGCAATGGCCATAAAATAGGAAGGTTATCTCAGACTACATGGACTATCCCTCAGTCTCTCTTTTGGGGCATGTTAAATCTTGTCAAAACCACCTGCTTCAGCTGCCACATAATGAAACACAACACTAGAGGACTGTTTTTTAGCTGGATATATGCACCAGAAATAACTCTATGAAGCCTGGATACGTGATGTCAAAGAAAAGCCTTTCATGGCCTTTGACACTCTTTATGAGCTATAATCCATTTGCATTAAAACTTCTTTTACTCTGTTTTTTCTTCCCCCTGCACTGTGGTGCACAGACCATGATATCCTTTTGCCATAAGGTTTGTTTCAGCAGCAAAATCTCTGAGGTTGGTTTGTGCACCTGAAGCAAGTTCTAGAAAAGAAGATTCACAGTTTCACTCACCAGGAGGTGACAAACTCTTTTCAGCTGGTGAGAAACAGCTCTGTACAAGCTGAGCTGCTTGAGCTCTTCCACTTCTGCAACTGGACATTCCCAATACCAAACCAATGCATGATAGAAAATACCCTAAACCCAGTTAGCTCCCCCTGTTTCAAAGGTCTGGCACTGTTTGCTGGAACTCTGGCATGACCACAAAATGGAGCAAGCTCCACAAGATCTGACACAGCAACACCTTCAAAGACAGGAAGTAAAAGTCAAAGCATGGGTCAAAACCAAATATGGCAGCTTTGTAATGTGCTTTCTGAATCAATGACAGGTCATTTCCCCAGATGCTCCCTCAGAGCAGCCCTGCTAGTAGAAAGAAATCTGAATTCTGCCAAGCTCACTGCACTGGTACAAGAAGGACTTCAAGCTACCAACCCTGAGAAGTGGTATGCTACCAGGAATTACGACAGCACTCGTCATACCAGAATCTACTCCAGGAAAAAGATGGCATGCAAAACCTGTGTTTGCTCACCACCAGTACTCCACTGTGAAACTCTGCCCAGCCTGCATACAGGCAGAGTGCCATCCCAACACATGGGTTTGGATTTCGGCAGCCAACAGACAATCCACAAGCATCAAGTGTGATAGCTGTGGGCAGGAATCCCAGCCCAGAGAGCCCAAACTCCAGTCTCTTCAGAGCTAGTAAGCCCACGGTTAATAGAATATAGAAATCCCTAATTTCACTTCTAGCAGGCTTTAAAAAAAAATTTAAAAATGGAGAGATGTAGACAGGAGTCTTACAGCAAAGCAAAAAATGAGATAATTATTTTGTTTCTAAGAACACTGAGGAGAAAATACTCAAGGAATTTCTTAAGGGATATTTTGAGGCCTCTGTGGTTAGTTGAGTTTTGGATTAGTTTATGATAGCAAGGCCTGTAAGATAACAAGGACATGAGCAGGGCACAACTCTGGCCTAGATCAAAGTTTCAAATTAGGGCAATTCTTGCTAAACAGGTATTCACCTCTCTTGAGGAAAAGCTTAAAAACTATCCCAAATCGGCCCTGTTTTATCACTGGCAAGCTTTGAATTTTACAGGAAATAAATCAGGTGCATCTTATAGAAATGAAACAGAAAGAGAATCAAGGGCTAGTGGCTCCTTCAACATATTTGTCCTCATGTACAGAGAGAGGAAAAATTTTCTGAAACCAGTCTGAAATATTTAACAACACCAGACCAGGGCACTGTCCAGCATTCCCCTGACCAGACACAGACATGGACATGGACATTGTTACCTCTGTGCAGAACTATGTGGTCAATCATGTTGCGTTTGTATTTAGTGTGGTAGAGACAAAGAGGGCAGCGAAGGTCTTTGGGTCCTTCCTCAGGAACTGCCGAATGCCCGGCCTCCACGTGCATAGTAAAAGCAGATCTGTGAGAGAGGAGGGAGACAATGGGAGCAGTCAGGAGGGGAGCAGTGAGGTGTCACAGCTCTGTAAGTGATGTGTGGTGTAAAAAAGTGCAGATGCCACTCAGCCCTGTCCAAACAGCCCTGCAGAGGGACTTCTCACATGAGCGATACATGAGCAGAGGAATCTGCAGGCTCATATCCTCAAAGTAACAAACACCCGTTGTGACAAGATATTTTGCTGTATGGGCTGCTCCATTACAGTCACACTGCTAGTTAAGATGGCAAAAGAATTCACATCCTTCATTCTCATTATCTGTTTTCAGCCTGAAATGTTCAGTGCGCTTTCTCTTAAACAAAATCCATCAACTATTCTGGACTTGCAGAGGGGAGGACAAACATTTCAGGCAGAAAACATTCATAACCATCTTGATCTAAAGAGCTAAACTGTTTAGATTGTGGATCCCAAAGGGATTTGTGTTCATAGTGAGTTTGGCACTGAGTGGTTTAACTTTCAAAGGATCAGCTGTAATGATCTGAAGACCTAAGACTTAGAATACTCTATTTATTCATGAGGAAGAATGAATGAATACTCCACAGTACTTTTGAACCAAAAATTTCATGCTGGCATTCCACTGGCTGCATACTTAGAAGTTGCAAGAGATACTCAGAACAGAAGAAATCAACTGTACATCCATCTAACCATAAACTCAACTGAAATCAGAGATGTCTCAAAACTTGGGGCACTTGGTAAATTTTTCCTAAAGCAGTGAAAAACCTTACAAAAGCTAAGGGGCTTGACATATTGAACTAGAGTAAAAAGTGGCTTTGGACCCAATCCAGCAATCACTGAATTCTGCAGGTGTATTGCTATCAACTTTGGTCAATACTCTTACACTTTTATGTTTCTAGGGTGGCTTTAAAAAGGGATTGGTATGTTTTTGGGGGGTCTTTTGCCTCCTCCTCCCTTTTTTTAAGATAGAAAATACGCTGCTATGAATGTGTTTAAATGCTGCCTGATTTATTTAATAATAACAAGGTGAAAGAAAATGGCATTTGCAAGACACAGATTGGACCTGTAAATTTCTGGTAATATTTAAGATAGAGAGCAATCAGAATACTAAGCATAAGCAGCAAATTTTAACATAGGGAGAGCAAAGATGAAGCAAAAAAGGGTAGAGACATGTAACTAGAGGCTGTTGCCATGTTGATTCTCTCAGGTTTGTACTCAGCATTTTCTTCAACAGAACCCCTTCTATTGATCCAGTCCTATTGTTTACTGTCACTCTTAACAAGTTTAAGACCTCAAATATCACCTACTATGCTTGAGGGCCCAGCACATCAGGAGGGAATGATGCACAGGTACCTTCTTCTCTTTTCCTACAGAACAGCAGCTAAAAACACATACACACACCCACATCCACACCCACACAAACACACAAGGCACTGAGCCCTTAAATTTAAATAATTGGATTTTCTGAAATGTCTCTGTATGCTATCAGATATGCCAGGGAATAGCATCTTTCTATAATTTAAGCTAGAAAGATTGGGAGAAAAATAAAATTACCTGAGAAGGGTTTCTTCAGTAAGGTAATAAAAATTCCAGAGTCACCACAGGACACTTGATTGTCCCACATTTCATGCTGGATGCATGTGGAAATTACATTATTTCTGCAGAGAAAATTTTCCCACTTAAGGACAATGGGATCGTGAAATGATAGTTTTTGATTTTTAGAGAATCTCCAAGAAGTAAGGAGGGGTGCAGCAGAACTGCCACCTTGGACTACCAGAGGGCAGACTTTGCCTGGTTAGGGGACTGGCTGAGAAAGTTCTCTGAGAGGGTATCCTGAAGGACAAAGGAATCCAGAAGAACTGGATGTTCTCCAGGGAGAAAATCCTGAAGGTGCAAGAGCAGATTGACTACATGTACCAAAAGATGAGGCTGCCTGGCTGAATAGAGAGATGTATCTGGAACTCAGGGAAAAAAGGAGAGTTCATGACTTTTGCAAGAAAGATTGTGCCGAGTGGACAACAGGGATGTAGTGAAACTGTCGGTGTCAAGTTGCACCAGAGGAGATTTAGATTTGATGTAAGGAAAAATTTCTTCCCAGAAAAGATTGTCAGGCACAGGAACAGGTTGCCCAGAGAAGTGGTTGAGTCACCATCCCAGGAGGGATTTAGAAGATGTGCAGATGTGTCACTTAGGTTTAATATTGGACTTGGAAGTGCTGGGTTGATAGTTAACTCAATTATCTGAAAGGTCTTTTCCATCCTAAACAATTCTATGATTCTAAAACCTACTGCAAGGACTTACTGTGCTGTTGTCTGCAGCAGATGGTACCGGCTGTTGTAGGAGAGAAGAAAATGGATTACATGATGCTGCTGTGATCTGGCATGGCATTTCTTACACTCCTCTCCCTGGTCAGCAGTGGCCCAGTTTCTGTTAGCTACAGCCAGCTCTCAAAGACCTCAGAAGTCTTTTCAAGCACTAAAAGAAAAACCCTTATGAGTTCATTTCGTCTGTTTGGCACAGTACTTACTTAAAGCCTGTATAAAAGGAACAATCCTTGCACTTGAAGAGCTTTTTCCCTCCATGCTTGTCGCGGTAGTGGCGGCGGATGCTTTGTATGTAACCTGAAGAGAATTCACAAAATTCACAGTTGAGGATGGCTTCTGCTTTTTCCACTCCTGCAGCACCCCCAGAAAGTGGGATTGGGATGATGTTGCTGTTGTTCCTGGCCAAAGCTGCAGACTGGTAGTGGTTCAACTGCTGCTGAACATCAGGAGGCTCTGAGTATGAAGAGTCTGCAGGGAAACAGAGAAAAATTGTTATTCCAGGTGGATCAATAAATCTAAAAAAAGGCTTGCTGATGCCTGCTCCAGAACATACTGGCTTTTGGAGGGGGTTGATCAAGCTGTTGGTTATGAAACTAATCCTGCTTTCTGAAGGGATTAAGAGGTGCAGCACTTCTTAATCTAATTTAATGTGTATGGTACAATTTATAAGGCGAGCAAAATAAATTATGCTTTTTTAGATCTGATTTGAAGAAGAAAGGAGTGACACATTTAATTTAAAGTAGTCTTAAAAGAAGCCTGATTTTAGACACTTAATTTGTGAAATTAAAGCCCCTTAATCATATGGCCATATATTTTATATGTTTGGCACATAAGTCAGACCAGATCCTCTCAAATATCTTATGCTAATTCACATGAGGTGAAGATCTGGCATAGGATAAATGGAAATAATCTATCTATATGGGGAAAAAAAAAAAAAGAAAAAACAAGAAAAATAAATGGGTACTCATGATGATGATGTTAGAAATTAAATCATCATTGGAAAAAAAAGATGTTTAATAAAAAATTCCAGTAAAGTTAACTGTCAAACTGCTGTTTT
This sequence comes from Cinnycerthia olivascens, assembly GCA_035048155.1. Taxonomy (NCBI): domain Eukaryota; kingdom Metazoa; phylum Chordata; class Aves; order Passeriformes; family Certhiidae; genus Cinnycerthia; species Cinnycerthia olivascens. The sequence goes on from JAWWMU010000121.1 coordinate 7,175,998, forward strand.
GCTATACAGAGAATGAGATCTCTAAAGACACATCCCTTCTACAAGCTAGCAGAATTCTGCCACACCAGTTTAATGGCATGTGGAGGAACAGAGTCTAGAGACGTCTCAGTACTGAAAGATGTAATACGTTGGTTGGATATCCCAGAAAAAGAGTGTGGGCGGAGGGAGGGTGGTGTTGAACCTTTCCCAACACACTGCCTGAATGTGGAGGTTAGGAATTCATCTGTTTTGTTCTACATAACCCACAGCTGCCCATGAATGGCACAAATCAAAGCAGATGAATAAAGCACAGATGAATTTCAGTGCAATTTTCCTGAATAGAAGACAAAAGGCTCTTTTCCTAAGCTCTCTAGAAGGGGGGGAAAGGGGGGGGGGGGGGGAGGGAGGGAAGTCAGGACACAAACTGTACCAGCCACCTCCTGCTTTGATGTGTACTTCATTTTCCAAAGCTGAATTTCCCAAGGCTAGATATATAAGAATTCCCTAACAGACACACATTGTGGGAACTTAACACCATCCATTCCAACCAGTTAGTATGGGGAAACAAAAGGCAAGCAGGCCTATGAGTGCAGAGATTTCTCCACCTGTCTTCAAAGGAGCAAAATGCTTGCTTTCTTTTCTCACTATCACAGGCAGGGCTTACACATGCCCAAGAAACAAGTAAATTATAATGTCAATAAAAAAACCAAGCCAAACCCCAAAACAAAAGAGACACAGCAGGTAAATGTCTCCAGGCTCTCCTGGCTTCACCACCAGATGTATATACAAAGCAAAGAGAAAGGCAGAGACATGAAAGATTCTGGTAAAATTAATGAAATTTGATTTTATTTTTCTTATCCAAGCCCCATGAGCTGAGTGAGGCTGGATTACAACGCAGCATTTATCATCTCTTGCTTCCACAACTTCTACAGCACGTTTGTTCACCAGGACGGCTCACAGTGAGCTCCACCTGTTTAAATGTCAAAGCTTTCCTTCCCTCGTGTTTGAAGCAGGCTCCCCATTCTTTACTTTGGCACCGGACAGGCCTGAGGAACTTTAAACCCTCGGCAGTAGTTTCTTTTCTCTCAAAGGCAGCAACTGTGTGCTCACCCCTCCTTTGGAATAGAACCTCGAGGGCTTAGACAGGATTTGCTGACTCACTTCTCTGGACTACCAGCTTCAGTTGATTCTAAAAGCTCAAAACACAGTTAGATAGATCTCCTGGCAAGGATAAGGCAGCCTAAAAAGAAAGTTCATGGCATTTGAAACAGCTTTTTGCTTTTTTGTTTTTTGTTTTTTTTCCTATGTGTGCTAGTCAAATTACTCTTAGGGTATTGAAATCTACTTTTGTGGCTCACTCATTCCCCTCCTCAGGAAGAAAGGATCAAAACTTTCCACCACATCACCAATGTTCCTGGCCAATGCCCCAGAGATATTTATCCTTGGCTAAGAAAGTTACAAGTCTTAAATTGATTATTTTCAGAAGGAAGTTCTGCTGTTGTCTGCAAGGCCTACTGTACTTCAAATGTTTTTACTCCTCCTATCATGTGCTCGGCTATTATTCCAGCTTTCAAACTTTCCATCGGTTATTTATATAGCCCTGTGGAATCTGGTATGTGAAAACTGCAGGAGCAGATAGTTTCATGTCAATTCCCACACACAAAAAATCAAGTAGCTCTCCTTGTCACTAGGAATAGCCAGAAGAAAATTCTACCTTTCACACTGGCCACCTCACAGTTTTTAGTGTATTGCTCCATTACACTTAAAAGAGTTATGATATTTAGAGGAATAATAAAAAGCCATCTGAAGAGTTTTTCCAGTGAGTCATACCCTTGAACAATAGTAGCATGCACGGCCTAGTATACTCTTTGCCTTTTCCCTTGCCAAATTCTTTCATTACACTTGCTGCAAAATTGCTGCAGTGCAAGACTTAGCACTTACTGAACAAAAACACTCAGGATTAACACGTGTCTCGGGCTTCTGTTGGTGTTTGAGAACCAGCTTGCCAGACAGCTCTCCTGGAATGAAGGTGCAGCCCAGCTCCACCAGGAACACCGTGGACAGAGCCCAAAGTCGACTGAAGGCAAAGAAAGTTTTCCACTGGGTTCGACAAACCCATCTTCATCATGCCCACTCCAAAACCAGCAGAGGCAGTAGAATGACAGCAACAGAACTGAGCTTGCCTCAGAAGATGCATTCTGGCACACAACACAGAGCAATTTGCCAGGAAATGACAAACAGTGGATGGGGGTGAGCTTTTGGATATTTTTTTAAAAGCTTTATTTTTTCAAAAGTCATGTCTTAGAGAAGGGCCAGCGATTGAAAATCCACAGTTACAAAGCGACAGCGTCACTTTAAAAACTGCACTTTTCCGTGCTCTATTCCTGCTGGAAGAGTGGGTTGATGTTTCAGACACATTTTGGAGGTGTTGCCCCAACCACAGGATGTCAGCCTGGAGAATGAAGGAGGAAAGAAGCAGAGCTTTTCCTTCATAACTGACCCAAAAACTGAGTCATAGCTGAGACAATGCAAGTTCCACCTCTTCTTTTTCCTGCACCCTAAGCACAAAGGGCTGAGAGCACTCTGATAAAGTGTTAACAGCCTTGGACAAGAGCAGGAAGAGAGTTTAACCATCCATGTCTGAAAAAAGTAAAAAAAGGTCCTAAAGTAAAAAAGTGCCTAAAAGCCTACGAAGTTAGAAAGTAGAAAACATTTGAAATAAGCAAAGAGAAGATGTAAGAAAATTTGTATTAAGTACATGTAAAACACAACAGTAGCAAATAAACACAAATGGAAGGGAAATTAAGAAAAATAAAACATCAGGAAGTACAATTTACATTTTAAGGAAAAAGGCACTTTTGTTTTCACTAAACAGCCTTGAGGCAGTGCAAGAAAATAAAGCAGATTCCTATATGCAATGAAAGGGAAGAAAATGGAATGCTTAGTCTTGACTCATTTTAAACAATAAAACAAAAAAAACCAAAAAACCCACACCCAAACACTGAAGTTTCTTTTTAAAAACTAATTTTATTCAAAACGAATGGAAAGACTTCACTGTGCAGCTCTAACAATAAGATAACAGCATAGGATGATCTGAGATAAAATGTGTTGTGTCAAGAGGCAAAACTTAAAAGTGATTGCTGTAGCTAAAAATTGGAAGGACAGTGGTAATGCTGCAAATCTCAATTTTGAGACTTTACATATGGCATCTACCTACAAACTACCTGCACTGGACAAATAACAAGGCCAACAAATAAAGTAACCCCTGCCAGCACCTATGGATCTAAAAAAGGCATTATCCTTCCTTAGTATAGAAGAACATTTTTATACCCAAAATTCCAGAAGTTGAAAGGAAAGCAGAAGGAATGATTGTCCATGTGGTGATTTATGAACACAGCTGTATCCAAATTACTGCTGCATTCCGAGAAGAACAGACAAGCAAGTCTCACTGTGTCCCTCCACAGGACATTTCCAGAGTGCCTAAAACACTAAAATGCTTGGTCAGGGATGCTGTCACCCCAAAAACTTCATCCAGAGTACAGTTCCAAACACTGGGAAAAATGAGTCTGCAAAGAAATCTGGAAGCAGCCAAAGAACAAGGCAATACAGTCATGAAAATTCAGCTTGATTACCTGCATACCCTGGAGTCACACACTGGGGAAAAAACGTAAAAAAAAAATATACAATGAAAACCCACCACAGAAGCAAAATGAAAATCCGTATTTCATTGGATCCTGTGTAGCATATAACATGTTTGAGATACCTCAACGAAAACACAACTTTGGGATCCTTCCAGGAGAAAAAAATGCAGTTTCAGATCCTGAACTGAAAACATACATTGACACAGAAATTCAGTGATGTTTCAGTTGTTTGTAAGTATTTTCAGAGGTATCAACGAACACCATATGCAACAGCAAAACACTTCCACAAGACTCCTAAACCCAACAACAACAGGCCAGAAATTCACCCAGACACGTCTAAGTGAGACACACTGTGCAACAGCCAAGAAACAAGAGGGAAAAGGACTTATTAAAGGGAGGAAACTAAAGGACTACTTCATCCTTTTAGGGTGGACAGAACCAGATGTATATAATATAAACACTTTCATGCCTGCATGAAAGTGATGGATTGGGGTGGAGAGAGAAACAGAGCTCAGGAAAAGCAGCGGTCGGAGTACACTGGAAAGTCACATTATTGAATTTACAGAACTTTAATAATTAAATAGCTAAATGACCAGGAGGAGTCACTGGGAGAAAAAAGTGAAGACACCATGGTCTCCTGGAATATTTACACAGAAACTCAACTAGTCAAAAGAGACCAGCATTTGTAAGAACAGTGAAACTGGGGACAGAGATGTTTGGCTCATGAGATAAGAAAAAACCCAAAGGGAATGTATAAATAATAGAAAGTGCTTAGTAACACTCTGTGAGGTGGAAAAAAAGCAAATTAAATATTAATACAGGCTTAGGACATTCTGGATCCATGTGGAAATGTTCTAGAGAGACTAAGAGGAAAATATTTGGAAAGTTATTTAATTTTATCCAAATTCATTCATAAGGAGAAAATTTCTATGAAGAACAACAGAAAAAAATCCAAGGATTTAAGAAAAGCAGCAGTTTCCTCTGGATAAAAACAAATTTGTAAAACCAAGTAAAGATGCCATGTTGCACCAAAGAACACCAACAAACAACATATGGCCAATTGCTATTTTAAAATGCTTAAGATAAGCTAAGGGTGGAATTCAGGAGATTTAGGAACACAAGTGCTTCCAAAATTCAATGGGACTCAAAATCACCAGCTGACTGAGTAGCAGAATTGCACATAGCCATGAATGCAACAGCTTGAAAAGTGGGAAGGTGGCGAAGCAGGGTGTCATACAAAGATTGTGACGACTGCACACATTTGTTCACTTTATGCCACACAGCACTGACCTGGAAAGAAGAGTACGTGGGAGGGTGAAACGTTCTGGCAATAAATTAAAGTGAGGGGAGGGGAAGATAGAAGAGACTAAGACTCAGAGAGATGCAACTAAACATTCATGAAGAAGCTCAGGGAACCAGACAGTGCAAATCTAGTTCACTGCATGTTTAAAAAGAGAGTGGGAGCCTAGTTGTCTACCTAAATTCTAATTTCTGCTTAAGAACCTAGAATGTTATGAGTGGGAGATAACAGAAACAAGTTTTGTGCCCTTGCACAATCCAAAAGAAAAAAGCAAAGAGTATTCCCAAATTAAAGTAAATAGAGCCCTGGAATAAAATCAACACCTAAGGGATTTATACACCACTTCTACTCCCCAAAAAAACCACAAAAAGCAACAACAAGCCCAAACCAAAACAACAAAAACAACCAACCAACCAACCAGCCAAAAAAACCCCAAACAAACAAAATCAAATCTTGTTGATGCAATTAATTTCAGCATTATCTCTAAAGGCCACTTCTCAGATCATGCTAGACCAGCTTTTGTGAGAAAGATATTACGTGTTTTTCTAAGCCTCAGAAGAGAGCAATGAGAAAGGCACATGAACTGTGCAATCTTGTTTATTCAGAAGAGGTGAGAGAAGCTATATCCATATTTCTTTATAACTTTGAATTTCCTCTGAAGCTGTGTGTATATTATAGATCTGATTGGGACTGAGACAGGATAGAGGCTATGCAGCTTCTTATGCTAATATCCAAGTAATTTCCAAAGGACATAAATTTCACCTATTAAGAAGAAAATAATAAATATTTTTTGTCATATGAATCACTTCCACAGAAAGACCCTCACACTGCTGCCTCTACAAGAATTTTGGAGTTTCATAGTTGAGATCAAGAGTGACTACAATAGTCTGTAAAACATGATGCATTTGAAAACAGCAGGAACTAATTAAGATTTATGGAGGAGTAATATAATTGATGAAATAAGATATACCACAGTATTTCCATAGGAAGAAAACATCAGTTCAGGAGACCCCCATGCCCCTCTGAGTACCCAACACCACCAGGAATTCCTGTTTGCATGAGCTTTCAAGGCAAGCATAACCCTGCTCTGCTGATGCTGTGATTTGGAAGGATCAGTTTAGTGCTCAGGAAATGCTTCACTATAACTTCTAGTTATCCCTTGTTTTCATCTCTTCTCCCCACAACAATATTTCTTTCCTGGCCTCAACTCAATCTAACTTTCCTCTTCTTTAGGTGACTCGGCTGCTTACTGGTCACACTTAGGCTACACAGAACCCTCTCATTGTAAATTCATTGTAAAGATAATTAAATTCCATTGCCTAAAAACAGGACTGTACTTAAAACCAAGATTTCTGCTACATATTAAACACTGGGACCTTCATGAAATTACCTATTTCCATAAAACTCATGAAATAAAAAGTTTGTCTAGCTATTCCTTATTCTGTTGAATCAAACTCAAACTTCATAAATGGAAGTACATGTACAGAAGAGGAAAACACAAACAGAATTGGAAATAGCTTTGGCAAGACATTGCTTTAACCAATCTGATAAAAGGGCTTACTGGTAACAGGCTCTTTTTTGAATTTAGTGTAAAGTTCTCCTTCAACTGATTCTTCGCTCAAGACAATAATCTACCAATCAATTTTTTCTTTTTCATCAGTAATCAAATGATCCTCATGCTATTGTGTTCCATTATTTCCTTCTCATTTTCAAGGGCAATTCATCAAGTATTTTTCACATTTCCTCCTCCATATGACCCTCTACATATTTATACTAATACAAACACAGTGTCAAAACACACAAGTTTCTGCCACCTAAATGCCTGCTCTTCTCTAAGGTTCGAAATGAAGAGGAAAAAAAAAATCAATTTATCAAGCAATACATATTGGCATTCTGCTTTAAAACTGGCCCTAAAATTACAGTGGCAGTACATGAGTACCAAGGATTCATTCTAACCACAATGCTCAGGAACCTGAACTTGTGTAATTTGTTCTGGAGACCTCCAGCAAACACCTTGATATTATTCCTATTGCCAACAGAAAGTCCTCACCCCTCTATCACGAACAGAACTCAGAACACTCTGGACAGTGTTTTCAAGCGATTGTAGTAACAATGTTCCTTAAAGCAGAAATAAAACCAGCTACTTAAACGTCAAATCTTGGGCTGTCAACTATGACGATAACACACATCTATTGCAACAGAGCTAAAATGAGCAAAGAAGTTTTATCTCTCTGCCAAGCACCAAATCCCTCCAGCATGTTTTCAATCAATGGGATAAACTGGAGTCCCAGGTGACAGGGAGAGTAACATTGAGGCTGATAGAGAAGGCTGCGAATATGTGGGAATAATAGTCTGCAGAAATGTCCTCTTGCACACCCTTGGTCAAGTCACACCCTGTATCCCTTCATGCCAACGGCATCCTTTTTACTCTGTGTTGAGTGATCGCAAATTCCTCAGACACAAAAAAGGCCAGCATCTACCACTTTGTCCTCTATCCTGAACATAAAAACTAGAGCCAGATAAAAACAAAAACTTCAGGAAAAAAAAACAACCAAAAATCTCATGACAAAAGTCAGGATATGCTGCTTTCTTTACACTGTGGGTGCTATCAGGTAACTTCTTTCTGCTCAGAAGGAACCCAGAAAATGTTTCTTCCTTTATTTATTTCTACATCTGCCAAACATTTTGTCTTCTCCCAACCCTACTCAAGCCTCTCAGCGCCACAGCAATTCC
>JAWWMU010000121.1:7202324-7214369 GCA_035048155.1 Cinnycerthia olivascens
CACCAGTCTAGTCGCCCTTCTTTGGACACACTCCAGTGCCTCAATGTCCTTCTTGGAGTGAGTGGCCCAGAACTGGACACAGGATTCAAGGTGCGGGGCCCAGAACTGGACACAGGATTCAAGGTGCAGCCTCACCATTGCTCAGTACAGGGGTACAATCACTTCCCTAGTCATAGAATCATAGAATGGGTTGGAAGGGACCTTAAAGATCATCTAGGTCCAACCCCTCTGCCATGGGCAGGGATGCCACCCTGATCGGGTTGCTTAGAGCCCAATTCAACCTGACCTTAACACTTCCAGTGATGGGGGATCCACAACTTCTCTGTGCAACCTCTGCCAGTGCCTCCACCCTCACAGTAAAGAATTTTTAACCTAACATCCAATCTAAATCTCTCCTTTTAGTTTAAAACCATTACCCCTTGTCCTATCATTATCTGCCCATGAAAAAAGTCCCTCTACCTCTTTCTTATAAGCCCCCTTTAAGTACTGAAAGGCTGCAGTAAAGCATCCTCAGTCTTCTCCAGGCTGAACAACGCCAGTTCTCCCAGCCTATCTCCATAGCAGAGGTGCTCCAGTCTTCTGATCATCTTCGTGGCCTCCTCTGGACTTGCTGCAACAGGTCAATGTGCTTCTTGTGCTGGCAGCCCCAGAGCTGGACACAGCACTCCAGGTGGGGTCTCATGAAGGCAGAGTAGAGGGGGAAAATCGCCTCCCTTGACCTGCCAGCCACACCTCCTTTGGTGTAGCCCAGGATGCAGTTGGCCTTCTGGGCTGTAAGCACACAATGCTGGCTTATGTCCAGTTTTCTTTTCACCAGAACCCCCAAGTCCTTCTCCATAGGGCTGTTCTCAATAGATTCTTCTCCCAGTCTGTGCTCATGTCTGGGATTGCCCCAATCCAGGTGCAGCACCTTGCACTTGGTCTTGTTGAACCTCATTAGATTCACATGGGCCCACTTCTCAGCTTGTCCAGGTCCTTCTGGATGGCCCCATCCTTCAGGCGTGTCAACTGCACTACTCATCTTCATGCCATCTGCAAACTTGCTGAGGGTGCACTTGATCCCTTTGTCTATGTCCTTGATAAATATTTTAAAGAGCACCAGTTCCAAGACAGAGCCCTGAGGAACACCACTTCTCACTGGTCTCCATACAAACATTGAGCCGTTGACCACAACTCCAGTCAGAGGACCACAAGCATCGGAACAGTGACTTTCTATTTGTGGACACTGAAATTTTAAGAGATCAGTTGCATCATCTAAATGTTCCTAAGTCCATGGGGCCTGATGAGATTCATCCTAGAATACTGAAGGAGCTAGTGAATGTTATGGCAGGATCCATCTCAATCATCTACCAAAGGTCTTGGGAGTTTAGGGAGGTCTCCACTGATTGGAAGAGCAGTCCTGCAGAAAGGGATCTGGACGTGCTGGTCAGCAGCAGGCTCAATATGAGTCAGCAGTGAGCCCTGGCAGCCAAAAGGATAAACCTCATCCTGGGGCACATCAAACACAGCAGAATCAGCTAGTCAAGAGAGGTGATGATCCTGCTGTATTCAGCATTGGCATGGACTCACTTTGAATACTGTATGCGGTTCTGGGCTCCACAATTTAAGAAGAAAGGTCCTTGAATTGCTCCCAGAGGAAGACAGGCAAGCTGGTAAAGAGGCTGGAAAGCATGTCCTGTGAAGAGCAGCTGAGGACTCTGGGTTTGTCTAGTTTGGAGAAAAGGAGGCTGAGGGGTGACCTCATGGCTCTCTACACAGCTTCCAGAGGAAGGGAAGGGGAGAGAGAAGTGCTGAGCTCTTCTCCCTGGGATCCAGTGATAGGATACATGGGAATGGTTCAAAGCTGCATCAGAGGAGGTTTAGACTTGACATTAGGAAATATTTCTTTACTGTGCAGGTGGTCAAACCCTGAAACGGGCTTCCTGGAGAGGTGGTCAATGGCCCAAGCCTGTCAGTGTTTAAGAAGCATTTGAGCAATGCCCTTAACAGCATTCTTTAACTTTTGGTCAGCACTGAAGTGGTCAGGCAGTTGGACTGGATGATTATTGTATGTCCCAAGTGAAATATTCTATTCTATTCTATTCTATTCTATTCTATTCTATTCCATTCCATTCCATTCCATTCCATTTCATGTCTGGGGCTACAAGGAATGTCTGAGGCTTCTCACCGAGGATGAGGCAGAGGAAAACTGTCTCCTTGCCTACAGGAGGTATGCGCTGGTTGAAGAGCTATGTTACCATGTTAAAGGAGCGGCAGGAGGTCAGACATCTGCACAGCATCAGAGATAATGAGAAAAACATTCTCTCTCCTGCAGAGACAAGCCCAAGCTCTGAATTATACTGAAGGAGGGGCAGCCAGTGTCTGCATTTATCAGGTTGGGAAATGGAGACTACCAGAGGCTGGAAGCTTGTGATACCTAGCACTGGGAGGATGGGTCTTCCTTTGCCAGCAGAACTGGAACTACAGAATAGGTTCTATAGTTCTGCATCTGATTGCAGATGAGGGGCTGGGAGCTCTGTCCAATGAAGCATCAGTGCTGGCTGCACCTGAACTATGCAGCAACAACAGGGGGAAGTGGTGAGTCATTGTAGTGGGAGATTCCCTTCTGCAGGGGAGATGTCAACCTGACCTGCTGTACAGGGCAGTTTACTGCTTGCCAGTAGCTCAGATTCAGGATATTAATGAGAGATTGCCAAGGCTTGCCCAGTCCTCTGACTATGATACCCTGTTGCTCATCCACATAAGAACCATGCTGTGATACTGACAGAGATGCTGCTGTTTATAAATATTTCTTTTATCGTGTTTTCTTTCCTGCATACTTTTAATTACAGAACAGTAACAACTTCACCCAGTTTAAGGGTGTCACTGACAGCACTATCAATGTCTATGTTAAACAAGCACTTGGATCTCTCTTCTTTGAGGAGAAGGGGGATGGACATAGAATGGGGAGATGGGACATTTCTCCCCTCAAAGGCCACAGAAAACATGTACATGTGTTTGTCAATCTAGGATGCCAGTAAAAACAAATGCAATAAACCTTATTTCTTTGTGGCAAGCCATGAATAAATCTGATTAAAATAATTCTAAAGTTTCTTAGTTGTAGGCAAAGAAATAAGTCATGAGGAACTTGATTATTTATTATGACCATGCATTTTTCAATGGTCACATCAGATAAGGGGTAATTTCTCAACCTATTTCAAGTATGCCACACTGATGTCAAGACTATGTTCATAGACTGAAATTGCATAACACAAATTAGAAATAAATAACCTAACTTTAAGATTGATATGTGATAACTGTTCAACACTAGAAAGTAAATCTCTCTCAATCAAATAAAAGTCACGGTACTGTTTAAAAAAAAAGCAGTTACATGGAAAGCTAGTGAAAATACTTTTTCCTCTACGGATTTTTTTAATTTCATGCATTTGACAGGACTGCATAAGTGGTGGACATCTTTTGTTTGGGGTGCATTTCCCCTACACACAACAAAAAGAGAACTCAAATTTGAGAAGATATAAAAATTGGACTTTTTATAGTCACAGACAATGGTAAAAAGTCTGAGGCCATAAAAAATACCTAAATCCTGAGAACAGAGAAAAACATGGCTTGAAATCAAATTGAGTGTGCTCTCCTTCAATGTCAACCAATGTAAAAAATAGCCATGCTAGTCTGTGCTTCTGTTGAAAACAAGCCATAACTTACTTGTGCCTGAAAGCAGAGACAAAGGAGCAATACTGGCAGCTGTACTTGTCTTCCCGGGTAAACATAGCCAGAGCCAAATGACCCCTCTCATGAGATCGCAGACCCTGCATAGACATCAAAACCCGGTCACACTGGCTGCAGTGGTAGCCCCCAGGCCTGGTTTCATCTTCCAAGGATGCTCCAGATTCAGCTTCTGTAAATTCCACAGGGTCTTTGGCTCCCTCAAAACCCTCCGAAGTTGTTCTTGAAGAATCTTCAGCTTCCTGCTAAAAAACACATATCCCCCCCTAAAGCCATCAATTCTCTCTCCCTTCTGTCCGTCAGTCTCTCCTATGTATTAACTTTAATATCTGTTTCCCACTGCATTCACTTTCTAAAGGTATCCCTACCATACTCCACTGACTTTATGCATAAGAGTTTAGTCTTTAATTATACATATATGCATATACATTAAAAAACAAATGACCTATCTTTTAGTCCCTTTCCTAAGTGTTAATCAGCACAGCACACATTTTGCAGCAACATTAAAACTGAAAAGCATATTTATATCATGTTTTTTTTGGGTCTTGTATTTTAATTTTTGTTCCCTGTTGTTGAGCAAGTAGTATCTACTTGCTCAAAAGATGATATTGACTCCCCATAAACTTTACTTGAGAAGCAGAGAAAGAGCAGGAATTATTTGATAGAAAGGAAGCACCCCATTCTGTCAGTAGTATTGGATAAGCTAAAGGAAGGACAGTGGAAACTCTTAGGTACAACTGTTTAGACTCTGATGGACTCAGCAACTTTACAAAGCATGCAGTTGATATCATGAAATAGGCATGTTTTAGGTCACACAGAACGCAGAATGAGATTTTGCTGAGTACTCACTGCAGCAAGAAAAGGAGAATTGCATAACCAGATCCTGCAACCTTACTGCACCTGAACTCTCCCTGTAGTTTGTCCTCAGACATGCTAGGTGGGCTCCATTTGCATAGGGAGGAAACAGCAGCACATTTACAATTAACCACTTAAATTGGACCCCTGACTCAGCTAGATATTTGAATATCTATTTGCAGCACTATAATTTCACTTTTGCATATGGGTTGGAAAAAAAAAAAAAGGAAAAAAGCCCCCACACCTTAAGAGTCTAAGAAAGCAGAAAAGTAGCTCAGAACAGAACAGCTGACAGAGAAGCTCCTGCTCATAAATCAAGTCTTTCAGTCATCTGTGATATTAATTCCTTTGTGTCAAATAAGCAATGAGAATTAAATAGTTTTTGTGCTCCAGAAGAAGAACAGAAGAAAGTCAAAACATATTAAAGTAAACAAATGTGCTGCAGAAACATGAAGAATTATATTAGAATGTCATATTTAACTGTTCAGAATGCCCAGTCCAAAACCCATTTGTCTCCATGGGAGCCCTCTATGGGCTTTCAGTTAGGCCTTAATATCAAATACAAAACGCTGCCAGTTCACAGAATTCTTACCTTTACTGTAAGTGGCACAGAAGAAACATTACCATACTGGACATGCTTACGGAGATGATTACAGATGGCTCGGAGTGTTGGATGAACTTCCACACAAAATTTACATTTGTAGCCTACTACTTTCCTCTCCTTAGGGTTTGAAGCATCTTCCAAGTGTCCAAAAGCCTATTGAAGCATACAAGTATTAATCAGTTACACTAATGTAATATTGAAATATGTTTTGAATATCTCACTTTTAGGAATATACTCAGACTAGTGAAATAATCTTTAGTGCACACATATGTATTGGGTCTGGCTGACATGGAGTTCTTTTCCCCACAGTAGCCCTCCCAGTGCTGTGCTTTGCATTGGGAGCTGGAAGATGTTTAGAGCACCCCAGTGTTTTGGCTACTGCTGAGCAGTACTGACACAGCATCAGCACTGTCTCAACATTTCCCCTCCCACCCTCAAAGACCCTTAGGCTGGGGGTGGGCAAGACTCTGGAAGGAGATATAGCCAGGACAGCTGGCCCAAACTGACCAAAGGGGTATTCCATACCATATGACATCTGCTAAGATATAAAAGCTAAGAGAAAGGAGTGGTGGAGGGGACACATGGGGAGGGAGGAAATTTGTGTTGTCTTCCAGAGCAACAACTAGACATGCTGAAGTCCTGCTTCCTGGGAAGTGGCTGCACATTACCTGCTTATGGAAAGTAGAGAATAAATCTTTTGTTTTCCCTTGCTTCTGTGTGCAGCCTTTGCTTTTGCTTTATTAACCTGCCTTTATGTTGATCCACAAGTTCTTTTCCATCTTATTCTCTTCCCCCCATCCTGATGAAGAGTGGGAGTGATAGAGTAGCTTGGTGGGCCCCTGGTGTCCAGACAAGGTCAACTCACTACAACATTCTATCATGCAAAACTTCAACCTCAATTTGCACTGGCTTCTATTTAAGCCCTCAAAATAGATGGATATGTGCACAGAAAAAAACTTGAGTTTCTGCATATTAGCAGTCCCCTATAAGACCATTCATGTTTAACTTACAATACCAAGCCATGGTCTTTCATGGTTCTCCCTCCCCTCCCTCAACTGTATCTTTTTCTACAGCAAGTAGTTACTCCAGATGGGGAGAAAGGTACAGAAAAGAGTAGCAGAATTTGATCGTCTGTCCACAGGAACACTTGCCCAAAGCTTGAAGTTATTGGATAGATGTACATAAACATCAAGTTCTTTACCAGAAAATGTACTGAAATAGATAAGCTTGAGAAAGGAATTGCTATGTTATTTCAAGGTACATTGATGAGCAGTGGAACAGGATATTTGCTAAAAAAATCAATGAGAAAACAAACAGCAGCCTTGCAAAAGATACAGATAGCCATCCATAAGGGTGGGAGAATGGAAGAAAGATAGGGAAAATCCTGAAGGAAACAATTGGAAGGAGCAGAGCTTCCCGTGGAGCCTAGGTGGAAAATGAAGAAAATTAAAGCAGAATATGTAACAGATTTATAGAGCCCATTGACACATTGAGTCACCCATTAACCTGCATTCATTTGACTGTTAAAGTGAACCTGCAAGTGGGTATTAGTAATAAGGAGCCTCTTGGGGTATAGAAGAACAGCTTTTGGTTTGTTTTTCTCCCTGGGGAAAGGAAGCAGAGAAGGAGACCAGACACACAGATCCTTACCTTCTCTTGTTTGAAATCTGTAAAAGCACCATCTGCATATTTCTGCTTGCTCAAAAGCTGTTTCCTCCTCTCCTGACGTTTGGCACGCTTCTGCAATTCCTCATTGTGACTATTCAAGTGTGCAGTCAGCTCTGCCATGCTATGCAATTTAGTATCACAGTGCTTGCACTGGTAGACAGCATTATGAGAGCCGGTACCATTTCCCAGTATGGTACCATTTCCCAGTATGGTAAAGTCTCTCTTCAAATCCTTGCTGTGGTGATCAGTGTAATGCATGCACAGCAGCTCTGCTGTGCTGAAGGACAGCTTGAAACATTTTATGCATCTGAAGGGAAGCCACTCAGTTTCCTGAACTTTGCTCTCCACTTCAAACTTTTCAAAGTTATTCCTTTCCTCAGCTGGAGTCGACTTTTCATCTTCATCAGCATACACAGCAGTGAAGTAGCCCCCCAGCTTGCTCACCTGCTGCTTCTTAGGGAAAACACCAGGGTGACGCTTCATGTAGTGGGACACAATACCTTTCTTGCTAAAAGACTGAAAGGAACAGAGCGAGCACTTCTTCTTTTCCACAGCCCTCCTGAGCTCCTCACTTAACTGAGGAGTGTCCTCTTTAAGAGGAGATGGAATGATCACTTTATTGGGTTTGTCACTTACTGTCCTGGAGGCTGCTAAACAATGAGTGTAGTAAGCATCAATGTCATGTCTTTTCTGGTAGTGTGCTGCAAGCCCTTTGCGGATGGGGTTGGTGTAGGAACACAGAGCACACTTGAAGAGGTTGTTCTTGCCTTCTGGTTGTGCCCGAACATTATTATGTTTGATGCGGTAGTGCCTGGCTATCCCCTTCCGTGTGGAACAGAAATATTTGCAGAGCTGACACCGAAACACTGTGTGAGACACTAAGTGAGAACTGGAGAAATGAGGTGCTGGGATAGAGATTTCTCCAACACTATCAGCAGCAATTTCTGGGGTGGCCTTGATTTTAGTTATCATGTCTGGCTCCACTGAAGCAGGCAACTTTGGTGGTGACTTAGCAAAAACATCAAATTCAGGTTGATCATGGTATTTCTCATAGTGAATTTTGAGCTTCTCCAGTGTGCTGTGGGTGTAAGGGCATAGTTTGCACCTGTATGCACCATAGCCTTGCTTGAAAATCCTATTCATCTCTTCTATGTCATTCTGTGCAATGTCATTCGACTGTTCCACATCATGCACAAAGTCTTCAGCAGTGACCTTTACTGATGGATGCCGTTTCTGGTAATGTGTGAGGACACCATGAATGCGTGTGTTAATGTATGGGCAATGTCTGCACTTGTACACAGCCCCTGGGTTAATGTCTATGTCCTGTGCAAAGTCAGCAGCTTTCACTTTCATGCCAGGATGCTTTTTGCCGTAATGTGTCAGAAGGCCATGCAAGTTATTGTACTCAGACTGGCAAACTGTACACTGATATGGAGTGGAAGAGATGGCAGTGTTTGCAGAAGTCATCTGAATAGTTTTTTCATGGGAAAGGCTGAGGCCCTCCATGTCCTGGTCCATCTGTGATAGTACCTGGTTTTCAGAATTAATCCTGGCCCTAACTTCATCAAGTTGTGTGCCAATTTTCTTAGCAGCATCTTTCCCCTTAATGATTTCTAACAATACAGATTCATCCCCATTCATAGTCCAAGGATGAAAAGCCTGGTAGTGATTAGTAATGTCCCAAATGGAAGATGCTTCAAATATGCAGTCTCTGCATTTATAGGTCTTTGCCTCTGTTGACATCACTAGGGTAGGAGGGGAAGGATCTGGACCTGCCCAGAGTTTACTTGTCATATATGTATAGTCAATATAATGTTCAGGATGTCTCCTTTGATAATGCACAAGCAAACCACTGGGTTCTGTATGCGAATAAATACACCATTCACAGTGATAACCAGCTTCTATCAAGCCATCCAAAAATGCCCATCTCAGAATGGATGTGACCGTGGCCTTCAGATTTGGGTGGTCTTTCTTAATATGCTTTCTCAATGCATAGAAATAAGGTGATGTGTAGCTACACTGCCTGCACTTGAGAGCTCTCAGCTTTGTCTTGTCCTGTTCAGTGCTGGAGGTGTGAGCAGGCAGGCTGCCAGATGATTTCTTCTGGTTACAATCACAAAGGCTTCTAATGGTGGCTGTGTGCTGCCTAATCACATCTGCACTGGCCTTGAAATCACGATGCTTCTTTTGATAATGAATGAGAACACCTTTTACGGTCCGGTTTCCATAATCACAGTGCTGGCAGAAAAACATTTCATTCTCAGAGGGATTCACAGAGTTCTCAGAACTGCCCTGGCTCAACTGCTGCACTGACACTGGCATTTTCTGAATCCCAGGTGGCAACTCACCAGCCTTCATCATTGCCGCAGTAGGGAGTGCCTGCCTGATGTACTTGGCAGTGACCTTTATTTCTGGATGTCTTTTCTGGTAGTGGACAAGCACTCCCACAACTGAACGATTGCTGTATGAACAGTGTTTGCAATAGTAAAGTTCAGGAGCAAGGTCTGGGAGCAATGATGGGGAAGGTGGAGGTTGAGAAGACAAGTTGGACAGTTTGGGGGACACAAACACTCCCATCTCAAAAGACATTTGAGCCGGGGAAGAGTCCTTGTCTACAGATGCTATATGCATAGTCTTCTGAATTCTGAAATATGATGCTTTTTCTTCAGGGTGTTTTTTCTGGTAATGCACCAGAACTGAATGCATGTTAGGGCTTGCAAATGAGCACACATCACAGTCGTAAAAAATCACAGAACTGACTGAAGATGCCTTCTGATTTTCATATTCAAGACTAAAAGTCTTTGTGGCACTTTTGTTAGAACTTGCTGGCACAATAGTCCCATGAGCCACAGGGGTGGAGGTTGCCATAGTTTTTGGAGCAGAATTCAAGATCTCTCTCAGTGTTTGAGATTCTGAGTTTAGTCCTTCTTGCTGCTCAACAACATAGCTTGAAAATAGCATCGCATTGTTAATTTTCACTGTTGGATGCATTCTTTGGTAATGTGGCATCAGGCTTCTAACATTTGGGCTAGTGTAAGAACAGAAGTGGCAGTGGTAGATCAGATCAGAGTGATCAGAGTTCAATACATTAATAGCTTCAGGGTGATGCTCTCCATAGTGTTGCTGAAGGTCTTCAAAGTTTCTATAGTCAATATAACATTCAAGACATCTGTATACTGCACTATGATCATTTGGATCCAAGATATACTTAAAGCTGAATTTTATGTAGGGATGCATCCGTTGGTAGTGGGTGCTAACACTCCTGGCAGATTTGTTGCTAAAATCACAGTGTTTACAATAGTAACACCGGCCGGAGTCATTAATCTCCACATTTTCATTATCCTGATCAGGGTCATTTGTATTTGGTTGGCTTCCTAAAACAGAGGCATTAGAGCTCTGATTATTTTTCATGTTAATAGACGAAAAATAATCTTCCTCATCTTCAGATAAAGCGAGCTCGATTTCTGCTCCATTGGTGGAATTATAATCATGATGCATGTTTCTGAAGTTTGCATCCTTCTGGGAATCATTAGTCTCTCTCCCCCACATTTGCTGGGGTGCATAAGAACTAGAAACCTCCACCATTGGTTTTGCTTGTTCTTCTTCTCTGTCTAATTCCACTTCTATCTCCACCTCGTCTTCCTCCTCTTCCTCATCCTCTACATTAATCACAGCATCTTCTTGCTGCTTGTTTTGGTTTATTTTGCTTTGCAGGTTGCTTGCTATTTCATCAATTCTAGTTCTTTTCTTCACTGGTGAGAGATCCAAAGGGCAGTCATTTGACACCTTCCGAGCAACCTTAGCCACAAAGTTATTTTTAGACAAGAGACCAAGAATTGAGGTCTGGCTTTTCTTCACTGTGCTGGCTGAGGTGAGACCATCTGCCTCATTCTCTTGTGGCATGTTAGATGGTAGTCCATCATATTTTGGTAAGTTGTCACAAAATGAGTGTTTATGTTGCTGATGAACTCTGAGGCCTTTCAAAGTAGTGGTAGAATAGTTACACATTGTGCACTTATAAGGATGCTGTGAATGGGGTTGAGGCAACTGCTGCTGTTGCTGCTGCACTGTTTCCATCATCCCAGCTGACTTTCTTCCATTTATATTTCCACTTTCATAAGAAACCATGTTGTCATTCAAAGAGGAGACAATGTTTTCACTCTGAGAATTCACAGTGTCCCAGTCTGATATTGTACCTGTGTGACATTGCCTATGAGCTCCAAGCTTTAATGAACTCTTACAGGAAAAAGGACATTCATTGCATTTGTATACAGTTGTCTTCCCAGACAGGTGGATGTTCTCAATGTGACGGGAGATGCTTCGGCGGTGCATTGTGAGGAAAGGACAAAAAGGACATTGGAACCTGTTCATGTATCTTCTAAAGGGAATCCCTTTCGTTTCCAACAGTTTGTTCCCATCAGATCTTATCAGTTGCTCTGCAGATATTCCTGAAGTCTGGTTGTCCACTGAATTCAAGCCACTCTTGCTGTCCACTTCATTTAGCTCTTCGTCTGAGCTGGAGTCATTTAGCATACTGCTTGTTTTCAAGTCAGCAGAATTTTTCATGTCAGCAACTCCATAGTGGGATCTGTCAGACAAATTAACTATGTCCAAGTTGTGAGGTAATTTAGACTTCATTTGACGATAAGACACAGAAGAAAACTTAGAGGATACAGAAGAGTTGGGCCTGATAAGGGAATTGCTCGTAGAGCTTCTGACATTTGAGACATCAGCATTCAACATATCACATCCTGTCATATTCATAGATATATAAGTAGAGTTTGGGGAGGCATTCTGGACACTCTGCATATCAGGCACACTGGTTCTGTCTTGTTCCTCCCTCAAACTTGACAATATTTTTACCATGCTGTGGTGCTTCTTCATCATATGGTCACACCAGTGCTCCATTTGAGGTGTCTGGTAACTGCACCATTCACAGCAAAAGTTGCCTCTGGACTTTGTTAGAGGTTTGACCATGGACTCCAAAATGCTCTGTTCTACCACCTCTTCAGGCAATTCCTTGCAGGGTTCCTGCACTGGCACAGAGGCAGGTGTCAATTCAGATACAGCAGAGGCAGTAGTAGGAGTTAAACTCTCCTTGGCATTGTTTTTGTGATACATTTTCTGGTGCTTAATAATCCTTGCACGCCTTGGTGATTTGTAGGTGCAGAACTGGCAAGAGAAAACTTTGCCAA
>JAWWMU010000121.1:7214469-7229719 GCA_035048155.1 Cinnycerthia olivascens
CGACGCTCTTCCGATCTGGCATGGTTTTCTCAGCAGTATCTTTCTCCTTAATGATATCTAACAACACAGATTCATCTCCATTCATGGCCCAAGGGTGAAATGCTTGGTAGTGATTAGTAATATCCCAAATAGAAGATGCTTCAAAAATGCAGTCTCTGCATTTATAGGTCTTCATCTCTGTTGGCATCACTAGGGCAGGAGGGGAAGGATCAGGACCTGCCCAGAGTTTGGTTGCCATGTAGGTATAATCAACATAATGCTCAGGATGTCTCCTTTGGTAATGCACAAGCAAGCCACTCGGCTCTATGTGTGAATAAATGCACCATTCACAGTGATAGCCCGCTTCTATCAAGCCATCCAGAAATGCCCACCTCAGTATGGATGTCACTGTGGCCTTCAGATTTGGGTGGTCTTTCTTAATATGCTTCCTCAATGCATAGAAGTAAGGGGACGTGTAGCTGCACTGCCTGCATTTGAGGGCTCTCAGCTTGGACTTGTCCCGCTCAGTGCCAGAGGAGTGGGTGGGCAGGTTGCCAGCTGATTTCTTCTGGCTGCGGTCACAAAGGCTCCTGATAGTGGCCGTGTGCTGCCTGATCACATCAGCATTGGCTTTGAAGTCACGATGCTTCTTCTGATAGTGGATGAGCACGCCTTTCACAGTCCGGTTCCCATAATCACAGTGCTGGCAGAAGAACATTTCATTCTCAGGAGGATTCATGGAGGTCTCAGAACCACTGCGGCCCAGCTGTTGCATGGACACTGGTGGCCTCTGGATGCCAGGTGGCAGCTCCCCTGCCCTCATCATGGCTGCAGTTGGTGGGGCCTGCCTGATGTACTTGGCTGTGACCTTGATCTCAGGATGTCTCTTTTGGTAGTGGACAAGCACGCCCACGACAGAGCGGTTGCTGTAGGAACAGTGTTTGCAGTAGTAGAGCTCAGTAGTGAGGTCAGGGGGTGGTGGTGGGGGAGGCTGAGAAGCCAAGTTGGACAGTTTTGGGGAGATGGGAGCACCCAGTTCAAACGACATTTGAGCAAGGGTAGAGCCCCTGTCAACAGAGACTACACGCATGGTCTTCTGGATTCTGAAATATGAGGCCTTTTCTTCGGGGTGCTTTTTCTGGTAGTGCACCAAAACTGAATGCATGTTAGGGCTTGCAAATGAACACACATCACAGTCATAAACAACCACTGTGTTGACTGAAGGTTCCTTCTGATTTTCACATTCAGGACTGAAACTCTTGGTGGCACTTTTGTTAAAACCAGCTGGCACACCAGTCCCACGAGCCACGGGGGTGGAGGTTGCCATAGTTTTTGGAGCAGAATTCAAGATCTCTCTCAGTGTCTGAGACTCTGTGTTCAGCCCTTCTTGCTGCTCAACAACATAGCTTGAAAATATCATTGCATTGTTAATTTTCACTGTGGGATGCATTCTTTGGTAATGTGGCATCAGGCTTCTAACATTTGGGCTTGTGTAAGAGCAGAAGCGGCAGCGGTAGATCAGATCAGAATGATCAAAGTTCAGTACATTCATAGCTTCAGGATGATGCTCCCCATAATGCTGCTGCAGGTCTTCAAAATTTGTGTAGTCAATGTAGCATTCGAGACACCGGTACACTGCACTGTGATCATTAGGATCCAGGATGTACCTAAAGCTGAACTTAATGTACGGATGCATTCGCTGATAATGAGTGCTAACACTCCTGGCAGATTTGTTGCTGAAATCACAGTGTTTACAATAGTAAAGCCTACCAGAGTCACTGAACTCCGAATTCTCATTGTTCTGGTCGGTACCATACATGTTGGACTGGCTGCCCAGAACAGAAGCATTAGGGCTCTGATGGTCCTTCATGCTGACAGCAGAATAGTAGTCCTCCTCATCCTCAGACAAAGTGAGCTCAATCTCTGCCCCATTGGTGGAATTGTAGTCATGCTGCATGCTCCTGAAGCTAGTCTCTTTCTGGGAATCATTAGCCTCTCTGCCCCACATTTGCTGGGATGCGTAAGAACTGGAAACCTCTATCATTGGTTCTGTTTGCTCTTCCTCTCTGTCTAACTCTACCTCTATCTCCACCTCATTGTCCTCCTCCTCTTCCTCATCATCCTCTACATTAATCACAGCATCCTCCTGCTGTTTGTTTTGGCTGATCTTGCTCTGCAGGTTGTTCGCTATTTCATCAATTCTAGTTCTCTTTTTCACGGGAGAGAGATCTAAAGGGAAGTCATTGGAGACCTTCCTAGGGGCTTTTGCAACAAAGTTATTTTTAGATGAGAGCCCAAGGATGGAGGTCTGGCTCTTCTTCACCGTGCTGGCAGAGGGATGAGCATCTGCCTCGCTCTCCTGCAGTGCATTAGATGGTGCCCCATCAAATTTTGGCAAGTTGTCACAGAATGAATGCTTGTGCTGCTGATGAACTCTGAGGCCTTTCAAAGTGGTGGTGGAATAGTTGCACAACGTGCACTTGTATGGATGCTGTGAATGGGGCTGGGGTGATTGCTGCTGCTGCTGTTGCTGCTGCTGCTGTTGCTGCTGCTGCTGCGGTTGCTGCTGCTGTGGCTGCACAGGTTCCATCAACCCAGCTGACTTCCTGCCGTTGATATTCCCACTCTCATAAGACACTGTGCTGTCGTTCAGGGATGAGGTAATGCTCTCAGCCTGGGAGTTCATGGTGTCCCAGTCAGATGTTGTTCCTGTGTGACACTGCTTGTGGGCACCAAGCTTCAGAGAACTCTTGCAGGTGAAGGGGCACTCGTCACACTTGTACACAGCTGTCTTCCCAGACAGGTGAATGTTCTCAATATGACGGGAAATACTTCGGCGGTGCATTGTCAAGAAAGGGCAGAAAGGACACTGGAACCTGTTCATGTATCTTCTGAAGGGAATTCCCTTTGTTTCCAATAGTTTGTTGCCATCAGATCCCATCAGCTGCTCTGCAGACATTCCTGAGGTCTGGTGATCCATGGAGTTTAAGCCATTCTCGCTGTCCATTTCATTTAGCTCTTCATCTGAGCTTGAGTCATTTAGCATACTGCTTGTTTCCAGGTCAGCAGAAGAATTCGTCATATCAGCAATTCCGTAGCGGGATCTGTCGGACAAATTAACCATACCAGAGTTGTGAGGTGACTTAGGCTTCATTTGAGGGTAAGACACAGAAGAAAACTTCGAAGATGTAGAAGAGTTGGGCCTGATAAGTGAATTGCCCATAGATCCCCTGAAGTTTGAGACATTAGCACTTGACATCTCACGCCCTGCTGTGTTCATGGACATGTAATTTGAGTTTGGAGAGGCACTCTGGGCACTCTTACTCTGCACCTCGGGTGCGCTGGTTCCATCCTGCTGCTGCCTCAGGCTGGACAGGATTTTCACCATGCTGCGGTGCTTCTTCATCATGTGGTCACACCAGCGCTCCCTCCGAGGTGTCTGGTAGCTACACCACTCACAGCAAAAGTTGCCCCTAGACTTGGTCAGGGGCTTGACCATCGATTCCAAAATGCTCCGCTCCACAACCTCCGCCGGCAGCTCCTTGCAGGGTTCCTGCACTGGCACAGAAGCAGACGTTGATTCAGACACAGCAGCAGCAGCAGCAGCAGCAGCAGGAGCTGAACTCTCTTTCAGGTTGTTTTTGTGATACATTTTCTGGTGCTTAATAATCCTTGCACGCCTGGGTGACTTGTAGGTGCAGAACTGGCAACTGAAAACTTTACCAAACCCTTCATGCATCATGATGTTGTAATTTAGGGAACTAGAAGCTGGTGGCCCCACTGAGCTCCCCCCAGCCTGCGCTCCATGAACCTTCCGCGTGTGCTCTATGAGGAGGTTTTTGGAACGGAAGTAACGCACACAGAACTTGCACTGGAAAAACTTGCTGGTTGGTTTAGGATTTGGAGCCATATGCTGGCCATAGAAAGTCTGGCTCTGGCTATAGTAACTTCCAGTCCCCATCTGACTTGTTGCATTTTGCCCTAAAATGAGAATTAAGGTGTATATGTAAATAAATAAAATAAAACAAAAAGGCTTTTCCTCCACCCATCCTGTATGTCTAAGAATGTAACCATGTCCTGAACTGACAATAACCATTCCAGGATTCCCTCACTTACTTATGGTAACATCTACAGACCTGGCAATGGTCAGAAAAATGGCCATTATGCATAATTTCTACTTATAAATGACTGTGGTGTACAGTTTTGGATGGATAGCCTCCAAAATGACCTTGGGAGAAAAAATAAAACTAGTTTCAGTTTGAAAACTAACAAAAGTTGTAATTTTGAGGTGGTTCATGGTAGTGAAGAACAACCATGAAAAGCTGAAAATGAAAAATCAGTATGAACGAACCCCATGACAAGAAGCTGGGAAATAAAACCATCTTCCATGCTTGCTTTTGCAGGAAAAAAAAAACATAGTCAGAGCCAGTATGGCTGATGATATCTGTTTTGCTGACATAGCCATAAAGATAATGTAAAGTTTTAAACCATAATAAAGGCAGAAACTAAAACACATTTAAATAAGACACATGTAAAACGGGATAAGAGCTGAGACCTTAAGAGTTGAGATTTACCTGCTATGTCATCTGCAATTGGGAATTCATCCTTTACAGAAGAAAATTCAACTTCAGTCTGGTTGCTAGCATTGATAGAACCAGACCTTGGCTGGGTAGGACTCTCCTCAACGACATCAGTTGGCTGCAGAAAAGCAGTGTGAACATCCTGAATGTGAGCTTTTAGGTCTTCATAAGATGGTGCTCGAAAATCGCAGCCATCACACTGCAGAACCTCCATGGTTCAGGATGATTTTTACATTAGAAAAACCTACAAGAAAAACAGGGAAGGAGAGAAGAAGAAAGATATGAGTTTGCAGCAGTGCTTTTGGAACAAAAATACCAAGGTAACACTAAGCTTTTGATGACTCGGTCATTTCCAGAGATTACACAAACACTGCGGTGTGAAACTCAGTCTTTCCTTACCCTATTAAGAAGTTTCTACTCAGACCTACAAGAAGTTCTATCTAGTTCTATCTCATAAGCTGCTGACTCAACTCTGTGAACAGTCAACTCTCTGACAACTGACCCAGTGGACTTTGTCCTCTTGGCTTTTCCATTGCATAGGGCTGTTATTCAGAATTTGGTCTTGTTCAAAGACCACAGTGCATGTGCAGAGAAATGGCACATTACTCCCAGTCATGCCCTGGAACTTACAATCAAAAGACAGTAGCTTCTGCCTTCAGGAGACACACTCTAACCTTCCTGAAAATTGCCATCCCTGCCTCATTCCATCAAAAGCTTTCACAGGGAGAAATCTGTCTTTCTTCACAGCATCCTACCTGTCCTGATATTGAAAACCTAGACACAACAGCAAGGTTAGATGCAGTTACACAAACCCAAGGCAGAATACTTGGCTCTGCCTACTTCCACCAAGCTTTTAAGGGCACATCCACTCTTTGTTAAAATGTCTACAGTTTCATTTCTGTCTCTTCTAGGGACAAGACCTTTGTGTCTTAGCAGTCTAGGGGATGGAGACAGCTGGAGGAAAAAGTACAATGGAAACATGAATTACAAAGACTCATTATGACTTTCTTGGTTTATCAAAAAGCTCCGCATACCTTCAAGTACAAAGCAATATAAGATGCAGCAAAGAACAGTGATTTGGTTGTGACAATTAATCCTTTGACAGAGGCGTGCACTACCAAGAAGGACAGGAGACATAAAGCACAAGCCCAACAAAAGACTTAGATCCTCCTACCCTGTGCAGTTCTTAGGCACAAGAGCTACTTTCCTATGCTAATACAGCAATTGCCTCTTTAAGCGTCCACGTATGTGCTGGAAAAGGATGACAAACAGAGCATTTCGAAGGTCCAAGACACAATAGCAGCCCACAGGAATTTAAATTCCATATGTTTGTTATATGTGGAATATGAAGGAAACAACCTAGAGAGTGAGGAGAACGCTCCAAAACATTAAGGCACAGACACATGAGAGGGTACTGCACCAGGATTTTANNNNAAAGAATGCTTCTTCTGATAGCCTGCTAAAATAAACTTCTAGCAAGTCAAATTCCGGACAGTCTGAGCACAGAGGCTCTCCACATATTTACGTACTTTACTTTGTAGGCTGCACTGTGTCCTTTCTCTCCCCGCATTCCCTCTCACCACCAATAAAAAAAATGAACGCTGCACCAGCTTCTTTTCAGCGAACAAAGTTACAATAATCGAGATACTAAAGCTTTTATGTCCAAGCACCAGAACAAATTGTGTGGAAGAGGTTGCTATCTGCTCTGGATCAAATTACTGCAGTGAGTGAAGCCCCACCCCATGTCTCCTTTAGCACAGTCCATTAGACCTGAAAACAAATTTTTCCATGGAGCAGACGACTCCTGCATTTAGAGCACTTCACAGAAAAGCAGATCATCCAGTTTTCACTACCCATCCCCCAAGCTTAGTCCTTTCATCTCAGCCAAACAAGCCACAGCTCTACTGAATGTGTTTATCACACTTTCAAGAGATATGAGCCCCTGCGTCACTGAAGCTTTAAGACTCACTAAGCTGCCCTAGTCCTCTGAGCTTTGGGAGCAGCCATTTTAGCTCAGACAACTCCTGCACTCAGAGCCAGAGAGCTTCTTGCCTGTGCACAACATGGCCTCACTTAGCTTCAGCTCAAGCACAACAGCCCTTTTTTTTATTATTTTTTGGTTTTTTTCTTTTTTTTTCCCCACTCCCTTTTCTAACTCTTCCTCCTAAGGTGATGCTTTAAATTTACCATCCCCCAGCATCACATCTCCATTTCTTCTGCATGGCTTGCCCTCCAAATCGTGTCACTGCTCTTCCCCTGCCCCTCCTCAAAGCTGCACCTTCTCTCCTTCAGCAGAAGGCTTGGGTTTCCCCAAACCACCTCCTCAGGGTTGGGTTCCCCTGTCCCATGGATGACAAAATGTGACGGTTCGCTCCACAAACGCTGCATTCATAGCGTCAAGGCACCGGCCCAAGCTGTCCTCCAGGCAGAGGCGACACGCAGCTGAGGCTCCCAGGAGCAGGAGGAGGAGGAGCGGGGGAGTGAGGGGGGGATGGCAGGCGAGCAGCCTCCAGCCGGGACTGTCCCTGAGGAGCTCTCCTGCTTGGCGCAGAAGACACACCACCCCACTCCCCTGCCAGATTCCAAAGTCTAATGACCTTTTGTTAATCACCACCCAGCCTGTCTGCATCAGCAAACCCTGCCAGCGGACACACCCTTCACACAAAGGCTGTAGCTATGCCTTTTAAGAGTGGTTCTCTGAAAGCTCCATTGTGTGGAAGAGATGAAAAACAACGCGCACGCACAAAAATCTCACTCTTTCCCCCCTCAGCCCTCCCCTTCCCCAGAGCTCCGAAAACTTCAGACCCTTTAGAAATATCACCAAAAAATGCTTTCAGCTCTGTCTCTTTTGGAAAACTTCAGGCCAGCTTACGAAATAAGAAAACCAGAAGGGAGACCAACGCTGAGGATATAGAAAAAAAAAAGACAATCCTGGCAGCTCTAAGAGGTGAAAACCACCACCATCTTCACTCATCTCCAGCACACACTGCTGCTTGGAGAATGCATCCTTAAGGAGCTGGTTGCTGTCTACACAAGCTTAAACCAACAGTTGTGTTGAGAGATATCCTTAACAGCAGCTGGTAACAAAACTGATGGAGACTCTATGAAGGGTTCCAAGCTTGAATCTCAGCAGGGTCTGCACGACAAAGGCAGCAGAAAGTCCAAGAAGAGGTTATTGTTACTGCTTCCCATGAGGAACAAACATCAGGTAGAGCTAAGTGGACATCAGTGTGATGTCTTCTCCATGCATCACGTGCTGAGAGCAGGATGAAGCATTCTGCTCCACCATTTCCATGTTCTTCTTTAAAATCCCACCATTTTGTAAGGGCTAAAACCACACACTGCCATTCTGAGCTCATATATCAAAAGAAACTAACACAATGAGCATCCTTCTTCTTTTTTGTCCGTGTGGGACATGACACTTGGAGAGAAACACCCACCAAACAGTAAAGAGCATTTTAAACTGCAGTTGTTAATATACTGGAAATACACATCCCAAGCCATGGAGACAAAGCAAGGTTCACGTCTCCATCACGGTCAGCTAAGCTTACACATCCCATAACCCTTTACATTTTCAATAAGAAAATCTGGAGGGGAATGGAGGTGGAGTAAGACAGGAGTTATCAAATCTAGTAACTCAGCAGCAGAAGTGTAGGAAGAAAAACCTGAAGCAACCAAACAAAACCACCATAAAATAAATCTATAAATCCCAGAAACCCTCAAACATATTCACAAGCAATCTCTTGAGACCACATTGCCTATAAATACTATGTGACTTCTAAAATACCATTACTAATGCAATGCTAACCTCACAAAACATTATTAAAATGACCTTGTCTGGCTAATTTGCATTTCCAACCTCTTCTTAAATACATTGCCTTAATGCTTAAATATGGAGGTATTCTCATTTTTCTTTTGAGCAAAAAGCTTTCAAATTACTGGGCAATAGAGATTCTCAAAGCAACCATTTTAAGGACACAAGGTGGTCTCAAATCATCTACAGCCTCCTTCTCTACATTCATAAATGCCTGAGAACATCTGACACACAGTTGCATTAGATTTTGAGGTTTTTAAAAATCCAAAACAAAAGATAATTGTGCTTGTTGAACAACAGTAATTACAGAATTTGGCAGTAGCCAAAGAAGTACAAATCATTATGTGTGTTTGGTTTTAAAGCTTCAAAATACAAAATTAATTGTGAAGCCCAAGGCGCTGACCTCAAAATTGAGTTTCTGTGGTTTGAGTACCCATCCGTTATATTTCGAGATTTTGAGTCAGCAGAGCTTTTAGAAGTAAAGAATATGCACATGCACAACCACAACTAAAAAGGTCAGTCAGACCACACAATACCCTGTGAGCTTCCAGCTCAGCATTAGTAACACTATGTGTGAAAAAAATGCATCTCCAGCTCTCCAGCCCTTCCTCTGGTCAGACAGTTAGAGGCATCTTCATCCCTACATCACACAACTGCAGCTTGCACTCACAGCTTTCATTTTACTCGGTGAAAAGGTGGAGCTGAGGAGAAAATTTCTTCCCCTAAGACATGGACCAGTGAAGTGGTTGAGTCACCCTCCCTGGAGGTATTTAAAAATGTGTGGATATGTACCTTGGGGGCATGGTTTAGTGGGTGAACATCAGCAATACTGGATGATGGTTGGACTCAGTGGTCATCTAGGTTTTTCCAGTCTTCTCCACCCTTCCAGAAATTAACTACGAAACACCCTGGCATGTAATTACAGATAAGACAGACTAGTTTTCAAAGTTCACGTGAGTAACACCTCAGGCATTTTTCCCTGCTAGAGAAGCCTGGGTTTTATACCAGTGCCTACAGCTGTGCTGAGGACCTTCCAGCCCTGCTACCTGGGCTCCTGGCCAGGGTCAGCCCATGTTACAGTGGAGCTGCTGCTCTGATCTTTGGATTTGGGGTTTGGGGCTTTTTTTCTCTTTTTCTTTTATAGTGTAAGATCACAGCAGTGAAAATGAAGACTATACAAATAAAATCATAGGAGTAATGCAAAAACTTACACATTTGAGAAACTGGAAACCTGAAGGCTATTTCAACTGGAGGAAGCCAGCCTCATCTGTCATTTATGAAAAGAAAACCCATAATTAATTAAGCATTCAGAGAATAAATTGAACTCTCAACTACAGTCAGGTTGAACTCTCAACTACAGTCAGGTAAACCGACTCAACTCATGGGTATTTTTCAATGACTGAATTCCAGTCAAGCTATTGGAATTATTGGTCCTCTGAGGACTGTCTTTGGAGTTACTTCTCTGAGCTAGTAAAAATAAACTGAAATAACATTTATTTTTTCACTATGATTTTTTTCTTTTAAGTTTGATTCAACTGAGCTCTGATAGAACTACATGGGTTGCAACTCTACAATATACACACTTTGTGGTTCATATTTTCTTGTAAAAGAATTAATGGTAAAACTTTATCCCTGGTTACAGCTTTAATTATCAATATCTCTATACATCCAGTTTTGGATTGTTTGTTCCATTCTGAAACTCAGCAGTTAAGGATATAAGAGATATGTTAGCTGATGCCTGTGAATCTCATTCTTCCAGTAAATACTTCCCTTGACTTACATGGAAACGTGTATCAATGTAAGGTATTTTCAGGAAGAACTTTACTATTGGAGATTCATAACAGATCAATAGTAAATCTAAACTGAGAAGACACAAACTCATTTTCTTCCCAAAATGTCCTTATCCAGCTACCTGAAAAAGTATTTGAACCTGAA
This sequence comes from Cinnycerthia olivascens, assembly GCA_035048155.1. Taxonomy (NCBI): domain Eukaryota; kingdom Metazoa; phylum Chordata; class Aves; order Passeriformes; family Certhiidae; genus Cinnycerthia; species Cinnycerthia olivascens. The sequence continues at coordinate 7,224,778 of JAWWMU010000121.1, forward strand.
GTGGTTTTCAGGTCTGATTCCACAAAAGAAGGTCTCCTACACATTCTTTGTACATTATCTTCCAAACTTTTCAGAAATCTCCATCATGGAAAATAGCGTGGCAAACTTTGCTGATACCCATGCAGCTGATATTTATTTATGTTCCTGAATATAAACATTTAACATATCCAATACCACACTAAATCTATCACAGCTTGCAAAGTCATCTACATTAAAAATATATATATATACCACATTATTCTTAAAGCTCATGGAAGAGATGATTCTCATTGCTGCCAGAAGCATGGTTGGGTTTTCTTTTTATTTTTTTTTCAGTTCAAGAAAACAAAGATTCACAGAACCTCTCACATAAATGAGATAAAATCAGTCCAAATGATGGATACACTGATATCAACTCAACTGGTTCCCCATGGTTATGACTTCTCAAAAAATGGGGGTAGAAAAAAGGCAAAACAAATAACAAAAAAATCTCAAACCCCAGAAAAATATAGTTATTGAGTATTAATACCAATTAACCATCTCACTGTAAGACCATAGCAGAATAAAGGCACACCATGGATTTTAGAAGATGGTGTGGAAGGAGAATCACAGATAGTGGCACCTATTGGTCTGCTTCTGCTGGGGCTTTACTGATGCAAGCTACCTAAGTGCTGATGACACCTTTTCTCACAAATAATGTTTCTTCTCTTTCTTTCTGTCCTAGGGTCTACATATATATCTGTTCTAATAAAAAAAAAAACAAACAAATTAATAGGCCATCCAAATGCTGAAGGATATTTTCAAATGTCAAACTTTTGAAATAAAAGCAGATTGCAAATAAAATGCCACAATCTTATTAACAGACAATCTTAGACTGTCATACAAATTACAGTTCTGAGGGGTTTTTGTCCCTCTTTCTTTTGGGTTAGCTATGAGGCAGTACATGATACAAAGCATAGGCAACAGTATCTGAGGATAAAGAACTTCCCTAATGAGAAAGGCTCAAACATTAAATGCTCTTGCTCCAAGCAAAGCTAGGATGGGGTCTTCCGATCTTCTTGAATTCTTCATTAATTACTTTCATGGCAAGTTATTAATCCCTACAGAATTCAGAAAGACACTAAATATATATGACAATCTAAACAAGTGGATGGTCAGAGTAGGACTTTCTCGCTTATTAAGTATGATACTTAATTTGCTGCACAAAACTAGCTTAAGAGGGAGTTGAAACAACATGGGGCAAAAATTTAGAATAGAAATGTGGTTTTGTCACTTGGTTCTCGTACTCACAGGACATGAGCCAAGTTATTCACCTCCCTGACACAATCCAGCCCCTCAGTGCTCTTCTCCATAGACACACATGTTCAAGGGGCAAGTGGGCTGGCCCAGCCGAGGAAAACAGACACCAGAGCCAAGCAACTTGGCTTTTGTACCCTGCTCATTAGTGCTCCCCATATGGCACAATGGAACTGAATGCATTGGGGTCTGGGGTTTCTGATTTCCAGCCAAGAGTATATTGTTAATTACTGTGAGTAATGCTGTTGCTGTAAGTTAAGAAAGAGGTGCAAACCCCGATGTATGCTGAATTGAAAGAGAGGAAGATATCAGTAGGTGGTGCTGAAGAACACGGCAGCACTGTGCCCGAGTACTCCAGAAACAACCTAATTCCTTCTCATGCATTGCAAATACCTTCCAGGAGCTTTTAAACAAAGGATGCATTACCAGCCTCACACTGGAAGGAGCAGGGGAGGAGCAGGCTCCTCAGTTTGGCACAATCCCAGCAAAGATCTCTTCATTGCCAAGAAAAGTCTGAGTTGTTTTAAATGGGGTTCTGCCAGTAGCAAATCAGATGAGACATACTCCACCACATACCCTGCTGGACTATGGACTGAAAGAACATTCACAAAGTTGTGTCTGAAGAAAGAAGAGATTATCTCCTGATAGCCATCTGCCCTTAAAACACCCTCCAGTGCCTTTAGAAGTAATCTTGCCATTCACCCTGAACTCCATGCTCCATTCCATGATCACTGGCAGTGCTGTGGCTGGTGAGCTGCAAGCTCTAAAGAGGACGAAATCTCAGTTTGCAAGAAGCACGGTATTTCCATAGAGGCTAAATACAGCTTTATAAACTGGTGACAGAGCTAAACCATGGGAACACAGAAACTGCTCAATTACTTTAGGGCCCGCAGAATTTTAATCTGAAGAGATCTGAGATTAGACCAGCCAACACAGCTGGTTTAAAACACATGCAGGCACTCAAAGTGCAGTCACAGAAATGGAAATCAAGTCACTAGCCCTCAGAAACTACAAATGCAAAGGACAAAGCTCCACTTTGAGCCTCCTAATGAAAAAATGTGATGCCAAATAAAGCAAGAATATCACTGCCTTGAAAGATATATGTGAAAAGTTGCTTTTCTGGACTTGTTCCTCCTTTAAGTGCAGAAACTGAACTGGACCTGATGTAGTCGTGGTGACAGAGATTGAATTTGCCTGGTGAGAGGAGTAATCTTCCAGCCAGAGATCACTTCCCTAATTTGGCACACCGTTACTCAAGACTCCCTAAATTCACAGGGCAGTTGGGAACCAAAGGAACATTGCCTGGATCAGATCCAAGCCAGCCATAGGCTTCCACCTGTCTTTCATCACCCGTAAGAGCTCAGCTTCCTAAGGACCCTAGGGAGCAAGGAGCCCTCTCCCACAGTCAGTCCAGAGATCTTATATGCTCCAGAGGTACTTTAAAGTATAAGAGAGCATGTGGAGAGGATGGAAAAGAACACTCCAAGGAATGGTTTCAACCCCATAAAATCAAAGAACCAGAATGAAAAGCTAAGTGCAACAGCACACCACCTCATGCAAACTCAAACCCACCTCATGCATGACTCCAATTATAGAGCGAGATCCACTGCTGAAACCCTGCTGGAGAGTAAGAAAATGCTGATTAACAATGTCTAAAGATTGTTCAGCTCTTCCAGCCTACCCCTCAGAAGCACATGTTTGTTTTAGGAGCTCCACTGACACTCTGGCTATTTTAACACTGCCTTTGTCTCCGGCTATCCTTTCTCTTCCCCCAGGCTTTCTGCTATATTTGACATTTGCAGGGCAGCAAGCAGAAGCTTCTCTGTCTGCCAGTTGATTTCCTCAGGTAATACAAATCCATCACTGACCCATTTATAATACCAGTCAGAATACACAGTTTTATTTGCCCACTGACTGACACACAGCATGGCAGCCAGCATCTCTGCCCCAGGTAAAAGAACATATACTTTTCCAGCACTTGACAGATCTCAGACCAGTGATTACCATTAGGCTGGCACCCTTCTCCCTGCCATCTCCTCCCAAGAGTTCTTTTCCACCTGAGCAAATGAAGGTCCTCCATCTGTTTTGTGGTGGTGATGGCAGCAAGATGCTGGTCCTGCCAGCTGAGAAGGGATGCAGCAGAAAAGGAGTAACAAGTTGCTGCTAACACATTGCCCAAAATACTTTGTCCCAAACAACTTCAGATATAGATAGAGTCCTTTGGATTACATATTGAGGTGCACTATGAGTGCAATATCCTGGGTCCAAATTTGCTCCTTTTGCTCCTCACTTCAGTCTCCATTTTCACTCACTTATTCCTTCCAGGAATTCAATTTTTGCATTTAATAATACAAAGCTCAAGTATAAAATACTTAAAATAGCACTCTGGCTCATAATCATAATCATTAATGTGATGCATAGATGGCAGACAGGCTCTAGAATAAACCAAGTGGAACATCCACAGTGCACTTCAGGATGAGGGGGAAAGGGAATTCTGAGTGATCCTGCAATAATGGATCACAACATTTGTGAATTGACCAGGGTTAATGAAAGTGATTTAATCAAAAATCACAAAGTGTTTTAATCAAAGTGGAATTAGAAACTATTACATTAAAATCAGGAAAAAGCTGTTAGTCCTTGTCTGTAAAAAAAAAAAAAAATACATTTTGTTATGCAGGTAGTAATTAAGAACAACCTCCCACCAAAAAAAAAAAAAAAAAAAACCAAAACAAAAAAACCCCAACAAAACTAACCCTACAACCAACATCTTGTTAACCTTATTTCATGTTTTTCCAGTAATAAATATCTTGTGCCCCTGTCTACTATGGATGCATTCAAATTAAGGAGAAACCTAGTATTATAGCTCAGTTGTATCAAAAATGGTAAGAGATTGAAGCTCCTAATGGAGTTCTGCCCTAGTTTAATCCTTTTTGCTTTAAATAAAGTGTTTGAGGGTCAGCCACTGACATCCAATTTCTTTTTCTTCCTCTTAAGAAACACTCAAACAAACGGATTCATAAAGAATAAAAAATAACTAAGACTTTCTTTGTAACAAGGGCTTAGATTAAAAGCAACTGTATCCTTCAAAAGCTACAATCCTTGCAAATATGTAGACATTACCGAACTCTTAAGAGTTTTTTGTCTTCTGCAAGTCTGTTACACAACACTTTTTTTTCCCAGCTGTTGCAAATGCTTTGGTTTTAATAATTTGAAACTCAGCGATCTTCAAACATTTAAATTATCTAGAAAGGTAACAAAATCCAATTTTAGAACAAAATAATCAGTCCCCATTGTCATAAATTACTCTCATTTTGAAGAACCATTCTCACTTGGCCTTAAAGATACAAGATGACACCTGATAAAACAGAAAGTGAAGCAAAAACTTCACTCCACAATATGTAAACAATGGCCAAACTACATATATAACCGCCAATGTCTCCTGTCACAAGGAAAGTTCAGTTCAAGACTAGTTTATCAAGATAAAAAGTATCTCTTGAGGTAAAAAAAAAGATAAACAAAACCACTCAACAACTGAGTAACCTGGTATCTGCAACCAAATACTTGATATCTGAAGCAAACAAGAGGAGACTGGAAGAGATTTTCAGTTTTCCTAGCCTCTAAGAAGAGAATTCTTTGGGAAATTAAAGGTGGAGGGACTTACATGTGT
>JAWWMU010000121.1:7240641-7254886 GCA_035048155.1 Cinnycerthia olivascens
CAAACTCTCTTTCTTCTCTATGAGCCTGCATCTTTGAGACAATGGATAAGAGGAGGCGGACCACTTCCGCCATTCATTTGCTCAGCCTGCTGAAACGTCAGATCTGTCTGATCTTGTAGCAGAAGCATTATCCTTTGTTCTGATCAGGTTGCACAAATAGCTGTGCTTGTGTCAGTCAAAGAGCAGAGATTTTTCTTTTTATTATTTTTATTTTTATGACCAATATGATTTATGGCTCACACAACTCATTGTGTCATGCTAAAAATGTTGCAGTTTTGTTTTCCACCAGGCAGCTCTCCTACAAAAAACTCAGTTCAGTGTTACACACTAAGGAAGAAGGGGAAACTGCACAATGCTGTTGTTACATGTATGCTAGATGAATGAGCCAAAATATTTCTTTGTGCTCACACAAATGAGCACGGAGTCACCAGAAGCAGGTAAATGGGCTTGAGTTGAAGGAGTTAGAGGAAGCACAAGATTTCTGTAACTCCCAAAACATCCCACCACTTCTCTGAAGGTTGGGTACTCCTCGTGCTCATCAGCAACAGCTGCCTTTGCATGTCCTGACAGCTTACTGCTTCCCACACAGACAAATTGGGCTGGCCCCAGCCACCTTCACTGCTCTGGTGATATACCACTGCTCAGAATTCACACCTGGACTGCTTGCAAGCCATCTGCAAGTAAAGATACAAAGGTTAGCTACTGCCAGGTTGTGTGAACACAGAACATGGTGTTGTCTGGTGAGCAATTCAGTTTCCTACACTGACAGAAGGAAAATAAATCATCAACCTCTACTGATAGAGTCCTGACTCTCAAGAGGTTACAAAATGTGGCTTTAATTTTCCCTTCCCCCTGTTCTACCATAATGCACACTTGCTTATGAAAACAGTTGTTATCATAAATCCTTCCTCCTCCTAGGGCAGAAAACCAAATCAACCAGAAAATACAGGCAGTAAGTTCTTCAGAACTTCAGCACATCTGAAAGTTTCATTCAGACTGGTGGTTGAACTTCATCAACTACCTCCAAATTTCTTATATTTTTGTCTAAGTGTATGTGCATGACTATGCTGTCTCTGTTATCAGGTAAAAGCTCAAATACCCATTTATGGCTTCTAGCCAGCATTTAAAAAGAAAAAAAAATAAAAAAAATTGCTAATCCATGGTTGCAATGGAAAAAAACACCTACCACAGGGAAAAAATCCTCCTGCCTTTAGCCAAATATCTAAACTTTTCTCACAGCTGTAATATCACTCTGAATGCTTCACTACCTAACTTTAGTTTCACATACAGAGCATGGGGAATTATTGATGCAAATCTTTTGTACAAGCCAGCCAAAAAAAAACCAAAAAACAAAACATGGGTGGCTGTGTTTAACATTCCTGACTTTGCCATCAGAATCAATAGAGTTGCATGAAGATATTGCCATTTTTAGTAACTACAATATCCTCCAAAATACAACAACATTATATGATTTCTATTTCATAGAAGCTTTGATGTTCCATCTATTATCCCAGTCTTGCTTTAGCACATATTTTATATTAGAATGGGTTCCAGGAGGCATATGGCAATAGAACTAGGTCAACCATTAACCAAATAACAGGAAGCTGCTCTGCAGAACACACCCTTCAAAGCTTGCTTAATGAGCTGGCTCCTCAGAGAGTGTCCTTCAGTAAGGCTGAAGTTAACTGTTCCACAGGATTTTCCTTAAAGACACTAGGTCGCCCAAAGTAGGTGATTTATGGACATGACAGATTCTGAGGAGTCATCCCAGAGTGTAAAAGTATCTTGGCCAGATGAAGAACAATCCACAGTCACACATGGGACATTGAATACCAGGAACCAGCTCAAATAATTTCCTCATATGTGAGCAGAGCACATTCCACCATTAATCTGTTCCCACAGCTTCATCACTAGATAAAGATTTTTTATCTCTCTGTCTGGATTAGTCAATTCCATATTCCTCCAAGGTTTGGGAAGAAAAAAGGCTGATATTAAGCCCTGCAAGTCAGTGTCTGACTAAATTCTTCATGTCCTGCTTTCTCACAGATCTCATTGAGATACATGGATTTAACATCATCTGCCAAAAACAGTAGAAGAAAAGTCCATCATCATAGCTGATGTCTTCATTTGTTCCACCTCAATCTCACCAACTCCTTCCACTAAATATTGCATTCCACACTTCTAAGCAACCACAGATGCCCAAGCTTGACAGAGAAGTTTTTAGGACTGAGAAGCATCAGGCATGACAGAACAAAATTCATGCGTAACATGGAAATTAGAAAAAGTTCTGATTCATATTATACTGTCAACAAAGCAATAGAGATGGCCTGATCAAGTTGTTTTTAAACAAATAAAAGGCAAAGACTTGCCAGCATTCTAATGGAATGGAAGTTTGCCACTGATATCCATCACATAACTGTTGCAATAACATGATAACTCAACAGCCATGTACCACAGAGCAGTGTAAGCTTTTAAATTTCAGAAAAGTCACCATCCAGCTATGGGACTACAACCAAATCTTGACACTAGGATTATATGGGTACTAATATTAGTTTTCTGATACTCTCCTTAAAAAGGTATATAGCCTCTTATCTCTTTATCATAGTCTTCTTTCTGGACAGCATCTCTACAAAACAAAATGTTCAGAGATCCTGAAGTTATTATTTAACCAAACAAAGCTAATGATAAAAAAAAACCAAACCTCTCTACACCATTGCGAGGGGTAGGCTTGTATTTCTCCATAATTTCTAATAGGAATGACTGCTGTAAGCATTTTTATATATCAAGAGTTTCCCCCTTGTGACAAAAATATAAGGCAAAAAGCCTATGTCTAACAGACATTCTTCTACTAGAGCCTCCATAACTGAGAACTTCTCTGCAATCAAATGTTTGTGAGGTATGCAGTCAGGTCCATCTTTCTGGAAGTGGCTCTTGCTGGTTCACTAGATAATAATTCCAGTTCCTAATTACAGGCACAGGAAATGATAAGGCATCCATGATGACTGGGAAAACAGTCAGTGTGTGTGATCATATGTCCCTGCAGATTGCTTTGTATCTTAAGCGACAGCTCCTTGCTGAAACAGGCTAACTCAGTGGAAGACTGCCAAGCATGCTGTGGTGAGATTATCATCTTAGTAGTTATTTATAATAAATTATCTTCAGCAAGTAGCACCTTTTTCAGTAGGAAAAAAGTCAAGGACAATGTATTTTCTTCATAATACAGAGATGGTCTATAAGAAAATGTGCAGACCATATCTGATGCCATTGTTCATTTGCATATGAAGAAGCACTTCAGATGAACATTCCTCCTGAATGTTCTGAAAACTGTTCCAACACCACTAGAAAAAGCAGAAAATTACCAGCCACTACAAGGTACAACTTGCAATGGAAATTACATGGGTAGACAGAACAGAGTGCCCATACTTTATTTTTTAAAAAATCTTTTGATTTGCCTGCCTATTTGTATGAACCTTCATATTTCTGATGGTGAAACAGCCACACCATGGTATATCTATGGAACCAAGGAGTTCTGCCCTGAGAGATGATATTCAAGTCTCATATAACACCTCAGTGCCATTTATTTGCAAGTACCCTATGCAGAAGTGCCAGAGTCCCATAACTCCAACCAAAAGATCTGAAGGAGGCCAGAGGAGCAGTTTTAAGGATGGAGTTATAGAACTAATAGTCTTCACATACAAGCCGTGTTTTATATGCATCCCCTCCTCCCATCACCAAATTGCAACTGGGGAAACATACCTGTGGGTTGACTACTCCCACACTCTCACTCCAGTTCTTAGGAATTCATGAAGAAAGTCATGCTTTTGCAGGGCAGCCACAGAACGGCATCTAAGACAAGGATTCATTCAAGGGGATCTGTAATATATTCTCTGAAGATCCTGCTGAACAGGCAATGGAAACCATGAGAGCTCTGATTATGAAGTTCAGCTCTGCTGTGCCCACCAAGAAGCAAGTTCTGGTATTCCAGAGTTTCCCAGGCTGTAGCTGCAGGAAGGTAATTCCAAATGTTATGGGTGGGAAAAAACCCTAAACCAGTTGACAAGTGTGTGACTGAGCTGACAGAAGATATATCATCAGATTTTTTAAGTCCATTGTGCTTAGTAAGCTTATTTAGAAATCTTTATCTGCAGACTTAGATAGACTAGTAACAATATTTGGCTCTTCAAAAGAAAAAAAAAAAAAAGAAGGATTATCATGGCATTAGCCAAATAGGACAGAGGCATTCTAAAAATGCATTTCTGGTAAAACGAATGCAAGAACAGTTACAGTAGCTTTCTACAGTTTCTTAGTAATTACAGAGTTTCAAGGTCTACACAGTATCACAGCATTTCATACCTTCTGCATTTCCCAGCGGCAGTTAAATGTTCTTAAATGGTTACAGCTTTTGAACAAACTGTGTCTGCACTAAAGCCAAAAGGATCTACAATGAGCTTCATCTGAAGCTCAGGACTTGCACACGACTGAACTCTTCTCTTTCTCCAGATCTGCTCAGCCTTTCAATCTCCCCTCAGCCCCTTTTATAACCCATCAGACATGCTTCTGGAGTGTACTTCATTGCTTTGTGTTTGGTGTTTGTTTTTTAAAAAAGAAACATACACACAAAACAAACAAACAAACAAAACCCCAACAAAAACAAAACCAAGAAAAAAAAGCCCCACAGGTTCAAAAAGAGAAAGAGAGGAAGAAATGGAACCCTTCTGGGCTGAAGTTTCCAGATAACAAAGCAGAAGGTAATTGTTTAATACGAAGTATGAAAGCAGCACAAAAGGACAAGATGCGGGTGGGGGGGGGGTGGGAATCTGTTAAGGCTTCCTGCACTGGCATGAAATGGCTGCTTTCCTTCTTGCTGCCAGCTCCCATGCTTCATGTTGACATTACACATCCTGCGCTGTAGATCCACCCCCATGCTGATGCTTGCCCAACACTTATCCCCTGCGTCACAGCAGTGGTAACAGGACTGCTGGCTCTGCAGATCCAGGAGCACCATTTCAATGCCTAACACATGCAGCAACTGGACACACTACCAGATATTCTGGGATGGTTAATGGCACTCGCAATGCTGTACTGCTTTGCCTAACCTTCTGTTAACCAGATGGCCTGTTCTCTTCTCTTGGGATCAAACTATCAAATTTTATTTTATTAATCTCTACCAAAATGCAGGGATGGTTTGGAGCACTCATATCTGGTTTATCTCCAACAGGATTGCTAAGATGAAAATGACCTAAAAATAACTGGAAATGCTACTTCCCACCAACAGAGAACAAGATCTTTTGGAGTAAATATTTAAATGATTTGCCAGATGAACCACCACAGCAGCATGAACCAGCATGGACAGGAACTTGTATTATGCACACATGCACAAAGGTACACACTTCTGCCATTGTGAAAGAATCTAGGTTGCATTTGTCCTGATCCAAAACACTTTTGTCTTCAACAAACCATTATTATATTAGTATCTATTCAAGCCAATCCCTTAATTAAGAGGAAAAAAATGAGGGGGAAATGCCTTCCAAAACCACCACAGTAGTGATGGAGCTCCAGAATGCATAAATATCATCCAAAGGCAACACAGCAACAGGAATGTTCTCATCTGCAAAATCACATAAAATCATACTTCAGGGACATGCCAGCACTAATTGGAGCCAAAGTTGAGTATTTATAACATACATGCTCCTGCTGTCAAAATACAAAGAGTGAGAATGAAAGAAGGATCACAAGAATGAAAGTGAAAGAACTATCTTATGCATATGCTTCCGCTGCTTCTTGCAAATCTGCTACAGCCATGCCCTCACATGCAACCACAAATGAGCATCTCATGTATGTAGGTGGAAGCTGATGAAAGTTAAGGGCACCCTCAATTCAAGATGTAATTTTCAAACACCTCCCTGAAAAGCTCCACAAGAATTACTCCATGTAGTTAAGGATCTGATCTTCAAATGTTTACTCACACAAGTAGTTGCAGTGAAAATTCAGAATCAGTGCACAGCGACTGCTCACATGAATGAGCTCTTAGAGCATAAGGGCTTTAGCTCCCATCATCTATTATCCACCAAATGCACTACGGTAACTATGAAAATGCAACAGTGGTGATGTCTGACCTATTAAAAAGTCTTTGTTAACATTCCTAACAGTGGCAGTGAGCAGTTATAAAATAATAAACAAAGCACACATGCCTGCACAATAAACAAAATCCTAGGAATGTAAGTAGAATCCTGTAAAAGCTGCAGTTTTGCTGCCTTCCAAAGGAAATAGGAAGCAAATCCACATAAAACATAACTATACTAAATAATTAAATTCTGTTCTTCATGGCTACCACCACAGTGCAGTTCTACAAAAGCCCAACTAGGTTCACTGCTCAGAGTGCTGCACACATGCATTTGTCTGAGGCTGGATCTTTTCAATCTGAAGCTCCCAACCTCTGCTGGCTGGGGTGTCAAATATGCTCAAAAAGGATGGCACTGCTCCTATTCAACTTCCTGCATGTGACTAACTTGTGATATGGAAGGAGATCACAAACTGTCTTCTTCACACCACCTGGGCAACTAAAATGTTCTTGTAGTCATCCATTACTAAAAGTCTTACTGAGACATGAATAACCCTCCAATCTGGATGTCAACAGATCAGCAGGTATTGCCTTCAGCTCATAACCCAACTGCTAAATTCACCTGTAAAGAGGATTAAATGTCTTCAGAACATCAAGGAAACAAGCATGAGAACAGGCGGTATGACATTTTAACTCCATCTATCTTTAAAATTTCCCCAAAGAGCAGGATTTTTTTAATGTCCCATTTAAGTTACTAACTCATCATCATATGACTGGCCTTCACTGCCATGACATACAAAACTTCAGTATATGGTGACAGGCCCCCTAGAAAGTCATTCCACAACCTGAAACATCATCTACCCTTCAAACACACTAAAAATAGATTCCTCACCCCCTTGAGGTTTCAGCAGCTCATCTGATATTACAGTACAGTATTAAGAAACCTATGTAGACATGAATTCTTAAAATAAATATCTTCAGAGATAAGACCAGAATACCAGCAAGCAAACTATATTCCTGTATACCACTGGTGAACCTGTGGAAGCACTGAAGAACCATGGAGGGCAACGACCATTCCATGTTCATTTTGCAGGAGCACAGTTCACGCAACTTTTGGTCAACCTGCCTGACATCTTGCCAAGCAACTTCTGACTCTCTGAAAGACATTTTATGAGTACAGCCTCAAGCAATTTTTTTTATGTGGTTCCTCAGGAGAACACACTGAAAATCCTTGTCTTCCCCCATCCCCTGCCCCATGGCGCAACGAGAGCAGCACACTGGTAGAGTGTGTGGAATGGAGAGTTCATTGTAGTATTTTACCACCTCTGAAATCTGATCATTTTAAAATAATTCAGGTTTACTCATTAATTCATACAAAAACCCAAACATACTGACTCACACTCTCAGCAGCCCCAGTGAGTAATACAGTTATGTCCTTGGAGCCAGAGATTTCAGGTCTCACACATGCACGAGTGTTCTGGCAGGAGAAACCTGCGTACTCTTGTGTAACAACAGCTTCTTCTCAGTCTACCAGGACGGAAACACACCAGGAGTCAGCACCATTGGGGGTTAAACACACCCATCCTGCAAGGCAGAATGTGGCCTTGGGTCACATTTACCTACAGAAGAGCCGCTGGAGTGCTCCTCTGCCCAGGCCGTGGTGCTGTTGCACAGTGGGCTGTTTCACACCATATGCTTGATCACAGACAAGAGAACTTGGCCTCTGCATGACCTGACACAGCTGAAAGCTGATATACTTTCTCCCTACTGCCTGCCCCCAGCAAAGATAAAAGGTCATTTAGACCAAAATGAACCTGTCCACACTGCCTTCAAGTTACAACAATTCAACTTTCGGGATACACTCCTGGCCAGGAACCCAAATCCCTTCTTGCAGGGCTGCAAGCCACAGCCATATGACAGAGCAGGAACAATTCAGTACTTCGAGGGCTAATTAACCAGGCTGAGAGCTGTCTGGCTGCTTTCAATTTTCCATCAGCCGTTTGCTAAATTTTTTACACTTGTCAAGTTATTTAGCTGAGCATGATAAAAGCAAGGCTTGAGAGACCACCAGTCCTGGAGGTCCCACATCCTGCAGTTCGAGCCACTCAGCTGTAGATGAAAAGGAGGGGAAAAACTGAAATGCAAAATTAGAGCTTCCAGTCAAATACACAGAGAAATAATTCCAAATTTGTTCATATTGATCTTTTATTTATTTATTTGTCTTCAAGATGTCACTTGTCTCACAACACAGAAGAAAACAGGGTGACTGTTGGCCACTGTCTTCCAAACTTCGCTGCATTACCAACTAAGTAGGTAACTGTGTATGTATATTTATTTGTCCATACTCACCACAAGCAGCAACACAGTTGAGAAGACAGGCTCAGTAAGAAATATAGCAGTGACACAGAAACAAGGTGGCAGGTAATCACATCTCTTCTCTCAAGCACTTGCCCAGAGAAGAACAGCTCTGCTCCAGTCTCACACACCAGAACCACTCACAAAAGGAAGCTTTTCTTTCCTTATCTTGGTTTAACAAATACAGCAGCAGAATCCAGCACCAGGGTTGTAATTTCTAACTGTGTTAAACCCTAATTATGCCTATTTTACTGGAAAGAGGGATAGATGATTGAAGGAATAAAAAAATTAAGAGCAAGATTTCAAGGTCTGGTCGGCAATTCTTTGGTCTCCTTTCATTTTGGTCAGAGAGATCCAAATATCCTTACAAAAAGACATATGACCAAAAATATACCTGAGTCTGACTGGACTGAAGAATTCAAGTCTGAAATAAACTAAATAAACCTCCATGGGCCTCTTAAGTACTCTCCAGAAGCAGTTTGTTCAACTAGAGATGAGTACTCATCCTTGACTTTACTGCATCCCCCTCAAGACAAGCACTCCTCAAGCTATTACAAGTTTAGCCCAGACTGCAGTTATCACTTTAATAAAAACATGAAAATTAATTTAAAAAAAAAAAAAAAAGGCCATGACACTGAACTTGTTAAGCAATCACCACTGACTTAAACCACTTTCACCAATCCCTCTGGAATTTCTGACCTAGGCTCCATGTAAGCTACCCATTAAATGTCAACAAGAGGGAGGCAGAAATGAAAAAAAAAAACAACAAAACAAAACCAAACAAACCTTTTCAACATTAACAGCCAGCTTAATTTTGACTTTTGGACCACAGCAAGGCCTTTATTAATGATCCCTTTCCCAGCTGCACACTCAATTAAATTAAATTAAAGCAAGTCAGTTATTAGAAGGTAAATGAACTACCCTCCACACCATTATCATGCAGGACCAAAATCTTCCAGCACAAGTAGTCTCTCCTTTCCACCTAAACAGCTTTGCTATTTATTTGACAAATAGTGAGAGAAAATTTAAAAACATGTGCCTGTGGGAACACAGGTTTCAAGTGTTACATTCCTCCCATTCTGCTCTTTGGAGAGGTCTGGGGACAGTGTGTGGGAGGAATGTGTTTTCCTGAGCCCCTGGCAGGACACCCCCCTCCCCCCCACCCCCGTGATAACTGGCTATTGTATTTTGAAGCATTTGCATGACAACAGTCCAACCCAGGATGACCCATCTTCTTCCCAAAAGGAATATCCTGTGATGCCTTCTTTCCACAGCCACTGATACCACCCCAAGCCACTGTTTGAACCTAAGAGCTGCAGGAGGAAAGGAAGAGTTTGCTCATCCCAGCAATGCAAAAGAAGCCCCCATTGTCCTACCAGGCCACGGAAACACTGACCACATGTGCATCAGAAGATTCCATTTTTAGCATCTTTCAAAACAAAGTCTTCTCTTTCACATTATCATGAGCACACTGAATCCTCAGTCTTCCTATATCATTCTCTGCAATGTCTGCTTTGTTTTGTCTTGAAAAATCGTTCTCCTGCCTCTCTACCCCATGCCACTGCTCTATTAGCAGCAAGTTTCCACTGCACATAATTATGGCATGCCTTAGCCTACTTTTTTCTGTTTGCTGAATAGCTCTGCCTATTTTCTTCTTGTGCTGATGCTACCATTTACTTTTCCTGACACTCTAATCCTTGTATCCTTTGAAGGCCTGACTTCCTCCACACCACAAGAGCAGCTGGGGTTCTCAGGCCCCTTTCCAGACCTTTTTAATAGCAACAGTAATGCTACTCTGATGAACATCCCACTTCCTAATCTTCAGGTCAGCACAGAGCCTGCATCTGTAACAAGTGCTGCAAATACACCAGCCAAGGCTGCTGAGCACCCTTTATCCAAATGACTATCAAGTTATTAATTGCATATTCCTGGAACTGGAAGGAGAAGGAAAAACACTGTCACATAATGAAAGCACTTGGCTTCTTCACACATACTCCCAATTAGAAGGTCTTATTTTCCACCAGGAAGTAACAAGTGACACACTTCAAGAACCAAATTCTTAATTTAACTGGTTCAAAACTAATAGAAGTAGCCCAGTGAATGAAGTGTTTTCTCAGAATTATTCATCCTCAACACAGCATTGCAATGATTGCTACCCTAATAAGCTCTAAATAAGTCCTTCCTAATCACTCATGACATTGATGCTGTGCCTACAGCCCTTTATGCTGACACTATTAAACAAGTATTCTTAGAGACTAAGTCTGACTCCATTTAAGAGCAACTCCTGAACATCCTGAGATCTTCAATTTCCATCTTCCTTCAGTTACCAGTTAAACTCAACTTAATTAATGCCTTCTCCTGATGGATCTTACCATCTTCTACCAATGAAGCTGCTTTTAGCCGAAGCCAAAATCCCACTCTATTCCCCTTAGACAGTAGCTGTGGAGCTCCATAATTATACTACAAAAACCAGCCAAAAAGGATGAAACTATTGACCAAGGTAAAATACAGTGTATAGCACTGTTGGTAAGACTGGGACTGATGTTTTGATAACCAGCGTATCTCAAAAATTACTTCATAGCAGTCAAAACCAATGATGAGGGAAAGCTCTTTCTCAAACACTGCTTAAAGAAAAGTTCTTTCAAGTAGTGATTAGGCCAGGATATTTTGAGTTACTGCAGTAACATATGTTGCCTCAAGCTGACCAAAACAACTACACCAAGATCTTCAACTCCTAGACAGCTGAAAAGAGCCCAGAGGAAAAAAAAATTACATTGTATCTAAGATTGTGTTCAACTGCAAGACACCAAGCACAAAGATTCTCCTTTCCTCATCTCAAACTCCTTCCTCTTCTTCAAATCCCTTCAGAGATGTATTTGTGCTGCAAGCTCTGGCACAGCTTAAAAAAGCTCAAGAGATGAGGGGCAGACTTTTTAAATCTTTGGTATTGTTTTGAAAGTTAAAAGAACAAAACGGAACAGAAACCAAAAACAGACTCACATGACCTTGTAGTTACCTATGTATTGAACTTCCCAAACACAAGCTGAAAGCAGAAAAATACTTCCAAAACTCAGCACACAAATGAAGACCACTTCTATTAAACCTGGTCCCCTAAGTTTGGAAACTTCTACTAAAAACCTTTTTTTTTCTGGCTACAACCAACAAGATAATTATCATAAGTCAATCTATCTCCCTTCCTCCCCCCTTTTCTTCCTTCAGCACTGGCATACAAACCATGCTATTTTAACTTCTTTCCTGTTCTCCCAGTTCTTCTGGAACATTTTATTTTCAACAGTCAACTTATTTGGAGAAGTGCCATGCTGAAGTTCAACCATGTACAATATTAACTGTATCTCTGCCAGAAGCTGAGGACTTGCATCACATCACCTTCTCCAACACCTTAATGAAACAATTTGAGTTCCTCTCTCTGAGAAGTTAGCAGATGTTTAAGCAACCTTCATTCTCATCACACTCCTTTTATTTCCCCCCCCTTCTCAAAAGTTATTCTGACTCTCTGAAGAGTAAGATGGAATTTATCCTTCTCAATTAACACTCAGCAGACCTCCTGCTTACCTCCTTTGGGCCCAGGGATTTTTTGACTGTTTAATACCCTAGAGTGAAGCAACTATTTGAAAAGCAAGCAGCCATTTGGACTGATGAAGGTCAACATCTCTGCTGAAGCCAGCAATTAGAAGTTCACACTTGAACACATCCTGGATCAAGTATGCAAGTTACATAAATCATACAGTTCTGGCACTGGTAGCAGATCATATTCATCCAGAACAAGTTCATAAAATGTATAACCTACTTCAAAGTAGAAAAATATATGTTAATAGTCAAAATAAGAGAAATATATGATGCTAGATGCGTATTTCCATTATTTTTCTCCTACAATGTTTTGGAAGCGTAATAAAATATAAGGAAACAAAATACACAAAACAACACAGACATCTTGGTCTTTGTAGACCTTTCCTGATCTGTGAAAAACAGGACCCCCTTCCTGCATCAGCAGCTTCTTCCAATCATGGACTTTTGTGTGGTGAAGCTTCAACATGGGGCAATATTAGTTAGTGAGTAGTACAAAGCTATTCACCAGTTTCACACTTTCAAGTTCTTTTTATACAGTTTCTTACATCAAAGCAATATTCTTCTGCCCATTTAAGGAAATTATCCACAACACCACACAGTGAAAGTGTTACAGTAAACTCAGGTAATCTCAATTTATATTGTAACTCCACACATGTTGTTTGCAAAAATAGGAAAACCAAATAGAAAATGCTAATTTACACAGGGTTTCTGAGAGTCCCAGATTTCAAGAGACATCTTTTGAGGTCTTCTCAAGTAATCTTCCTCAAACTGAACACTGTACTATTATAAGACTTAAGTTCTTCCCATTTCATTTTTAAGGCCAAAATTAAACTTGCCCATTCTTTGGAGCTCAGAGGAACATCTGCCAGATGTCCAGACATCTATGTTGAACAATAGTCATCTACTTGCCAACTCTCTTTTTAATCATCCTTTTATCAGTCTCCATAAGAGTCAATCCTCTTTTAAGTCAAAGTGCACAACACTAACAAATTTGTTGTAAAGGTTACTGGATTGGAAGGATCATATTTTTTTCCATTTTCACTCGCAGTTGCCCTGCTTTCCCTTTCCAGTACCCCATTATGTACTCATATTCTTCACAGCATAGGCATATGCATTATTGTAGTTTTAGTTTTCTTCTTGCAATAAAATAATATTTTTTATTATGGAAGGAAATTGTAAATATGACATCTTAAGTTTCTTATTAACATAAGCCAGTGTGAAGCCAGTGAAAATGTAAAAAGAAATAAAATAATTCTTTAAATACTTTTAAAGCAGTGGTTCATAGGCTATGTCTAGTAGATGTGAGAAAAGTGATTAACAAAAGCACATTTAAAATACTGGAGCATAAGCTACCAATGCTTATTCTTTCTATTAGAGATTGGACCAAGAAAAAGTTCTGTGTGCCCCAAACCAAAAGCAATTGAAAGCCATTGTCTGAATGAAGAAATTTATGCCTGATTAAGAGGAACATTCATGTCACCACCGTGGCATGAATTAAGATCATCTTTCTGAAGCTTCTTTAAAAAACAATGGAGTTTGGAGCTTTTTCTTTTGTTTGGGATTTTTTTGGGTAGAATTGTTTTGTGTTGTTTTGGTTTTGGCTTTTTTTTTACTAAAAGTTCTTAAACTAGTGTTTCGACAGCAAGGTGAACTTCAGTCTGTCTTGGCAGAACCACAGCAAGAAGCACAATTAAAAGAATTTAATTCTCTGAAGAGGTTTCAGCTTCATAGTGACAAAACCCAGAAAACAAAACAAAACAAAAAAACCCATTAAAACTACTGCAATGTTGTTTGGTTTTCAAGGTTGTAAGAGGTCCTCCAAAAAGATCCTGATCTTAAATCTTGGACTTGTTCTTGGATTACACATGCCAGGTCCAAGGGCAGTGTATCTGCAGGGCACCCTCTAATGCCAGCACCGGGCTGACCTCTCTGGATGTGAGAGGAGATTCACAGCTCTGAAATACAAACACTCTTCATATGGTCCATATAGGGGATGGATATTTGGGACCTGACTCAAATAAGCAAAGGTTAGTGGGTAATTTTTCAGTTTTTCTTCAATGGCTGATTTAGACCTGTACAGAGACTGAAAAATGCATCAAAAAATATCACCTCAGGGAAAAAAAAAAACAAAACAAAACACTGCAGCAACAGCAAAATCAACCAACCAACCAAAACCACAAAACCAAAAGCAGTTAACCTCTCTTTTTGTAAAAATATAAGATTCAATATACCTGAAATGGT
>JAWWMU010000121.1:7729842-7744464 GCA_035048155.1 Cinnycerthia olivascens
GACCCAATCCTGGAAACCCTAGACCCCCTGGGCGTGTCGGGATGTCACCCTTTGCCTCTGGTATAAAACCCCCCGCACGACTGTGCTTGAGGTCTTTCGCTCCTGACCCCTTCGGCTACAATAAACTTGGGCTGGAACCTCACGGCGAAAGGTTTCTTCTCTCTCCTTTGCTCAAACTGGTCGAGCTGACTGACGCTACGTTTCAGAGCCCGCTGCTCTAAAGGTCCCACCTGCAGGCATCTCCGTTCGCCTGGGTGGCTCCCTGGACGTGTTGCAGCTCCTGGAAACTGGGCTCGGGCAGCTGCGACAGCTACAGCCTTGGATACAGCCAGAAGGATGTGAAAACCACTTCTCAGTTAAAAGCAGGCCATTTTTTGCTTCCCTCTATTATACTGGCAGCCAGACCTCTGTAAATAAATCAGGGGAATTTCAGCAGCTGACACAGGGGATTGGTAATGCTGAGGCAGCCCTACTTGTGGTCAGACCCTGAGGGCTAGGCTCCTCCTGGTGACAGCAGACAGTGCTACTGTGTTTCAGAGGGCATTGGAGGGACCTGGAGAAGCCCATTCTGCAGTGATGTGAGTTTTGATCCTACCATCTTGTGTGTAGGCACATGAAGATGAGTATGTGACACTTGGGGGCATGTTTTAGCGGTGGGCTTGGCTGTGTTGTGTTAACTATTGGAGCTGATGATTTCAGAAGGCTTTTCCTTCCTGCATTATTCTGTGTTTCCCTATGTCTGTGATTCTGTGAATATAGACATAGTGTGAGCGTTCCTGCTGGCTATGGCTGCATCCAGCCCTGAAAAACGTATCACAAAACTCAGTTTCTGCATGCTGAGATGAATTGTTAAACTCCATTTTCACTATGGCTAAGCTTGGTTTAATAAGTGACCCAGCTGAACCTGGTGAAAAGATTTGCTTCTAAACTCATGGAGGTATTTTAACATTGTACTTTGGACCACTGAGATATACCTTCCAGCACTGCTTGTCATCTCTACTGGCCTTCTGGTAATTCTCCTTTGAGTCCACTTTCATTTAAGGCTTATTCCCCTCTCTGCAGAAAATACTTCTTCACAGTAATCCTATTTCATAATCCCTTCCATGATTGTTCAGTTTATATTGTCTCGAACTTCCCATGATTTTTGGCAAAGCAGCAATCTGATCTCTGCAGGCTTGTCCAATCCCATCCTCTGTTCTGTCAAGATCAAAACTTCTCAAAAACACCTATGTCCTTTCCTACTCTTTCCAGACATGGTTCAGACAGAGCCGCACAGCTTGACAGAGGACAGCCGAATTGCTCAAGTACCATGGAAAGGATGCCCAGTGCTTACTGCTGCTTTGTAAACCTTGTGCAAAACTGGCTCTGTAAAACCTGTAACACACACCCCATTGCCTCTAGGAAGATAAGGAGGACATGACAGTAATTTCTGCTGCATTTCTGTTGATGTCTTCTCAATGTTGCCTCTGAGGCATGGTAGTGAAAGAGAGTTTTTAGTGTTTTATAGAAAAGTCTATTACAAATTAAGTTAGGGAAGTCCCTCTTTCACATGAGATGATGTGATGTAATCTCTGTACTCCCTTTTGATGAAAATGGGGCTGCAGCACTTTGCAGACTCTTGCCAGAAGAAACTGAATCGTTTTACAAGCACTAGTTTTCCTGACTTGCGCCTCAGCAGCATGGACAAGCCACTGGAGCTGTCTCTCCCAGGCTCTCCCACGAGGGGGAAGAGCAGTGGCTGAGGGGCTGAACACCAGAACTTTGGCCACAGCCATGGCCCCATGTTCCCCACCCAGGGAAGGGGCTATAGATGCAGGCCCCAATGCTCGCCCAGGAGCATCACTGTGCTCCCAACAGCAGTGGAATAATTTCTGCCTCATTTGAATAATGGGTTAATTAGTGCTTCTCTGTTTAATATTGCTGCATTTCCGAATCTATCAAAGTCTGTGAAAGCTTTGTCATGTGTTTTATGGGGATTAGGAGGCAGCAGAATTTATATAAAATATGGAAAAATGATACATGAAAAGGAAGAAATTATTCCAGAGTAGAAGCCATTAGCATAAACAGTAAAAATTAAGTTTGTTTTTTATTTTTTTTTAATCTACTTTAAGAATTCATATATACATTTTTGGGCCTCATTCTCTCTCCTAGCACCATGCAGTGCTATGGCAGGACCCAGGTCCATGACAGGATGCACTGGGCTTGTTGTGCAAAGCCTTGAGTGACCTGGAAGCATTCTGCTCTTGCAGGGCAAGTAAAAGCTGTTAGGAAACACCTGGTGGTGGGTGTGGTCAGCTCCAAGAGTTTTTTCTGCTGCGACTTCAGCAGAAGAGAGGAGGAGCTTTGTTTGAAGGGACTCTGTAGGTGGTGCAGAGAGCACATCTATATCTTTCTCTTTTTTTCCTGAGAAATAAGTGGAGATAAATAATTCATAAGGAGAAACAGCACAGAGTTGAATTTGATACCATTCCTCACAGAGCAGGCTGCTAAAACACAGAGTACATTCTGCCAGGACCAGATGAAAACTTACTGTCTAAATGCATGAAAACATATTAGGAATCCAAGCAGGGTTTCTTAGCATGAAAATAACTGTGGGTGAAGTCAATAAAATTTTATGTTGTAGGAAAAAACTCATGAGATCATTGCATAAATGAGAATTAATTGGTTCAGGTTGTGCACATGCTGAATCTGAGCATTCCCCTTTATCATCATTGTGAGTGCAGAGTCTCTGAGCAGACCAGGAGCCTTGCTGTCTCCACTGGCAGGGCAGGGTCCGCAAGTCAGGGAACAAAACAGAAGAATCATAGAACCACAGAATCATTCAGGCTGGAAAATTCCTCTAATATTAGGCTGGAAAAGTCCTATAAAATCATTGAGTCCAACCACTAACCCAGCACTGCCAGGTATACCACTAAGCCATATCCCCAAGCCATGTCTACATGTCTTTTAAATCCCTTCACCATGGGAAGCCTGTTCCAACACTTGACAACCCTTTGAAGTAAAGAAATTTTTCCTAACATCCAAACTAAACTCCCCTGAAGCAACTTTAGGCCCTTTCCTCTTGTCCTCATATGCTCTGAGAATAGGCCAAGCTGGGGAAAGATCTGAATAGCAAAAGGCTCATTGGAAGGCAGTGAGAACCCAATATTGGTAAGTACTGATCATTGTTTGTTAAAGTATAGCCACCAATGTCACTAGAATTTCCTTTAATGTGAACATTCATGATATGCATACTGGCTCTTCGCTGTAAAAGTGATGCTTATGGCAGACTCCTGATGTGGGGCTATCATAGCTTTACCAGGACATGTGGGAGCCATTCATGAAGATAAGAGAAGACGCTGGATGCTGATTTACCTCTGGGGATCTCTTGAACCAAAGTCCAAGCCACCCCCTTTACACCAATGAGTGGAAGTATGGGCTGTCATGTTGTCTGGTTTTAAGCCAAAACTTTAAAATCTGATGTTAATTTGTCTCACTTTGCCCATCAATGACATTTCAATTGAATAGAAGCTTGTGAAAGTCCCTGACACCAATCTTTATTTTTAAAATTGCTCTAGAGAACCTCTAGGGTCAGCTGGCAATTACCTGTGTTACCGGGCATCATCCTGCTTCAGCACCGATCATCATCTTTGCAACTCCTTGTCAGGCCAAGGCTGCATACTGTTCTAACCACCCAGGAAGTTAGTCACGAGAAGAGGTGTCCCACTGGCAAATAGATAAGCATGTCTGAATGCATTCTAGAGGTATTCCTCGTAGTTCAGCTCATTTACAAGTGGCCAAACAAACCTGTTTGTAAGCTCTATTTGCCATGGTTATACATGGACTGGTTACAGCATGAAGAAACAGAAACAGCAAGGAAATGTCTTGGGAATGCCCTGGTTTCATAGCTCCCTTCTTTCCTGGCTTTGTGGTGACTTGCCAAAACTAGTAACCAGCACTAAGCATCATCTGTGGCGGTTTGTGAGGAGGGACCCTGAGCTGGTGCCACCTACAGAGCTGGGAGGATCAGTCCTTTCACCAGAACAAGAGATGTGGGAGTGCATCAGTCATTCCATACCCTTGATGTGGTCGGTTATCTTCTCAGCCATCAGCAACTTTCATTACCCTGAGAACTCTGACTACCAATCCAAGGCATGATTCCTTGTTTGCAGAGATAATATCAGTGGCTGGAATAATCCATTGACCTGATCCAAATGGAAAAGTAAACACTATTTCCATCCAGGGCCCTGTGTGCTAAACCTTTTGTGACACTCCGGAGGATGAACTCACACTCATTAAATATTTCAGTTCCCACTTATATTGCCCTTTGCAATGGAAACTCTTACCTCTGTTTTTACTTTACAACCCTTGTAGGGGATAGATCATCCACAGTTCTGACTCAGACCATTAAGGGCATGTTGAGAAATAACTTTGAATTCCCAGAAGACTAATTTACGTCAGCAAGCAAGAAGATAATCAGAGTCATAAATCTTTGTGTCCATATCTCCTGATTGCTTTAAAAATATCAGGACAATACTTTCTATCCCTTAACCAAAAGCAGAAATTCAGCTTGGTTTTCCTAATATCTGCAGAGCATGGTAGTTAGACTGGTTTATATCTGCCTCATTTCCAGCCAGCTGGAATTAAGAATGACCTGTAAATCCATAATTTTACTTCATTGATCAGTTCTTCACCATAATTGGCAACAACCTATGAGGAAATGGATGTTCTGCATCAGGCAAATGGGAATTTTATTGATGTAGTATTGGGAAAGCAATAGTCATGATTAGCAAGCTAAAATGTTCCTATCCTTGATGTTTGTTTGAGAGCAGTATTGGTGTCCTCCTGCCTGCATTTTACCTGGGGTGTTCATGGGAGTTAGAAAATCTGTTCTATTTAATATTTATAGGCAAGCTATCTTATGCATCTAGCCCTCTATTAATCAAGGTAACCATGTATGTTCCCTCTACTAATATTAATGGCAGTGAACACAGGTGTCAGTGCAGGGATTCTGAAATTTTTCCTTAGGATTAGCAGCCAATTTTTCTTTTTCTTTCCATCTTCATTCCACACACTTCCTAAATAGGCAAACAAAGCCAGCTGCAACACCAGGCTCTTCTGCTGATCCCCATGCTGGAGAACAGCAATTCCTTTCACTTTAGGAGAAACATGAATACCATGAATAATTTGGTTTATGAAGGCCATGTGCTCAACTACAGCCTTTGCCCTTGTGTCAGTTGTAAATCACAGAGGGACAGATTGGAAAGAGTTTTAAGATCATGCAGCCCAGCACCAGCAGTACCAAGGCCACCACTAAACCATATCCTCAAGAGCCACTTCTACACATCTTTTAAATTACCTCCCAGGATGGTGACTGTACCACTTCCCTGTGCCAACACCTAACAACCCTTTTGGTGCAAAATTTTTTCCTTATATCCAATCTAAATCTCCTCTGGTGCCACTTGAGGCCATTTCTTCATCCTGTGAGAAGAGGCCAATTTCCCTCTTCCTACAACCTTTTCTCAGAGGGTGGTAAATCCCCACTGAGCCTCATTTTCTCCATGCTAAACAAACTCATCTCCCTCGGCAATCTTCACCAGACTTGTACTCCAAATTGTCCTGCAGCCCTGTTGCCCTTCTTTACATCTGCCCAAGATTTAAGACACATCAACAGCAAAAAATCAATGTCCAGGGAGGAGCCACAGACATATCTCTGCTGTCCTTATGTTCTGATCATGGGAAAGGAGAAACAGATCCCTTTACTCCAAGGATAAATATAGCCTTTAATTAAATAAAATAGATTCCTTATAAAAATGGTTCCTGATTGGACAGGGTGGCATCAACCCTTTTATTGCTTTTAAGAGTGAAAACGGAGAACCTTCCTGGTGGGCCTTGTAACAGAGACTTTTAGATGGTTCCCCAAAGCTCTCAAAGAGCAATCAGGATAACAAAGTGTTGATGGTGACTTTTCATGACTCCAATTGTACATCTGTAGAGGTAAAGATTCATAGTGTGAGGGCAGTTAAAGAAAATTTAACTCTCTCTATGGAGCTCCTAAATAATTTTAATGTGCCATTTACACTCCTTGCATTCTGCCTTAGGAAGACACCTGATTATGTTGATAGAAGTGAATAGGGCAAGAGAGTTAATCCTGTGTCAGTTATTGGGTGGCCGTAATGAGATCAATTTTCTCATTTTATTTCCTGCTCATCAATCAACCTTATGCTTGTTGGGTGTCACTGAATTTGTGTACAACAGTAAAATAAAGATATTTAGATTTACTCTAATAAAATATTGTACCAAGGGCATATTAAACTATAGAGAAAAATAGGAACAGCTCTAAAACATCTTGACTTGAAGTCTGCATATAGCAAAAATGCTCCTTGTTCAAATGTAACTTGTCTTTAACTCTTCATTTTTCTCCAGAGTGCACAGTAACAGAAATAAAAAAATGGAATTACCTCAGACTTTTTTTTTTTTTAGGGTGGAAGGGAGGGAAAAAGCTTCAAAATTGTTTATAAAAACCTGTTAATTGTGCTCCTTGGATAGGCTCAGACCTTATATAAAGTACAAGTCTCTGTATTTAAATTAAGAAAGGATTACTAGGAAGAGAAAAAGCCATTGCACACAAATAATCCTAAAAGTGAAGTACAGGGCGCGTTTAGTATCCATACAGGCAGGGAAAGCTGGTGTAATGCATCAGGCAGATAAAGCCTTTGAAGATCCTGGAACCCAAAAGCAGATTAAAATAAAGTAAAATGGCAAAAGAAAATATAGTCTTCATCATGTCCAGAAATTTTTCAACTCTTTAGCAAATAAAGTTTATAAAGCAGAATCCTCCCTGCACCAAAAAAAACAAACCAAACCAAACAAACAAAAAATAAATCCACCAAAACCCAAAAAAAACCCCTCAAAACCCTCAAAACCAAACAGAAAAGGGGGAAAAAAGGAAACAAAACCCCTTAAAACAGAATGTGTACAGTTCTGGACCAAGAGGATTTGTTGTGAAAGGATCATTGTGAAAGTATCATCAGCCTTCTTGGGAGAGCAGCATTCACAGACAGCTTCTTTGGAAGTAAAATCAAACATAACTTCCTGATATTTAACTTATTGGGCATTAATAAATGGTTGATGAGAAAACCCTTCTTTATTACATGTCATATGAGAGAACATTTGTCTTGATTTTCCAGTTTTTGGGCAAGCAGGGAATGCAGTGACCATCTGATAGAATTACTATTTTCTTGGATATGGGGAATTAAAGCACTTTGTTTTTTTATAACACTTTTACAATAAGACTGTCTAATATTGCACAACCACAGCATCAGAGCGCACTCACCACACTTTTTCCAATGTGTTTGATCTTCATAGTAACTTTGTGACTATGCATAACTGTTCATAAATATTTATTTCATATTACTCTGCAGGCACAAATGCCAGGAAAGAGTCAGAAAATGACTCATTGTTTCTTAATAAGAGAAGAAGGACAAAGGAGTGCTAGCGTCAGTGGGAGAGGGTTCTTGGTACTGATAAAATCATCCAAAAAATCCTGTGGAATGAAAAAAAGTCTCTCTTACGCTGTTAACAAGGGTATGTCTGAGAAAACAAGCACAACTGGTCTACTCTACAATAACAAAAACATTTTAGCTGTAAAATAGTGGTAAAAACAATAGGACTAATTTCTTTCATCTTTCAAGAGCTTTAGCTCGATATCATGGATGGAAATAATAAATAAACACTATGATCACACACTAAAATAACTGATTTATCACATAATGCTTTTTGCAAGGTAGAGCCATTCCTGTTCCCTTTTGACACAATTTAATTGACTTGTGTTTATACTCACATTTTTCTGGAATATGTCTTCACTGATTTGGTGGCCTGCAGCAAATTTACCATAAATGGTTAATTTCAGAATGGCTCTGAGACAATACTGAGCATTAGCTCCACCTTTTGAGTTTAGCTGGTTAAATGAGAGCAGATGAACTGGCAGCTATGAAGATCCTGCAGAAAAAATTGGTGAAAAGACATTTTCCTGAAGTAAACTGTGCATGAGGTTTCCCATCCCAACCCACCCCATCCTATCTTCTGGGTGAGAACGTTACAACCCACATTCACTTGAGCCACACAAAGAGATGGTTAGCTGTCTGTGAGACCGTGTGAGAAATTTACTTAGTATTCATTTTAAAGTCAGTCACTCTTTTAAAACACAAAGAAAACCAATCAACCAAAAAAAAAAAAAAAACACCTCCAAAACCAAAATAAGAACACCACAACAAAAAGACCAAGCATGTCTACAAATGGTGGCTGGTCAGTTGCTGCTGCAGGACATCAGCCACCAACCAGCTCAGGGATAGCAAACTGTGCCTCCTCAGTGCTGCCTCTTGTGAATTTTTTAAACATTCTTGAAGATGGCTTTGAGATGATTTTAGCTATCTTTTTTTTTTCCCAGAGTTTGTGAAAGTTTCCACTCCATAAACCAGGAGATTTTACAGAAAAATGGCTACACATAAGATACCTGAAAAATGACTAAACATTGCACCAGCCTCCTTGACTTAATCTTCATTACCTGACACTTACTCTCTCTGCATATGAAGGTTTTTCTCTACTTTGAATACCCTAGCATTAAATTCTGCCTTTAAGCAGGAGTTTGAGCAAGTCAGGAGATAAATGGTCAGGTGTACCTTGCTAGAGGGACCATATGTTTCTATTTTTGGCTGGGCGACATTTTGAATTGCGGCACTACCCTGAAAGTGATGTCTGATGAGTGGCAGTTATTGTTATGAACTGCTTTTGCAGACCTTTCAAGCCTGCAGGATGCTATCAATTCTCAGGGAAAGCACTGAAGAGTAAATTCTACATCAGTTCCCATTTTAATTTTAAATTAACAGTGTCTTGATTGTGTGGAGCTGCACAATCCATAAGCATCCACAATTTAATGAAAAATACCAGTTGTTTTTGGGTTTTGTTGATTTTGCTATCATTTTTCCTGCACCAAGAGGTCAGTGCTGGAGAGTTGAACTCATCTCCTGGGGATTTGCCAAGTGTTGCTCAGCGTTGAGGGGAGGGTTGAACGTGAGGATGCTCCTGCTTTCACATGGAAGGAGCAGGCATTTTCTTTTACGGCCCCATTGAGCCACTAAGAAGGTTATAAACCAAGAAAAATGTGAATGCCTTCAGAAACAGATTCTTCCCTATTATTCCCTCTTAAACAGATCAAAAACTCTGGTGCTACAGCTAATGCACGTAACTAGTGTTTCGTGAGCTTGGCATTATCACAAATAGTGTGTATTCATGAGACTATAACATCTCAGGTGCTGCATAAAGAGAAGGGGAAATCCTTCAGGGTGGATTAATCCTTCATGTTCAAATAAATTCTTCATTTGTTCTGTGTCTGCTAAAATCCTGATTCAGTTTTATGCTGTAATATCATTGAGACTCACTAGGCACTGCTGCTGCATGGCTTTGCTTTGGGCTGCTGCTCAGCCTTGGAATGGCCACAGAAATCAGAAGTTGTCTTTTTTTGAGTGCATTGAAAATACAAACATTTGTAACATTTCAGGGGTCAGAGAGGCCACAATAACAACAACAACAGTAACAACAGCAACAACAACAACAAGAAGCAGCTAAATTGCCTGAGCTGCCAAGAGGATGGCAACTTTTAGGGCAGATCAGTAAAACCTGAAAGGCTATATCAACACAATGGATGAGTGCTGACAGCAGGACCAGGCAGGCAGACACTTTGCAGCCAATTTATAAAATTTCTCTTTGACTCAGAGAAGCTCAAACCCTAAGGAAAAGGTGGGTTTTGAGTGGTGGCTTTGGTCCTGCATGGCCTGAAACTGGTAAGGAAAAGCAACCCAAAAGGAGCCTGGTGACATCCCTGCCCTCTCCACTGCCTGTGGCCTTGCTGCTGTCCAAGAGATGGAAATTGCCTTTATTGCCCTGGATAAAGTGCACTGCCTTTTTCTCTATCTCACAACCACTCAGGCTTCCCAACTTTTGCAAGAAGAAGTAGTAAAATAAGATATAAAGTCAAGATACTGCTGTTTTACTCCCTGAGCAATGCCAAAAGAGCTAAAACAGGCATCGTAAATATCTGCCAGCAAATGAGAAGGCTGTTGTGCTCAATGCCAGTTTTATAATGGCAAGGTAAAGCTGGTTTAAGTCACCCCTATAGCTTACACAGGTATGGCACAGATTTTTGATGCTCTAGACTACTTTTTCACTCCAAAAATAATAATCCTGAAAGTGTGGATCCACTTTCTTTTCCTATCTTTTCTTGGAAAGAAGCATACTATGTAAGAGTTCTCAAAAACAGGGTGCAGGAGAAAATCTGGGCTTATTTCACCTGTAAAATTTGCTAACTTTTGTGAGCCAAGTTTTGTGCATTAAGAATAACACTGCGTAATATATAGACAATACTCATAAATACATAAGAAAAAACATTTCCCCATTTGAAATGCATGTTTACTTTGTAAGAGAGATGTACTTAGCATCAAAGAGATGAAGATTTGAGCTTTGTGAGTTCAGAATGAAGTTTGCACTACCTGCTGTGGGAGGAGAAGAGGGCTCTGGCCCAGCTGGTTCACCCCACTGCTACTTTCTTTCACAAGAAAATAATAGATAAGGACAACTGAAGAGGATAGATGTTATTTATTATATACATAAATATAATAAATAGAATAAAACTGGAAATACAGAATATTTCACTTATCTATAGCTTTAAAGACTAAGATTTCCAACAAGAAATTATCAGTGGTCATGAAGCAGGATGATTACCAGAAAATTGTATGTAGGTAGCCCATGCTCTAAAACAATCTAAGTTTCATTATATATCTATATGTATATATATGCATACTTAGCACTCTAAACAGCATCAGCTGGCAGTCCTACAGTGACGACAAATGCAGCATTAATAAGTGATAAAGAAAGAGATTTCAATCCTGGTGGACAGAACTTGCAAGATGGACAGCCTGCGGGATGGGCTTTGGTAAATGAGTTTAATTTTCCCAGCCTCTTTAAGTGATGAATTAAGAAATAAAGTTCTTTTGTAAAATGCCTTGCAATACTGATTACTAGTCCTGTTGTAAAATGCACCATGATAAAGATGGTGTGCTACTTTCTGGGTTTGGTTTTGGTTGGTTTGTTTGTTTGTTTTGTGGGTTTTTTGTTTGGTTTTTGTGTTTGTTTGTTTGGTTGATTTTTTGCATAGGACAATCATAATAATTTTGATTCCAAAAAATGCTGCCCATTTTTGTGTGTATTTAAAAGCTTCTTTCTCTCATTCTCTACAAAACCATAATTTTAAAATTCCTGTCCCCTTACAACAGGTTATCAGAGTGCTTCACACATGAAGAATCCTATTGACATATTCAGTGGGATATTTTTACCATAGTGGGAAAAATAAAGTCTTGGGAAAGGTCAGCTCTTTTAGAGTGCTAATTAAATTTCTGCAAAAGGAGATTATATCACAATGGTGACATGCAGGCTTGCGGGGCCTGCAAGCAGCCTGGGGCTGGCACTCCTGACAAAACACCCCTGAGTCATGCAGCACCAGATTTCCCCCCCGATATTTTCCTTGTGACAGGGTAGGCAGAGGAATCTCACAAAAAGAGGTTTCCTGTTAGTTAATGGTAACTCTGCATCCTCTCTGGGAGAAGGATGTGCTGAGGCAGGGATGGGTGCAAGGTGGGGCCATCAGTAAGACTCTGCTGTCCTAACTGCACTTCTAACACAGCCTAGGATAAAACATCCAAGGATTCAGACTGGAGAAAAGCATGCAGTTTTCTGCAATAAGAGTGGTGATGCACTGGCACAGGTTTCCAGAGGAGCTGTACATACTCCATCTCTGGAAATGCTGAGGGTCAAGTTGGACAGGGTTTTGACCAACCTGGTTTAGTGGAAGATGTCCCTGCCAGTGGCAGGCAGAGTGGAACTCGATGGTCTTTAAGGTCCCTTCCAACCCATACCATTCTATGATTCTATGATTTTATGCTTCTATGACTCTATGTACCTATGACTTGATGTATCAATGCATCTTCAATTCTATGATTCTGTGATTTTGGAGGAGGAATTCAAACCTAAGGTTGCTTTTAAACCAAAATGATGCCAGCGTGACCACAGGCAGAGGTGGGACTTGACACATCTTGGTATCAGCAAAATGCTCTGTAGACTCTGGGATTTCAGAGCTCTGAATAGTGGTGATTATTTCTTGTCAGTAAACAGCCACTTTCTCCTCTCTTCAGGGGACCAAGAACAACTTGCTCCATTGGAAAAATAAAGAACATGCTAAGTAAGATATTTTGAATTACGAAGTTACTTTGAAAACTGACTTCAAATGGATATGAGGAATGAAAACTGCTTTGTGTTTTCTGTAGTAACTCACTGTCTGGACAAGGCAAGGCACAGAATATCTGCATCAGGAGATGATTTGTGTACAGCAGGAGAGTAAGAAGAGCAGCTGGGCAGCAAAGCCAGTGGTTTCACAGTTACCTGCAGTCTGACAGGTCCTCCCAGGCTTTGGATCCCTGTCTGCACCTGCCAGGACATAAAGAATGCCATCAATTTTTCTCAAAGCACTGTCAGAGGAGGATATTCCTGCAAGATTAGCTGCCACAACAGGCACAGATGGCAAGCAGGAAGGTTTTAATATCAGGCCTACACAGAGGTGAAAGGCTTGGAATTAGCACACCAGACAAGATTCCACTGAGCAGCCTGTGGAAAAAGCAGGGAGGGAGCAAGAGGAAGATGCCAGGCCTGGTGAGGCAGATCTGGGTTACTCACACAGACAAAAATTCCCACCATAGCAAACTGTGGGAAAGGAAGCAATTGTTTATACATACTCCATCCCAGGCTTTAGGAACAGTTTGTATGGCTCGTGGGTACTTGGACTGTATAAAAGTGGTATTTCCAGAAGAACACTCAGGAACTCTCTCCACTGAGCAGAGGAAGAGAGGCCAGCAGGACACCACAGGATCCTATCTGGTGGCAACTATCTCCTTTATCTCTCTCCCTCNNNCCCCCCCCCCCCCCCACCCCTTTCTCTACCTCGCATTTACTGTTAAATAAAATCCGTACTATTTGAGTCGATATATGGTCTCGTTTGCACCTTAATTCTGGCAAAGGCATCTTTTAATAATCAGATCTTAACACTGTTTCAGAAGTGGGATTCTAACATTATTCTAGGGGTTCATAACAGCATAACAGCACCTCTGGCATGTACTATCTCTTCCCCAACCTCCACCCAGAGGCCTTGTCACCCCTGCACCCAATAGTGACTGCTACCTCATTCATCCTCTGGTCCTACTGTGGTGGCAGGTGCCAGCACAGCTCCCTCCGTCATTCCTGACCAGGGATGAGCAGAGATGATTTTTCCAAACATGTTTACTGATCTCCTGCAGAGCCCTGTGGTAATTTAGCAAAGCTTTCATGGCTGGAGACAATTTTGGTTGGCTACCAGTTGATGGCACAGGGGCTGTTCACCCTCGAGTTGAGTCACTGTCACTTCCCAACAAGTGTGAACATGTCTTCATGTTTCCACAAGCAGACAGGGCAAGTTGCCTGCATTGCGTCTGTTCAGTGGCAGATCCATACTATAGGGTGGAACCATCACTGTCTTTCAAGACTCAGATTTTAATAAAAAATTCTGCACAAAGCATCTTAACTCTGAGCTGAATGACTGCTTTGAATAGAGCAATTAAGATGATGAAAGGGGGGAGGGTAACCTTGTGTCTCATGTTGTCATATGCTTCATGAGAGTTCCTGAGGTGGGTGTGATGAATCCATGAGCAAATAAGTCTGTACAAGAAGATCAACAAAGTTAAACCTGGGTGCTGCAATCCTGGACCCAGAAATGGGAGGTTGTGGCTAAAGATCCTGGAAGAATTTGCTGAGAGTTCATTTGGGAAGATTAGATTTAGGATCATTAATTGCCTATGAAATCCTTGAACACATTGTATTCAAATTCATATTAATTGCTCCAATCTGCAGTTAATTTCAGAGCTGCTGTTAGTGTGTTCTCACCAACACAGACGTGAAGGAGGCTTCTGAATAAAGTGTCTGTGGCTGAGCTTTTGCCCTACAAATGAGTGAGCAACGCTCCCAGCATCACATCATGGGCCTCTGCCCCCTTTTCTGCAGTCTTTTTGAGTTAGATGTGCAGAGGAATAGCAGCCCAGCATTTCTGAGAATGCTTCATGGCAGACATAATTACACAGTGAAATGCAAACTAACAAGCTGCATCTACTCAGTATTAAGGATTAATGATTTCAGCTTTAGTCTTTGCTTCCCTGCAGGAAAAGGGCACACCTTACAAAAATCATGCTTCAATAAATGCAAGATGTGTGGTGTGCAGCCTATGAAGAGTGTTTGTATAAAAATAAGATTCTTACCCTTCTCACCCATCATCTGAGTCTGGACCTAAGGTTCTGCATCTTCACATGCCTGAGGCAAAACCAAGATGCAAATTAAAGAATCATGGCATCACAGCATGGTCCAACATTGGGTTGGAAGGGATATTAAAGATCATCCAGTCCCACCCCTGCCCTAGGCAAGGGACACTTTCCACTATGCCAGGTTTCTCCAACCCTCATCCAGGCTGGCTTTGAACATTTCCAGGGACAGGGCAGCCACAGCTTCTCTGGG